>VZRE01004457.1:1473-127288 GCA_013396775.1 Cephalopterus ornatus | reverse complement strand
TGACTGAAGAGTTATTTCTTTCTGACCTTAAATCTTCAGCTCTCAGCTTCCTCAAATTCAGATTGTGACTTAAGCTGTTGAAGAGTATGGCTCATATTTATTTCTTGTGCTGATATGAAGTCAGGCTATTTGTTACTCTTTGTGAGAAAGGTTGAGCAGCAATTTTATGAGCTTTGGTTAATGCTGGCTTAGATCAGTATTTTGGGGCTGTCGTTTACAGAGTAGGCCCCCGTGAAATGACAGAGTAACCCCGGAGTTTTTGTTTGTTGTAATTCTGATTAAGTTATAGGATTTATAGTTAGCCAAAAAAGTACAACAGATGTTTTCCTATATATGGGTGGTTAGGTTTGCTCAAAATTTTGCTGTTCATTGATTTTTATGCACAATATAATAGCTTTAATGGATTTTAAGTTGAATTACAGTGGCAGAGGTATTTTTGGTACAAATTAAAAAAGATGCCTGTAGAACACTAATATTGTTGCATGGGTATAGCCCATGCTGAAATATCACTTATAAGTGAAGCCAGACCTTTAAAACTTTATGGTTCTTCTCTTGATGCTGCAAGATCCTAAACATGGGGAATTCAATGCCTCAGCTTTTCGGAGATCACTTGCTGAAGATATTTAAACTTTCAAATTCAATATAAATATAGAAATTTTTAGTTACCTTCTGATCTGATAAAGTCTTTTTTTTGAAAGTTTCTTAAAGCATTTATCTCTCCATTGGACCCATGTGTGCATAGGAAATGATGGCGCTGGCAAGTCCCCACTGGTGAGAACTTTATAATTGCTATTTCATGTTGGTAGAGCTGATTTTTCTCATGCTTGGTGACTGCAGGCTAATTTACATGCATAAAATGTTGTTTCCAACTCTATGTACAAGTGCAGTGAGCTGTAGTCTTGGCCCTCTGCAGAAAACATCATCATGTGACTGCGGAGATGTGCCTCTTTTGTCTTTACTGTAATGGAATTTAGATTCTGAGACCTTGTATGGACTTCCACGTAGGCACACATTTGTTTACACTGTATTTTTTTTTCATGTTTAGAGAAGTTAATCACCTCTTTCTGGTACTCACTGATATAGCTTCAATGATAATTTGAAGTAAGTAAAATATTTTACTCCTCTTTCACTAACATAACAATCTACCCCAAAGTTTAATAAAAATTTAAAAGTAATTATATAATGGGGGAGGTCTCATCACCACTGGTATTCTTCCACTGCAAGTGGCACTTCCATTCAGGTGTTATCAAAGGTATTTGTTACAAAGCCATACCTAATGCTGCTGTTATCGGCTGTGTTAAGGACCTTTTCCCATGATTCTTAATGCAATGAATTCTTTGTCAACGAACCTATTGTTGAGTTCTTCATCCATCTACTTAGAAAGATAAAGCAACGGGAGAGCTTTGGAAGGCTTCCTGAGCTGTGTTGATTGCCTTAGCACAAAAGACAAGGTTAACAGAGGGACAATTCAAGTCTGGTGCGTACCCTGGACTGGCTCTCTGCTAGCTCAGATTTAAAGCACTTATCTACTTAGCAGAAGGTTTTTCCATGAGCAGAAGCGAGCTGGGCACGATACCTGAAGATTTTGGTTTAACTCTACAGTGAGCAGCAATTTGTATGTGTGTACGTTGCTTTGGATACAAAGAATAATGAACAACAGCTTCTAACTGTGGGGGGCCCCAGCTGGTCTGGGGTCTCTGGAAACAGTAGGAACTAAAGATGGAACCTCTGCACCCTGGCAAGGTGGCAGACACGGAAGGGAAAGCTGTGACACACAGTGGATTTCCTGCCTGTCTTTGCTGATTCATAGTTGTCTGACATGCGCAGTGTACGTGTCCAATTGAGAATTATTTATGTTACTAGAAACCAATGGTGCATGGACATGTGTAGATAATAAAGTGTATATAAGTCGCGGCAGCGTTTGCAATAAAGTACCAGTACAGGTCTCAGGTCCAGCCTTCTGAAGAAGACGTGTCGTGTTTTGACCAACCCCGACCGCGACATCTAACCTTGAGCACAAGGTAACTCTCACACAAGGGTATGAAATGTTGCGTGTTCTTGTTTAGCTTGCTTTCTTATGCCAGTTCCCTTCTCCTTCTTGTCCCCCAAATTCCCTTATTCGTTTGGATTTCCTTTTGATTCTTTCTTCCCTTTTACCCTCCGGTGCTCCGATGAAAATGCACGGCCCTTTGTTAAAAGACTGGTGAGACAGAGGAAGATTTGCAATCACAGCAATGAAATGACCATGCAAGTCACTATGAATGATAGTATACTTACCAGGAAATGTCATTTATTATAGAAAATGGACTAGTTACCAAGCCTATTGGCGTAAGTTGCACCCTCTTCATGAGAAGGTCCAAAATGCATATTTGTGGCAAGGAAGCAGTGGTTACCCATTTTGACTTGCCATTTGCACCAAAATGGTTTGGTTTCTTTCTAAGCCAGCTCTGGAACTAACAGAAACTAAGTTCCTTGAGGATGAAGGAGTAATGCTGTAAAACAAGAGAAAGTTATGCCAAAAAAATTTCATCTTTATATATTTGAACCTCCATAAAGTGTTTTAAAAATGCCGCACTCCCATCTTTTTAATTTTTTGTCTTTGGCATGCACTAAGCAAAGCTGCAACACTGTCGTTACAAAACACTTTTGCCTCACTAAAAAACACAAGATGTTCTTCTACTCTGTTTTATTATTACAAAGCTCCAGTTATAAACTATAAGCAGTGAATTTTGCACTTGGGGAGAATTTGACCCCTTTTGAGTGGAGAGAAAGAATTTTTATTTTTGAGATCTTGCCAAGAACCTCCACTCTTTCAGTATGTGCCAAAAGTTTTCAAGTCTCACCTTGGTATATTGACTACAGTTCTGAGATGGTCAAAAAAGCTCAGCCTGTAAGTAATTAGTGAGGCCACCACTGCCTTGCTCTTTCCCATCTGTTGATAGTTCTCCAAGAGTCACCTGTACGATATTCACTGACTCTGACATGTTTAATTTGCTTTGTGAATTATGTGTGACAAGAAACATCTTGCTCGCTGCACAGGAAAGAGCCTGTGGTGCTTGTCTGCTGCATGTGGTGTTCATCTCAGCCAACAGATACCCCTGGAAATCTGTGTGGGACCGAAAAGAAAAGAAAAATATAAACTGGGGGGGAAATATACCTGTATAATGAAATGGTTTTGGAGAAGCTTTCACAAGAGAGACAGCAAGATGAAGTGGTATTTCGTTTTGGTGTATTCAGTCGCTGGGTTTTACATGTGAAAGCCCCCGTCTGATACCTCTGCTGCCTGTGAGGCACCAATAAACTATGAGCAAAGCTCTCCATTGATTTTGGACTCAGTGAAAAACTTGGAGAGCATTGTCATGGGACGAATATGTGACTCAAACATCACAGACCACGAGTGTGTCTTCAAATCTCTTTTGTGGGCTTTTTGTGTCTCTAGACTAGGTGAGAGCCCTGGTGGTCCTCTTCCACCTGGCTGGGGACTTTCCAAGTGTGTGTGTGTGTGTGTGTGTAAAATTCTGGGTTTGGACATGCTAATACAAATGGGTGGATACTAAAATGGTTTCAGATTGACCTTTGAGCCAAGTGGGCCCTCCCCTGTCTGGGATGGTGACACACTGCTCGTATGGATATGAACCTAAGGGGGTTTGGATGGAAATTATTTGTTTCTTCAAATGCAGATGTTTGCGTGCTAGTTCTCCTCAGCATCCCTGTCTGGTTAGGCATGTTCAGCCTCCCCTCACCGTGAGTAGGAATCCACTGACCTTTTCCATGTAACTGCATATCCTTTTTCTTTCAAGAAGATGTACAGATGTCTGTTCAATGTTTTCAGTGTCATGTGGTAAAAGGTGATAAAAAAAGCCTTTCTGAGGGGCTTCAAAAGATTTGGTGTTGGTTTAGTACGTTAATTTCACAATTTTATTGATTAATCACATTCTGAGGATAGAAAGAATAGCTATTTTATTTATCGAAATGTATTTATGAAGGTTGAATTAACAACACAAATTGTAAGATTGAAAATCAATTTATACCTCTGTTGTACTCTTTAATTCACAATTAGTTCACTGGAAGATCTGAAAGAATTATGGGGTAACAGGCAGGGAGGATGAAGTTGATGGATAAAATAAACCTATATGAAATATTCTGAGATGAAGAGCCAGAACCTTCCACTTGAAGTAGAAACTTTAAAGTCTTTTGTCTGAAATGAGGTTAAGCAGTATCATTTAAATGAAGTTGGTGTCTGCAGCATTTGGATACTGGTTGAAAAAAATAACTTGAACTTGGTGGTCTTTACCTTACAAATTTGTCTTAAGGGTTACATTTTTCTTTTTGAGAAGGAATGAGGTTTTAAAATTTGTTTAGGGAGACAATTCAATTGGCGTTTCTACATCTTCAGCCTTTAAGAGAAACACTTGGTATAGTCAAAGGACTTGGACAGAAGATATTTAAGCTTTGGACTTAAAGTGACTGCCAATTTGAGGTAGTTCGCAATAAAACAATAAGTTTGCTTCAGTCAATTTTACTTCAAACCAGTAGGGTTGCCTGGTTTAGTGATTTGTTTTTTTTTTTTTCCAAGGTAACTTGCTACATGTCTGAATCAAGAAATTATTTTCTTGCAGGCAGTTTAATTTGCCACTTTTGAACTTTATTTTTTAACTTATTTTTAACTTCTAGTCCAGTGTTCATTGGTTTTCTTGTATGCGAATTAATTTAGTTTCATCTCAGTGAAGAAAGGGAAAAAAAACTCCCCCTCCAATTAACCATTTGGAAATTTTTCTGGTTTTTGCTTTTCAAAATAAGAAAAAAATATGGTACATCTAATTAAACTTCTTTTTTTTAACATTGCGTTCTATTGCAATATTTTGCTTGAATCTGTCATGTTTTTCTACTTTTTGTTAACAACACATACCTCAGTTTGCACTTTTCAGTCTCGAGTTGTCAAATTAATTAGCTTGATTACACTGTATGTCATCAGACTAATAATGCACATTCTTGTCTATACCTAGATTCCACTGAAGAGAGTGGGAGTTCAGCTATCAACTTCAGGGAAAAGGGTTTCATATTTTACGTCAGGGAAAATATTTTGCTAATGATTGGAACTTATGCTAATGATGGGGAAGATCTGAAGGTTTAACTGATGGGTAAAGAATCCAAAGGTTGGTATGTCCATCCCGATATCTGCAGTCTGGAAAACCGTGTCTGAAAATATCATGTCTCGACTTAGTAGAACTCCCACTTGGGGAACAATAAGAAGCCTTTCTGCTTACCCTTTTTTTTTTTTTGGTCACAGTTTTCTAGATTCAGTTGTAAAACAAAAGAGCCGTGTTGTTGTGGAGTTGTACAAGAAGAAAAAATAATAAATAAAGGCAACCGAGCCTTGAACTGCCAAAATCAAAATTTAGTTTTTTTTTTTTTAATAGAGCCTATTTTTTTTTTTAATGCTATACCTTGCCTGAGTGATGATTTTTAGTCAAGAGACTTGTCTCTACACTGGAGTTTATCGATCCCGATTATGATCAATACTCAGGAATAAAATATACTAGAATGCATAAATAGCGGTAAATGTTTTCTTTTGTAAAGTTCAGCTACCTGTTGGAAATATCAAAGTCCCTTTCAAGACAAATTATTTTCATGTTTTAAATTTTAAAGAACGCAACTAAAGTGTAGAGCAGCATCAGTCTTGCAGTGTGACACTGCCCTGCGCTAAGGCCAGTACCTCGTCTGTGATCCAGCACGTGTCCGTTCCTTGGCATATTTTACAGGGGGGAATGGGAAAAGACGACTGTTAGCAACCCAGGGAAAAGGCCAACTGGATGTAGGGAAATCTCTCCAGTACCAGTCTCCTCTGCTGAAGAAAGTGTGAGGCTGTGGGGTTTCTGAGCACAAGCTGGTTTTCGAACACTCTTGACCAAGGTTGAGAACCCACCGCCTGCGGATCCCGGATGTGAATGGATGCCCTTGCTAAGTGACATGGGATACAGTTCTGGGTAGAGAATGTGTTGTCCAGTGTCAAATTTATGTTTGAGCAGAGAAAATGGTGTCAAAAAAGAGCAGATTCTGCTCTAGTCCTTGCTGTTAGTGACTGGCTGGACTGACAGACATCTCCCTGGGGCGGGAAGAGATTTGCTCTTACGTCTTACAGCTCAAGATGCTCTTGCCTCTTTTCACTGAGTATGTGAGAGACTTCAATAAAGTACTCACTGCTTCTGTGTAGATCTTTTGAGTTGTCATGGCAAGCCTTGCAGTTAGACTGGAAAGAGAAAAACTCTTAGGCAAATGAAAATCACAAGGGTCTGAGCAAAAGGAAAAATACTGGGAGTATTAGAAGACAGGTCTTGAAAGGTCTTTTTTTTTTTGGACAGCAGCGTTTTAACCCTAACTGGCTATGAACCTGACTCTGGGGCCCAGGTTTGTGCAGGTGACCTTTTTATTAAAGAAGTCTGTATAACTCAATCTTTACAGTTCTAACTTCAGTGTCTGAGCAAGATTCTCATGGAGAACCCCTGTAGTGACTGGTCTTTTGGAAGTAAACATGGCAGGGTGTTAATTTGCTTTGTCCCGCTGTTGGTGTCACAGGCTGGGAGAGTGTATCCCAAGGCATCCAAGAGGGCTGTTCTAGTGCTTTCGTGGCGTTGATGGTGGTGCTTTCTGGTACAAGTAGCTGTTTCTTGTTCAGTTCCTCTCGTACTGCTCACAAACACAGGGGACATGGGCTTTTTATTACAAAAGGAGCTGTTACTAAACATGGAAAACTTCCTCTGTATTTCAAGTATTTCAAGCTGCTGTGATACTTGAAGAATGAGAAGAGGATGTGTCTTATCCACAGTAATTACACAAAGCAAGTGCCTATTGGAATTCAAGTGAACAAGTATCCATTTGTGAACAGCTGGCACAGGCTTGTGAACTATCAATCTATCAGGAGAGATATGAATAACAGACTCTTACGTGCCCCTTGCTCTTATTTCTAATGATGTGCTCTCTGCATGGACTTGTCACGCTTTCAGGAAGGGAGAAAAACAAAATCTGAAAATGGTACTGGCCAGAAACTGTGTGATCACAGAAACGTGGTGTTAGCTGCTGCAAGCTGTTGCTCTGACGCAAATGTTGTTAGAGGAGATGGTATCCTCTTCCCTTTTGCTTAAGCAACCACAGGAACTGTTCTGCAGATAAGAAGGTTGAATTTTTAAAATTTTTTAATCACTTTCAAAATCATCCACCCTTCAAAGCAGGGGCAGTTAGAATGGATTTTCATGATAATAATTATCTTGCCTTTCATATGCTATCTAAGAAACTATCTGGTCACTTAGGGAGCTATGTTTGCTGATTAAAGTGGTGATATAACAGACTTCTGATGGTAACTCCTCTTTAATTGGTGAGGTACTTTTGTCTGGATAGTTTGCTGTGCCAAATGCAGTTGACTCTTCTGGGGAAAAAGCAGAGGAGTGGGAGTGTGGATTTCCTCCCCCCACCCATCCAACCCCCCCCCAGTATTAGTATTTCTGGTCACAGATCTGGGACACGTTTGTGTTAAAAGACTAAGCAAAGTGAGCTGCAATACCTGTGAATGTTCTCAAAGCGCAGTGTGGAAATATCACTGCACTTGCTGGTGCCCTTCTCATGCAGGGCTGTGCATCTTTCCTGTACAGGTCATGACTGAAGCTGGGATTTCACCAGCACAGTAAATATACTGTGTGCCAGTCTGACACTGAATGCAGGAGATATGTGGTGGCTTGTTCACCGTAACAGTTGGTGTTGTGAAAGCTTTTGTGGTGGAGGGGTGAACTACTGCAATTTTGCAACAGTTGGCCTGGCCCCTGAAGATGCACTGTGGGGCAACAAGTGGTCCTTTTAATGGAACAGTGTGTTTGTCATGTGCATTAATATCTGTGAGGCATGTCTATAGGCAGTGTAATGGGCACGTTTCCTGTAAACTGGTTCTGATAACTGCAGCCACGTCTTTGGTGGCTGACTCAGCCGTGCCTGTAGGGTAGAACATGCCCACTAGGGCGGGCTCTACCCCATCTGCAATCCACTGGCTCGTGAGAGCATATTTCTGGACATAATATATGTTAAATCATGACCTGCTGCCTCCTACTAGGCATGTCTGCCAGCATGGAAAGTATAGTCTGGTAGGGGTAGTTCTGCCACTATGGACAATGCTGCCTGGTGGTGTTTTGGCTCTGGTCAGTCACCAGCTGCTGGAAGAGCCAGTTGGAGAACTCTGTGTGAAGCACCACTGAGCGTGGTGCTGAGCCAGCAGCTGTTTCTTTCCTGCTCTTGTCACTACTGGTGCAGCTGAAAGCAAGCCAGGGCTCTGTCTCCAGTGCTTTCCCCCACAAGACTGCTGAGCAGGCTCTCGCAGAAGACAAGTGGCTCCCTCTTTACTGCAGTCAGTCTGGTGTACAGAGAAAGAGGTTGTTAATCCTTCTTATCTCCCCTCAGAGAAGCTGTCCCTGAGATCTGAGTGCTCTCTCAGCAAACCTGTCCCCTAACACAGCACCCAGAGCTGGTTAGCTCGAGGCTGTTTGTCCTAGGATTCACTCCTGCCACAGTTTACCCAACTTCCTGCAAGCACTGGTTTGCCTCTATATTAGTCTAAACTTTTCTTAGCGCTGCTTAAGGTGCAGACAGCTGATTATCTTCTAAATATTCATTCACGCTGCCCTGAGAGAAGAGAGATTGGAAATGCCTGAGAGAGTAGGACCTGCCTTCCCCAGTGAACCCTCCGACCAGGTCCTGTTCTGCACAGCTGGCTTTGGCAGAGTCCCAAGGCAATCCCTGTCCTGCCCTCCCTAGCCTGGTGTTTGCTTTGCATGTGACTTCTGTGTTGATTTAATGGCATTTGGTTTGTGTGTGCCTCTCTTAAGCCAGAGGCTTGTGCGACACATCTCGGCTCCTCTCTGGCACAGGGCACACCGGCTGTTGTGTGTGAATTATCCACTATGTGGGGGACTTATCACAGTAGCAGACTTGAAAACGTGGCAAAGTACATCTTGCTTCTTAGAAATAGTTAAAAGATTTCTAGGAGAAAGGCAAGTTAAATGTTTTAGTTGAGCAAGAAGACACTAGTTTTCATATCTTAACACTTTAACAGTATCTTATCAGAGTTTTCATATCTTAATGCCACCTTTCCTTCCAAACCACAATCTGGGGATTTGCTAATCCTGTAAATGAATCTATGATTAATATTTTGAAGCTCTAAAGCAAGCTTCATATGCTGCTCAAAAGCCAAAACCAGCCCTTTGCTGGGGGAACTGCTTTGCAGAAAGACACTCTCTGGGAAATAACTCACTGAGGGGAGGCAAAGCTATGGCATACACTGTGTCCTTGTTCTTTAGTGACGGGATTGTGGTGCAATTAAATTTCCTAATGCCCAACTCGGGTGCTACTGTGGGGCTCAGCTCAAAGTGACAGGGTGACAGATAAGAGGGGTTATCTAAGGAGCCTGTGCAGGGAGAAGAAGGAAAGAACCAACCTCAACTACACTTCTGAGGGCACCATTGTCGGTCAATTATATGGAAGGAATTGCTTTTGACTTTCTCTTCTCCAAATTGTTTCCTGTTGGTGGCCTACACTTCTCCCCCCAGATACACTTCATTTTTGTTTTAGTTCACTCCCCCTCAAATCTGAAAATTCCTGATGTTGCAGAGTACTTGAGAAAATAGTACAGTAAGAAAACTTTGATATAATGTAGGGTGCCTGCTGAAATACAGCAGTCTTGATTTATGATGGCTTTATGAACCTCATCTATTGCAATTTTTAAGAAAATAGAAAGATTTTCTCACTGAAGATGAACCAGATCTTCCAAATTTTAAGCCTTTCTGCATAAGGAAAGTCTTATCCTTGAGTTCATCATCTGTTTTTAGCACTCATCAGTTTTAGTAACTGTTGTCCTTGTGTATGTTGCCATGGACAGATGCTGTATTGTCACTTGTGTGATCTTTTCTGGGTTACTTGGTGTAGCAATGTATTGCTAGGTCTGTGAATAATCTTATGCTATAACAGTCATTATAGAAAGGCACAACTACAAATAAGGCTTTCTTTTCACCTGTGCAACTGGTGACAAGGGCATTACATAAAGAATTTCTCCTGGAATGAACCTCTAGTCATGAGGGGTACTGCAAACTGCTTGGAAGACATGCTTTTTTAAACTGTGAATTTGAAAAGATTGTAAGGATTAATATAGCTGAACTTGAAAATAATGACACATCAATGCTGTTGGGATAAGATATTTTAAAAGTCTGAATCTGTCTTTGTAAGGCGTACATGTTCATTTATTTTTTCATTAGCATAACAGACTAAATATCAATCTTTCCATTATAACTGTGTTTTGTAGAGCTTTGTCAGACAGTTAATTTAAAGCCATCATCCTCCAATCCCTATTTGATGGATGCGTAAGGGGCTGAAGAACTGCAGTTCGATTTGTGCTTTTTTTGCAGCACTTCCACTGTCTTGAAATGTTTCTATTTTTTGCCATTTCTAAAGACTTATGCTTGTGAAATTGAGGTAAATATTGGCTCATTATATAGAGCAGGGCTGTTACAAAATATAAAATCTTTATTCCTAGCAAGTCTCTGCACCTTCATTTTACTGTGAGATGGAGTCAAGTTCACTTTCAGCATCTCTGTATTCTGCTCAGAAGGTTGGTCAGATTGTCCTCTCCTGAAGGAAGGGGTAAGAGAGCTCCTTCTGTCCTCACTCTTGTCTTCTTCCACCTCCCACCCTGAAAACAAAGGGAGCTTGGCTATAATGATTAATGTACTGTATTAAGAAGCACAGAACCTGAGTTTCTGACTACCACCTTGCTGTTTGAAAAACAGGCCAGCTAAAAGAGAGACCGTTTTTATGTGTTGACGTAAGGAGATTAAATGTAGGTGAGAACATGAAACGGAGCGTTTTAGAAACCTGTGACCGTTTTTTTAAAATTATGGATAATGCTTGGGGCATTTATGGGGGGTTGTTGAGAGGATCAAGAAAATGCCTTCCAGCAATGGCAGGTTACTCTGAAAGTCTTGGGTGTGAAGAAATTCAGTACGTATTTCAATATCAGGTTTCGTGGGAGCAAAATATCACACCTGCTTCATTGCCCTTTCTAGTGTAGGTCCTCTACTGTATGTTGTCTTGGATTCCTGGAGCAGCCTCTGGAGAGACCTTAAGTTGAACTTCTTGTTAATTTTTGCCAAATTCTGCTCTGTTATTACTGTATTCATCTTTATCACACTGAAACTGAGGGTGTGCAAGTTTTACAAGATTTTATTATTTAAAAAAAAGCATCAGGAAAATGTACCAATATCTGACAAGTAGGTATGATTTCGGGCACATTCTGATGTGGTGTTTGCAGTTTCATTATATGAAGTAAGCAAGAAGGGAAAGAGCGAAATTGTCCCATGTGAGGGACACTATGGAAGAAGAAAAACCTTTTTTTTTATGGTGCAGGGAAAAGAGAGAGGATGACAGAGGTGTAGTCAGAGTGATACTGGTCAGATAAGCGATCTTTCAAGATAAAAATTAATAAATGAAATTCTGCGTTCTGAAGTGTTAGGGCTGAGCCACACAAAAAGTATCAAAATCTTTTCAGCGACTGAAGATAACCATGAAAGCTTGCTCTGCTTTTGAACTGAAAACAGCCAAATAGTGATAGAGCAGTGTAATAAGATGGGTGTAACAAAAAAAAAAAAAAGAGTTTGAAAGGGAGAGGTGAGCTTTAAGCAGTTAAAGTTTTAGTTGATCCTTAAGCTGAAAAGTTGTTACCACTGAAATGGTGATTCTTCAGCTGCCAGAGCACACATGCTGTAATTTTCACTCTGCCACAGCGAATGTTGTTGTCACGCAGGAAAATATTTGACTCATCATGTCTTTGGGGAGGTTAATGATTTGGGCTATAATAAGACTTGTTTCCAGAAACAACGTCTGTAATCCTCAAGCGTTGCTTGCAGTATTTCCAAATCAGTGAATAAACACATCCAGAACATACTGTAATTGATACAGCACTTACAAGTTAGTGCTGCCTGTTCTTGTCAAACTCCTGCTACAAAACAAGGCTTTACTTCTATCAAAGGGACCTGAGGGGAACAGGTAAAGCATTGCAGGCTGAAGCGTATAATAATTTTGCTGGCTGAAGTACAAAGATTCAATATTTCTAGTATACTTCGCTGTGTTTTCCCGACATCTAAGCTGCAGTTTCCTGAAAGCCGTACTGTTGGTCTGAGTATCGAAGCTGAAAGCCTGAACTTATTCCATCACTTCAGGTTGCCATCGGTGAATTTATTTTTGAGTCGAATTTTAATGTTAGAGGATTCACTTCCCCCCAGATAGATGTGTACTTTTCTCCTTTGACTGACTACAGAGAGAGTTTAGCTTGGCCACCCAGGAGTTGTGCATCCGATGTGAGGTTTAGATAAGGATCTTGGAATTTGCTATTAATAGAACCATTAAAGCAATGATACCAAGCAGGAGAGGCTTATGAAAAGACCAGATTACCATGCTGTAAATAATTTATTTTCAGGCAAACGTTAGCTAATTATCTTTAATATGGCTATGACTTGAGCTCTTGCTGGCCGAGAGGCATCTTGTGCAGTCTTTTGGAGACGATAAATGCAGGTAATTGTTTCCTTTCAGACAAAGCCTTGTCTGCATTTATTTTTTGCACTTGGCTGCAACAGTGTGAATTGTTCAGAATCTTGACTTTGTGGTTTTGTTCATGAACAGGTGTTAATCATGGAAATAGTCATGAGGTACAAAATCCAACTCACTGTAGAAATACGAAGTGCCGTCAGGGAGAGTGTTAAAGTGGGGTTTATTTTTTGCAAAAGCTTAGGCCAGGTTGACAGCAATGCAGCTGAGAGATGACATTACTTTCTCATGGTGGCTATTAGTAGCTGGAAATGGTCCAAATTAACTCATCTTCCAAACAGGCTTGGTACTGATTCTGTTCTTCTCTCTTTCAACCTAGAGAAGACTAAAGGGGAGACCTCGTATCAGTCCACAGTTTCCTCACAAGGGGAAGCAGAGAGGCAGGTACTGATCTTTGCTCTGTGGTGATCAGTGACAGAGACCTGAGGGAACAGCTTGAAGCTGTGTCAGGGAAAGTTTAGGCTGGATATTAGGAAAAGGCTCTTCACCTAGAGGGTGGTTGGGCAGTGGAACAGGCTCCCCAGGTCACAGCACCCAGAGTTCAAGAAGTGCTTGGACAACGCTCTCAGGAACAGCGTGTGATTGTTGTGGTGGTCCTGTGCAGGGCCAGCAGTTGGACTTCAGTGATCCCTATGGGTCCTTTTCAACTCAGGGTATTCTATGATTCTTCCTAATTGTTTTTTTTTTTTTTTTAACCCATTTTAATGTCAGTATTTTTCTGGCTTGACTAGGAAAGAAAGTCCTGCTATTGTAGATAGAGGGTATTCTAGACAAATTAATTTTAAATCAGAGCAACTTATGAAGGGCATGGAGCTACATTTTTTGAGGGGATATAAGCAGGTAGTTATTAATCTGTTTTCTCTTTAAAGATTTGTACAGATGATTTGGTCTAAGGAAATTTTCAACTCTGTGAGTGAGGACCACATTAGAGGCTGTTTGAAGAATAGCCGTCCTGTTCCACAGATCCTTCCTTGTTCACCTGCTGCACCTGTGGCATGTCCTCTGAGATTTTCTTCTGACTTTTCCCTCTGCTTTGTAACTGAGTATAATCTGACACACCTGTTTGTTTTTTTGCTTTACAAAAGATGCTGTTGTGATGCAATCTTGGTTCTAATCTTAAAGATGTTAGTAGTCTTGCTTGTTTGCAATTCTTGAGCAACATAAGTGTTGAACATTATAACGTGGTTCAATTTATTGTTTTTTTTCTAGTTTGACACTGCTTCTAGAAAAATTGAGACAGTAAGTGAGCAAAGAAATGATTTCCAAAGTTTTGTTTTATTTGATCAAGCATAAAAGACAAATGCTGATGTTAATGCATTGAACTGATCATTAGCTTGTGTGGTTGAACTGTGGTTTAGTTTCTGCATGCTACAGCAAGAAGATATTCAACTGAAATCTCTGCTTACAGTTCAACAGATCAGGACTTAACTCATTTATTTCGAGATGTGCCCATTGTGCTGTTTCTCAAGCTTTCCCCGTAACTTAATACAGTGTCAGCTGAAACACCAGAGACCTGTGCTTTTGCAGGCAGATACAAACAGCTCTGATGTAGAAATCCATTTGAGAAACCAGTTTGCAGTGCTTTACCAGCTAATGCGTCCTGGGTGCTCCCAAGATGAGGAAATCTGTTCTGACATAGCCAAACAGGTTTAATTTTGTTTGACTGCTTCCCAGAAGCCTGGTTTACTGCCTTCCTCACACTTTCTGTCAGAGTTTGTTTTTAAGTGTGGTGACCAGGATACTCAGACTGAAGCTCACTCATGAATCTGGACCTATGTGTTTCTCTCCAGCAATTCTGAGTGTTACTTATCTTTCTGTATATGGTGTTTGTCATGGCATCACTTCTGATGTTCCCTCACAGCTGTGTAATATTTCAGCCTGTTATGTGGCTTTATGGTTTGTTTTTCTTTGTACTCTATGAATTGCCTTCCAAACTGAAGCTGTTTGGAGAGAGTGACGAGTGTTTTACATGTCCCTGGTGCACTTTCAGAAACGCTCTTGAAGGCTTCGGTCCTGCAGAAAGAAGAATGAATGGTTTTGCAATGAAACAGCTGTCTTGCAAAAGAAAGACCTTGGATTTCCCTCCTCATAGGCACGTTACTAAGCTACTTGTTGTTTTTGAGAAGAGGAAATAACACAGGCAAACACTGAAAATTAATAGCCTGTGTATCTTTGTGCACGATGCTTCCAGATCTTGTGCAGCAGGCATCTTCAAGTCTCTGTGCTTTCGGTGCTGCTGCTTCATATAAATAAATATTCCCTTACGGATTTTTCTGGAGTGTCCATGGATTTCTCTGGGCTGGTTTGAACCCTAATTCTTTAAGAACAAGTTTACGTGCTGTCTGAAGTGTCCAAGGCTCCAGTTTTATCATCTGGGATTTACACTCCCTCTCTGATTTTCAGCTACTCCTCTGGAATAAGAGTAACTGTAGGAAAAAACAACTGAAGCTATCCTGTCTCCTTACATTCACCAAGCAACTGAATTTCAGTGAAGCCCCAGGGAGAGATTCCACAGCTACAGAACAGATGCTTTGTGTGTTCATAATCTGGAATTTTATTTCTTCCTTAGACATTTGATCTGGCTGCTTATCCTGAGGTGTCTGCTTGTTTCTCCTGTTATAAGAGCAAAGAGGACTTGATCCTTCCTTGAACTGAGAGAAAAAGTCCTTCAGCAGTGGTCACAAACACCAATTTGGGATATTGTGGATTCAAAAAGCTAGGTGGAAGTGTCAGTATAGATGCTAAACTAGATTAAGTGATGGCTGAAAACGTGAAATTCTGATCTTCATCTGAGTGACAGTTGTTACCATGGGGAAACATTAGTTTGTAAAAACATTTCTCTTGATCTAGCCCAAAGAAATAAAGTAACCACAAACTGTGTAGAGTTGATTTATATTTTTTTTTCTTCCTATATCTTCAACAGAAAGAAGAGGGAAGGGGAAAAGAAACCTATTTTCTGGAGCAGAATCAACTATCTACAACACAAATGAAACCTGGGTTGTATTCTTTCTCTGAAATACAAATACCAGTGATGCCTTTATAAGAAGGCTCAAGAACTACTGGAGAAGGAAATCCATGATATATTTGACTGCACGTCCCAGAACTCTTTGTGCTGGTAGCAGTCTAGTGGTGTTTGCAATGGTGTGAGGTGAAATATTGAACATGAGGATGTTTATATGAAGTCTTTCTCAGAGGACACAGGATTTGTTGACCAGGCAGATTGTTGGCAGTCTTCCTGCAAGGTAACTCCAGCCTTGTGTCCTCTGTGCTTTTAATAACCCAACTGTTCCTGCAGCACATTTGTGGAGTTCAAATAAGATTTTCCTTTAGTAGGGTCTTACAATTACAACAAGGTTTTCGTGTTCTTCCTGAAGCTTCTGGTTCTGAACTGCTTGTATGTGTCTGAATTCTAGATTTTCCACCTAGTAATAGTCATGATCGAAGGATATCTTTTCAACACCTCAACATCAAAAAAGGTTTTCAAACATTTTATGGATCTTTCTTTTTCGGAGTAATTTTAAACCTCAACTATTTTAAGCAAATGTCCTGGATTTTTTCATTGCCTTTGAAGGCTTTTTTCCTCTCAGAAGCCTTCTTCCTATGCTCCTCTCACTGCCCACTCTGTGTTTTCAAACGACCTTCAGTAGAACTGGAAATATATTTGGCTTCTGCAAACTCCTAGTTGTGCAAACGAGACATACTCAAAATGCCTCTAAAATAAAACTCATTTCTATCTCTGCTTGTTTCCTCCTGGCTGTTAATTCTCGTTGTTTCCTTTTTGGTAACTACAATATTTTACAGCTCCTCCACTCTTGCCTTTTTATGTTCCCTTTAAAGCATTTTCATGCAAATGTTTAAATTCCTGAGTCATCTTGTTGGAAGTGTTTTCTTGCCTTAGTTCCCGTTTTTCTTCTTGCAACACCCTCACTGTGTTGCTCTTTTACATAAATTCGTGCAGAATGTGCTCACACACTGCTATTGCTAGGTAGGTGAAATATATTAGTCTGAGAAATAAATTTTCTTGGAGAGATCTATCTTGGATTTAGCCAGATGGACTTCTTACTGATGCTTCTGATCACACTGCCAAGTAGTAAAACATTGAGATTACTATATAGAGCATCCCGTGTCCAATTTTGGGCCACCTTGACTCAAACCAAATAGCAATCTCTTTCACAGAGAGCTTCCAGTGGTATTGTTGTCCACTGGCTACCTATTTCTGCAATTGGATGCCATTTGGAGATAAACTAATGGTTGTATTGGAACTTATTTCTTGGAGGAGCAGTCCTAGACTGAACTATATCCAGACACTGAGTTTGCAGTTGTAAGTATCGGGAGAGGGACTTGGAGCTTTGGGAAAGAGGTATAAATATCCTTGGATCTGCATAAGCGATACCTTCTGCCTTCAAACTGAGCTGAGGAGCTCCAAAGTGCTTTAGGCTAGAGGGTGCCTCCGCGTGTTCCTGGAGGGGTGAACGTGCTGTTATTGACAGACTCGAGTCCTGCTGTTCAATTTTACTTTGTGCTTGCCTTCTGGTCACAATCCTCTGAAAAGCACCATAGAAATATCCCAGGAAAACTGATAGAGGACAGGTCCTAAAGGAGTGTGGTAAGCTATGAGAGCAAGATGACTGTTTCAGGCACATCAAAGAAAATACCAGGTCCAATTTCAGATAGCGCATGTTGCACTTAAGGTCCTTCAACCCTGGGGCATCCCGTTTGCTGCTTAACAATAGGTATGTGCTGTACTAAGGAGCTTTGCAAGGACTTTCAAAATAAGGCAACTTTGTAGCATTGGTAGGTCAAACTGATGGCTGATGTATGCAAGTTGGTGTCCAACAGGAGGAATAATGCGTGCTGCTTGCATTCTTCTTTACTGGCTTCACAGCTAACTGTAGTCCACAAATAAAAAATGGTTTGGTATCATAAAGAAACGTGATTGCCAGCAGGTTGTGAAAAGAACGAGGGAAATAAGACTTAAAGACAGTCAACCTCACTGTGTTGTGCAGCCACCTGGAAAGCAGTGTGTGCTTCTTAGCCTGCTGCTGACAAGAGTGTAGAGATGGAGGTGGAAGAAGCAGAAATAATTAGAGGTATGGAAAAATTCTGCTAAGAGGAGGCGTGCAAAGACTGGGAGCATTCTCCTGGAGACAAAAATGACTAAAAGAACCACTGAAGAAAGCTTCAAAATGGGTGAAGTGGTACACAAGTTGAATTGCTGGGCCAGAGAAGTTTTAATACTCTTCTCTCCCACATTTTCTCATGACTGCAGAAGTCAAGAAGTGCTACAGGCACACATAAGAATCATGGACAATAGATGAGGACAGTTGGAGGGGAAACATAATCATGGAGTGCAATGTGGCATTTGAACCAGCAGTATAAGAATTTGTCTAGGTGTGTTTGCACAGGCAAGAGCTGCAGCAGAGGGGCAGCAGTGCTGTGTGTTGGGGAACTGTGGATCAGCACAGTTCTAATGAAAAACTCTGTGAAACCTCTGAGAGGTGTGCCTGGTATCTGCAGTTCTGTTGTTTAAACCCTACCACATCTGTGCTCTGCAGTTTCTCCCGAAGTACCTCCAGGTGCCACCTGGCTGAGTGCTGCCTCTCGCTTCTTGGCTCTTCTGACCTGGGGGGGGCTCAGGGAGCTGCTCAAACCAGACTGAAAGCTGCAGGCATTCTGTGTCTTTCTTTTTCCCTGTTTGAGATGTAATTCAAATTTCCCTACTTGGCTAATAACACTATAATCAGACGAGGCTTTTTCACAGAAAAAGGTAGTTCTAAATTGCCTTTTAGTAAAGTAATTTTCAATTTAGAAATGTGAGGGTAAGTGGTTCCAAAAATGTTTCTGTGGGAGTTGTTCAGCACGGTCAATGTTATTACAAAATGATGAAGGATGTTCCTACTGATATGTGAGAAGTTATGAGAAATGTTAGCCCTGAGGTACTTCAGGAATTGCTGACTTGGTTCACTGACTAGCTTGGTTTAAAGGCAGAGAAGACATACATGTTAATTTTTGAATCAATTTGTGATTACTTTTTTGATTGAATGATATGAGTGATTTTAGGCAGGTGTAATTTTATTACCTTTACACAAAAAAGAAAATATCCTATACCAGAGGAATCTTAGAAACCTCTGAATATTGCAACTGCAGTTACAAGGTTGTTTTTTTTTTGCTTAATTTTCTGCATATGTAAGAATGATGTTAGTTTATGCAACTCTTGCATAACAAAACCTGCTTTCCTTGTTTCTGACACTATTTAAAACAAGATTAGTGATGGTGTTTGTCTTTTGGTTTCTAACAGCTTTGTTTCTGGCGTACAAAAGAGTTAATAAGCCAAATTTCTTATTAGCACATGAACTCTCCTGTGGCATAACAACAGTCCAATGAAGTATCTAATTCTATTAAAGCTTCTCTTCATGTCCACACAAGAGAAATAACTTAATGTTTTATTTCATGATTTGTATCTGCTCAGGAACTGGTGTTGTTGGCAGTGCAGTGTCTTTAATAACACAGCTGCCTGCTGCTCTGATGTGTATGCAATATGCATATGGACTTTGCTCTGGAGTACTGAGAAAATGAGATAAGGATACATTGTCTGGTGATAAAGTTAACTACCCCTATTTTAATAACTACCTTGTCAGGGCTGCTGTATAAATCCTTTTGACCTACTTCCACCCATAAAACCACAATGACAGCCTGTAATGCTGCTACATAAACACACCAGCTTCTCGTGATGAACTGCTCTTGACAAAATTCACCGAAGACATTTCTTGAGCATAAGCTGTATTTATATACTGCAGCTTGAAAGCTGCTTAAGACTAAACATCTGTTTACAATTGCTTGTGCTTTATTACTGCCTAGTGGAGGGCATTGTGAAAGATGCTTGAGCACATGTCTGGCTTGTACCATCTTCATGAGTTTTGTTTTGAGTGCAGCTTAACCCTCTGAGAGCAAGAGTTGACCAACAACAACCAGCTTTAGCCACAAGGCTGAACTTGCTTATTGGTTTATCTGCTTGCTCTGAGAGAGGCTGGATGACCATTAAGTGCTAGCAAGAGTGGCGTTTTGAACTCATAGCCTTCTCCAGTGCAAGCAGGATCACTATAAAATATGAGGGAGTATGTGTTTTCACATCTCAAAACTTATAGAAACCTTTTTAACCTGTTCAAAAGCAGACTTCCACTAGAGTAATGTTGTTAGGTTTTCTAAGCCATGGTAGAGCTGTCTCAGAGGAGCATGGAAGGTATTTCCATGTCATTTATTCCATAAAATGGGTAAGGCGTAATATAACTCTGAGCTGATGCATGTTCTGGCTCTACGGAGTTGAAATAATTTAGTTATGTTGCCTGTAATAGACATGTGATGCTTTCCCTGTAAAGTGCCTGAGTGCTTGACTAAGATGCCAAGACTCCTCATAGGAACACAAACATCACCAAACACTTGTTTGCTTGTTTTAGCACCTCCATCTCTCGCTTAATAAGCACAATTAAAAAAAGAACTTTTTACTTTTGGTTAAGCCTAGAGCAGAAGAGTTGTCACTGGTCAGTGTTTAAATTCTCAGGATGAAAATAGCAACACCATGAAAACAAGGAAATTAAATCATACCTGACGTGGTGTTTCCTCTGGATTGAGTGGAGAAGAGGGCTAGAGCAGCCTTTCACATTGGTATTGTTGAGTGGTGGGTGCTGCTGTTGTGGCTCTTGCATGTGTAATGCCATAGATCTGGACTTGCCTCAGGTGATGAGGTGGTTGGGGAGTTTGAGTCCAGGAGATCAAGGCTGGAAGTCAAAAGGGAGACACATGGAATTTTGTGCTTTGAAAACGCCTTTGTAAGACCCAGAATTGCTGTAGCAGCAGTGTGCCTTTAAGAACTGTGTAACAGATATTACTCTTACTGTGTAAATTCAGAGTGTAGCATCAGTATAAAAGAGAAGTTTAGAAAGAACCTTTCATCTGAAAGCATAATCTGACTTTTGAGAAGCACTGAAAACCCTCAAGACCTCCTCAGAATAATGCAGGGAAAGAAGGTCTCTGAGTGGCACTGTGGATGGCTGCCCACTGAGCTGGGTGACTCCTTGCCGTGCCATAGAAACTAAAAGCTGAAGGAATTAATTGTGCTGAGGTAAACACTGTCAAGGATTATATGATGCAAAAAACCCACCATCACTTGTTCAGAAGGTTTTTGCACCAAAAACCAGCAGTACCTGTTCTGTAGAAGCTTTGGCACAGCCATGCCCTGGCTTGGTACTCTTCCCTAAGCATTAATAATGGCCAGTGATGGAACGGGCAGTGAGACCAGGGACCCCCTACACTTGATCTGATTTTGTGTGCGTATCTCCCCTGCATAAATAACAACAAGCTTTAAATGCTTTCACATTCAGCTGATAGCAGTCAGTTCTCCAGATCTTTGAGTGACTGTTTAATGAATTGATGTTAAGATGTCATCATTGTACTGGTGCACAACTTTCAAGAAAGACAAGCCCAGTTAACTGTTTTACCTCTATTGAGTTACTTGGTTGCTGGCTCTTCTGACTTGTTGTATTACAAAAAATGAGCTTCATTTGTGCAAACTGAGAATACTAAGTTTGTAAATAGTTCCTCTTGCTTCTTCACTTACTTGACATCAACTGGCAGAATTGCACATTCATAAGGCACTGCTTCAGTTTTGCCTGACCCCGGTGGCTATGGAGCTGGTTGTTTTGGGTTTGTTTTTTTTTTTTTCATGGTAAGGATAAAAATATTTCTTAATTTAACAAACCCAAAATGTTTAACAAATTGCTGTGCCTAAGATACTGATGGCTAATCTTCTTTGTGGCCCATGAAGAGACACTCTGAACACTTTCCTCCAAGCTCTCTGTAAGTATTTGGAAGGTCGCAGGCCTGACTGACAAAGGAGTTTTAGGACAGCTGTTTAGTGATGGTGAATGCTCTATAATGTGGCAATGCACATGATGAGGGTTGCCTCCAGTAATTCAGCACTGGGTCCATGAGAGTCTGGGAAATGTCTTGGTATAATAGGAACAGTGTAGAGTGCTCTTCTATTTCTTCTTCTCTCAGGTCTCACTTTCCAGCACAGACTGTGCTATTCTGCTGTATTTCTATGTAGCTGAGCTTGAATCTCTGCTCTTCAAACACTAGACACGTTTTTTTATCTTTATTATGACAACCAGAACTTAAGCAAGGCTCAGTTATGGGAGGCCAGACTGGATGCATGTATAGCTACTGGATTTAGGTAGCTTGGGGAAAAAAAGGCAACAGTAGGAAAGGGAAGAAAGCAAGAATGGCTTCAGGGACACTAGGGCTGGAAAAATCATGACAAGCAGAGAATGGCATGGCACCAACACTGCTGCCTCTACACTTCACTAATCTGGGCCACCCAGGGAGATGAGGACCTCAGCCTCTGCATCAAGCTTCCTGTAGTGTTAGCGCTCAGAGAGCCCCAGAGAGCTCCAGGGACATTGGGTCTGGGAAAGTCATGCCCAGGGAAACACAGCAGGGCACTATGTTACTCCCTCTACTCCTTTTTAATCTGGGCCAGCCATGTGCTGGAGACCTCAGCAGTGTCCCACTGCTTCCCCTCATGCGTAGGACCCTGAACATCCTGCCTAACTCACCCTGTGGGAATGACATTTTTTTTTTCCCTGGTTTCACTTTCCATTCTAGCACATCCCACTTCTGATCCATCCTGTTTCCTGACGGCTAGGATCCTTCAGTCTTTGCCTGCCAGCTGAGTTTTGATCTGGTTTCCTTGCTGTCTTCTCCCCAGGTATTCATGGTGCCACTGCATTGCTTTCTCCTGCAGAGATCTCCCTCATCCTTCTTCCTCAATCTTATTCCAGAGCTGCGTTTTCCTTCTCTTCTCCAAGTGGCTTTGTTCAGTCTTCCTCACTGTCACTGTTTTTCCTTTAGAGATAGGACTAACTTTGTACTTGCTCCCAAGCAAATGTTTGCATGTTTGTGCATTGAGGTGCACTGGGAGCTTGAGAAAGCTGAAAGAATGGTCATGTATCTGTTTGGGGAACACTTATTTTAATATCTGACATAGAAACTACGTCAGTCTGTCAGAGCAAGATGGAGCAGCAAGTTGAGTTCTATTCACTTCGTGAAAGTTTAAGTAAAGGAGAAAAATTCCGTTTTATTTTCAGATGCTTAATAGGCTTTGATTTCCTTTTTGTTCTATAGCATTTGAATAGAGCATTCGTTGTAACTTTTCAGTATCCTGTCATCTTAGTTTACCTGAAATGCTGCGCAGTTCTTTGTCTTTGTGCATTTATACGGCAATCTGATTGCTTCGACCTGTGGTCTGCTGGTACAATTCTGTAGGTTCTTAGAATTGAGAGTTTTTTGTAACACACGTGATGGGACAATTCAGGATGGGGGAAGAACTGTCAAAATTCATAGTGTAGTGTGATCTTATCACTACCATCTTTTGAGGTAAGTAACCAATGATAGTCTCATCTGGCTCTTAAAAAAGTAGTCTTCAGGACTTTTTGGCTCAACTTTGATCGCAGGTTCTGTGTCTCTTAGATGATACTGTTTCAACTTAGAATACAAAATGGCATCAAAGGAGGAAACTTGCCTCCTGTCACAATCTCACTTCTGCTGATTTCATGGGATTTTACCCCAACTGGAAGCAAAATAAAATGGATATTTTGGGTGTGTGTGAGGAGGACAAGCTCAGAAGAAGTAGCAACTGTAATGGGTGGCTTTCTGCAGGATGCTGCACTACCCTGTTTGCCTCTTGCTGGCAGGCTGCCAAACCACACAGGCAGTTATTTCCATCTTTAATAGAGAAAAATCATGGTTTGCTACTGTGCAGATAAGTACAGCACATGAGATTAGCTTACTCATGTAGTCCCTCAGCTGAAGGCCCAGATAAATTGTGTTTATGGCGCTGCTCTTTTTTAGAAGGCCTTTACAGGTCATCAGTTTTAATAAGGATGTTGGGAGCAGAGGTGGGGAACCCTCAAACTTTCACTTTTTTCGAAGTTCCAGGGAAAATTATTTCCCTCTTGCACAAAATGTCTCATGTCAGGGTTCCATGCTGACAGGTTGCTTGTTCCCCGCCCCCTTGTAAGGAAAATCTACAGCTTTATTCCATGGAGGACTGGTTTTTGCACCATTATAGATCCCACAAGTGAAGTTAGCTTTCATATATTAGTGGAAAAAGCTGTACCTTCAAGGTGATGAATATTCTGAAAAGTCATGTTTTAGTGTTGTTCTGTGGTGTGGAGGGAATCTCTAACAAGACTGTATGTACAATGCAAAAAATATGTAAGTAGAAGGGTTTCTGTATATTGGAAGTGGATTGTTCTTGTAGAGGGGTTTGCTAGCCTTACTGCAGTGTATGGCAGAAAAAGGCAGGGGAACTAACAACAAGTCCTTTTTAAAGTTTACTTTCCAGCGTGGCCACAGTTGTAGATATCACTTCCACCATCTGGAGAAAAGGCTGTCATTCAGTTCAAGCAATAAAAGGGTTTGAAAATTCAATGATTCAAGTCTGAATTTGACCAGGATACTTAGACTAACTTCCAATTTCTAAGATACTGTGATGAGGACATCTGTAACCGTCACCTATTCCTAGTACGGAAAAAATAATGAGGGAAAGAGTAATTCTTTTTAGGTGAAAGCAACATCTTGTGATATTCCATTATGGAATAGTTTGGCTTGGAAAAGACATAAAAAGACCAAGTTAAAATCTTTGCACTAGATCAGATTCCTCAAAGCCCCGTCCAACCTGGTCTTGAACACTTTCAAAATGAGGTTTCTGCAGCTTCTCTGGGCAACCTGTTCCAGTGCCTCACTAACCTCACAGTAAAGAATTTCTTCCTTGTCTCTAATATAAACCTTGTCTTTCTCAGTTTGAAGCCATTCCCCTTGTCCTGTCACCACCTGCCCTTGTAAAAAGTCCTTCTCCAGGTCTCTTGAAGGCCCTCTTCAGGTACTGGGAGGCTGCTAGAAGGGCAGTTCTGGTTGCAGTTGCAAAGCTAAGGGAAATATATGGAACCTGAAGCAGCACAGATTATATTTAACCATAACATGATTTTCAATGTTGTTTTAATATCTCTTATAATCTTCAAAGACTGTGGTTAGAGCTGACGTGAAGATTAAGTTGGTATTGTGAATAGTCTTACTGAAAATACTTGAATGCAAGTGCCCTGGATCATTTAACTTAGTGCAATGACCGACCCCTCGTCTTATGCCCCTAAATAATTTCAGAACAGCTGAAATCTTACTAAAAACTCTTCTAAATTAAGGCTAATATTTCTCTAGTTCTTAAACTGACCTTTCAATTTAAGTAGAAAATCAGAATTCAAGCTCCCTTTCACACTTGATCCTTAGCACAGTACTCTAACCTTGTTCATAAACACTAATCTGTCTTACTTCATGTATCCTTTGCTTGTGTGTCCTCCCCAGATGGTGTATTTAGCTTTCTTTTGTGTTATGATGTTTCTTTTGTGTATTATGACGTTAAAATCGGGCAATTAAGTAACTTCTATTTTACTTGCCATAGTCACCAAGTAAGTTTTTATTGCAGCATCAATCACATTTTTGTAAGATGTCAAAAATCAATGAAAATTTAAAGAATCTTTTTTCAGTAACGTGAAAGTGTTGATATGTTAAAACCTAATTTTCAGATCTTCTTTATTCAGAAGATTAATCCTTGTTTTGTCATCCCCTTAAAAACAGATAAGCTTTCTGATTCAAGAAACTTCCTAGATTGGTCCCATGTATTAATTTTTTTAATTTAAAAAATAAAATTACCTCATTTTTGTAGAGCATTATTCTGGACCATGCATAGAAAGCAGGTTCTTATGTTAAGGATTC
Source organism: Cephalopterus ornatus (assembly GCA_013396775.1). Taxonomy (NCBI): domain Eukaryota; kingdom Metazoa; phylum Chordata; class Aves; order Passeriformes; family Cotingidae; genus Cephalopterus; species Cephalopterus ornatus. The sequence continues at coordinate 101,830 of VZRE01004457.1, read as the reverse complement.
TTCTGGCTATGTGCAATCCACACTTTTCTTTTTCTAAAGAAAAAAGTGCCTTCTAAGTATTTTATATACTATGTAGCTTGCCCTGCATCCACATAGAACCAATACTGTGTCATACAAAATAGGAAAACACTATGAAGTTCATAAAGAAATACTACTTTAAACAAGCCTGTAGGGCTTGGCTTTATTCTTGATGATTTCCTAGTAAAAGTTTCGTTGTTCTTTTGGTTTAGAACGGAAATATCACAATCAGGGTAAATAACTTTATGAATCTTTCATCTCCATAACTGAAGTTTTTTGTTTTTATTTGACATCCTCAACTTCATAACTATTAAAATACCCGGGAGCGCTGGAGTGAAAGGAGTGACCTGGATGCTCAGCTTGCTTTCTGTGGCATCAAGTCAGCTCAACTTTGAGTCTCAGGCTGAGAGAATTCACATGAAATGATTTACCAGGGCAAGTTTTGTCCTTAAGCACAAAATTACCTTTCATTCTTATAAGTTTCCTTTTTCCATTTCAGCTCATCTCCCTGCCTCTGTTGTTGAGCCTTTATCCGACAGATGTGTATTTTTATCCGCAAATGGCTAGAACTGTGTGTATGTGCTGGGTTCAGCCAACGATTTGGATTCAACTCTGGAAAAAAAAAATACCCTTAATGTAACATTGCTCAGAAAATGCACAGGAACAGTCTGTCACATTAGCCATGGTGTCACAGACTGAGGGAAAGGCCTCCAGAGAGTAATGATGAGAGCAGATATATATTCTGACCTTAAATTGCTCTGGCTGTCATATTTTCTAGGAACGTAGGATATGGACTCGCTAAAGGAAGACAGGAAGGTTTGCATTTATCTAGTCACTCTTCTAAAAATATATATATATCTGCACACAGATCGATTTCCTGTGAAAATATTGCATGCTCAGTTTAATTTACCGTCCTTACTTGAGCGAATTTTATTTCACTAGTTGAAGTTAAAACCTGAGACGTTTTAGCTATTATGTGAAAGCATGTAGTTGATATTTTGGAAAGCATCAGTTCCCATTAGGATGATACTTTGCAGAGAGAGGGAAATGTCACTGATTGGTAAAAGCACTATTTTCTCTTCAAATGCCATTTCACACTTCTAATGCCAGGGAAATAGCCTTGATTCATGGAAAATAGAAATATCAGAAGTCAGGTTTGCCAGTGAATGGTACGAAGCAGTGTTTTTTCAGCAGCACATCTGCTCCTTCAGACGGAAGGCTCTCTGTTTATATATATATATTTTTTTTTTTCCAAATCAGATGAAAGGTGTGTTCTCTATCAAGGCTCTTCCAGCTCTATCAAAACCATACGTTCAGGACACTCAGTGGATTTCTGAGCTTCAGTGGCAACCTGCTGGAAGGTATGGGAGGACTGGAGGGAAAGGCTTTAGTTCTGTGAAGCCATTGATCCCTTTCTCAGGGAGATTTGTGCACTGCATTTTCAATTTTTGAAATGTTTTCACAGAGAAATTTCTCCATTCTCCATTCTTTCTGGGCTGTATTGCCTGCTCTTGGCACAGCATTTCTGCATCCCGCAGAAGAGGCATACACCTGCTGGGAACGCCACTCCTCAGCTTTGATTATGGTTGTATTTGGGACAGAGAATATTTGGTAGAGTAATTATTATTTTCTGGGTTAAAATTGCCAAGTAATTACTTCTGTGAAGGTTGCTCTGCAATACTGTCACTTAAAATTCTGCTCAAGGATGAGTTTGTCCCGGTTGATGTCCATATGAGAGTCACATTGCAAATTTCCTCCATGAGATATAGAGAACATCTCTGAACAAGCCACTTTAAGAATTTTTCTCTTTAAAAAAATAATTCTTAAATATGTTAGGGGGAAAAAGAGAGGGAAAACTGTTACAGAGACATCTTTCCCTTTTTTTATCAAAAGAAAATATTTGAAGACTATTCTTTGTTCAGAGAACAAGTTTATGGAGCGTTTGCTTCAGCAAAGTAAAAATTGTCAAGGATGGATGTCTGTGTTTAAGTGGTTCACACTGTGTTCATGTTTTCTGATTCCTGATTCATTTAAAGGGCTCACTGGTTGCCTCTGATATTTCTTTAAGTGATTATGCCACTGAAAAGGTGAATACTAAAGTAAGAAATCTGAATTTAACTCAGGGGGAGGTTTAACCATAGGTATGTTTAAACTAAACACTCTGAGAACTCCTCTTCCCACTTCCTCTGCTCTTCATTATAATTCTCATCTATTTAAATTATTTCCAAGTGGAACCTCATGTGTGTGTTTCATTACCAGGATACCCTGGGACTGTGAAGGGAGGAAAATTTTGCACAACAGGATGGCAATAAAATACAGAGAGGGTAGGATGTCTTGCTGTGTGACGTCTTAAAAGCCTGAAGTAAACACAGTTGCGTTCAGAACCACCCTCAGCAGTAGAGGAAGTTGACCTTAATATACAGTGTTTGGTCGTGTAGTGGGGAGTAACTCCTGGGTGGTTTGGGTTTAGTGGGTCGGAAACTCCTGGACTCGCAAGCTTTGCTGCTGGGTTCCCCAGCGGAGTGTGCGGGTGAAAGGGTGTACGGCCTGCCTTCCTTCCCTTGACCCGAAGGTTGCATTTGTTCTGATTTTATTTCTCTGTTAGTGCAGCGTGGTGAAGGGGGGAATCTTCTCCACAGTAACAAAACGGGGCAATCGCAGCCTCTGATATCACATCTGAGACAAACGTTTATCTCAAATGGGTTTGCAGTGCCCAAATGGCTATTCATTTTGTTGAATATTTATGCTCTCTCTTAGACTGAGGTGCACATGCAAATTTAGTTAAATTTAGTTAAAATCTCTCTCAGTTTTGTTGTCCTTGTTCCTGAGACAGTGAATCTAGATGTTAATACATGTCTGTGTCATGCTGCTTTCTACTTCTTGCCATTCCCATGAAGGGACTGTGACTACATCTTCGGGATGTGTGCTGAAAAAAACTAAATTTGCTCTTCACAAGTCTTGCTGGAGTAGGAAGAAATTCATATTGTTCTCGACATCTGGGGAGAATGATAATTTTCTCAGGAAAAAAGAACCAAACACAAACAACCTAATAGCTCTGTACCTTTCTGCTATTTTTCCACTGAGTGTTTTGTCACCCACTGGGGATAAAAATGCATGCTTAGGCCCGTGGCTGACTCTGGAGGAGTTGGGTGAGCAGGTGTAGGGATGGATGACACAGCTTATTTGTTCACTGCATCCTGTTTAAGAATGACCTGTTCCTGAGTTTTTAGCATAACACTGAGAAAACAACAGTCTTCTCCCCTCAAAAAAAAACATTTGCTATGGAAAGTAAAAGTATTTGTAACACGAGTTCCAGCAATGATATTGTGTTCGCATTTCATCTCAAAACGTTGATGATGCTTCTTAATGTTTCAGGACATGCAACTCCCTTGGTCTTCTCAGGCTGTGTGTGGGGAAGAGCTTTTTTCCCAGCAAGCATGTCTTGGCAGTAGAAATTTGGGAAGAATAGGTAACTTCCCATAACTTCTTAGTGGCTTCTAGTTAAGATCCTGGCTGCGGGTGCCCAGGACTTGGAGCAAGGGAAGGCTGCTGGTGGGGTCATCTGGGTCAGGAAGAGACTTGGAGAGGCGATGGGGAATAGTGATTTGATAAAATCTCTGCGTGACTCCGACCTCCTTAGAGAGAAGAGGAGACTGGGCAGGACTTGAAAATGGTCTGAGGAGATAAAACCAGGCTGGAAATGTGGGTCAGCTTGCAAGAGCACAGCGATCAGGGGAGAATTCTGTAGAAATTCTGTTCTATCTGATACTGTCACTGTGCTCTCTATGCTAAAAAATCGTAAAAATCAAGGCTCTTTTATTTTTCTCACCAAAACACCCCTAAATTTTTGTCTTTCCTGCTATTTAGAGATCCTTCTCTGAGGAGGATGTAGAGACTCACCCATCTCAAGACTCTGGGGTCATCCTAAACACCCTGGAGTTTTACATAGAAGTAGATATATTAATGGAAGGCCTGGAGAATGAGGAGCAAAGTAAATGGTGAAAATGTGATCAAGTGATGAGGGCAGAAATGAAGAAAAAAAAATTAAGAAGGAAATTCTGTGGGTAAAATTAAGTTGAGAGAGTGCTTCCAGGAAGATAAATGGTTTAAATATAAATATTGCAATTACCCCTGGAAACATTCATTACTTTCATGGAGAGTTAAACTTTCTGTTCAATAACCAAATACAATCCAGTAAGACTGTGTTGTCCTCAGTAATGGCCAACCATGGGCACTCAAACTGCTGTCAGTAGTAAACTGTTTCTTATTACTTCCTTCTTCCCAAGAAGAGAAAAAGGAAGAAAGTGATCCCCTTTGCTCTGTGATCCCTGACCACACAGGATGCAAGTGCCAAAAGTTATTTCTGTTTTGGGGGTACCTCATATCAGAACCTGGATTAACCTGAATCCTAGAACTCCATGGGAAGGGGTAGTAGAAAATCACTTTAACAAATCAATGATTCAGAAATAACATATGATAGTACATAGAACTGATGACAGAATGAATGGTTTTGGTAATGTATGTCTCAAGAGTTGGAAGATGATTTTATTGTTGAGCGCTTTATACTGAGACAAATCACATTTTGAATCTTCTTGTTTAGCTGAATATGGTAAAGCACCACATGTGCTTTAGGCTCAGTGTTACCTTCCCTGGGGAAGGAGGGAGTTTGGAGCTCTTTTAGGGGGACAATTAGATCCTTGCTCAATTAATGTTTTGGATTCAGCCCTTTCTTTCAGAGAAGAATTTACTACTTTGATAGATCTGTTTCTTTCTACTGACCACCTGAGAGTTCCTGGATTTCCTCCTGGAAAGAGTATCAAAGATCTTTGAATGTCAGCTTACTCTTAAAATACATTTTCTTAAAGAAAAAATGTCATTCCTCTGAACACAGAAGCCTCTTCTAAAATCTGTAATCTTTTGAGCAACTAGATATTTTCTTTTTGTTTGCTTAAACAGACCATAATCTCCTCCCCTACGTCCCTTTAAAATCTATCCATCATGCTAAGAATTGCATCCCAAACCTAGCAAGTTTAAGAACTAGTTTGGATTCCTGATTCTGGGCCTGATTCAGTGTGGATCCTCTTCTTTTTTGCAGTAAGGAGCCTGCTAAACATTTAATGTTCACCTTCAGCCATAAAAATTTTAGTCTTCATAAACCTAGAGTCGTTTATAAAGTGTACAGAGTCACCTATTAGAAAATAAATCTCCTGTTTTAGCTTAGTAAATCACAAATTCCTCATCCTGTGTAAGCAGCACAATGTGAGTAAATTTGGGTCAGGGCAGATTTTTGCACACTTCTTCCCGGTTAATTGGTACGGAGACCTGTTCAGGAAACTTGGTGGTGAGATACCCTTTCACCACAGACAGCAAGGAGGTACAGATACGCATTTCTCTGGTAAAGTTGCTTCAGGTTGTGATGTGGAGACTCTTACTCATACCTTGACTCAGGGCTTCAGAGAATTAAGGTTTTTATAATTATGGTGATGTGGCATGTATGCTTAACTTAGTACAGCTGTGTCATTTACAAAACTCAGTTCATTAACCTCAGTTAATTTTACTGATGTAGTTCTGCAACTTGTGCCTCCTGCTTTAGCTTGGACAGCGCTGCATTTCAAGTGTATCATCTGTGAAATGATAGCTGAAAAAAATGTGCTTTATTTTTAAGGATTTTGGAGTTGTTGGTCGCACTATGTCTTGTTTTACCTTTGCAGCGCAGAGATTGCTGATCTTGTAATCCCTAAACTACTTCTGTCCTTGAATTCTGAGGGTTGTTTACAATCCCTGGTACTTAAACGCCTGTTTTCCTGCTGCTTCTGCTGAGAAGAGAAGGGTGGGGGTGTTGGGGTATGGGGGTTTTTTTTTGTCTTGTGTTGTTCCTCCCTTCGATGCGTTAATGCCCAACTGTTGAACTGACTTCTTATAGCTTCTAGAGAAAATGCAGTGGGTTTGCTTCATGTATTCTACTCAACTCAAAGAGAACTTGTGCAGAATGGAGATTGTCCCAAAATGCTGGGTGGCTGCTTCTTGCCCCGAGAGTCTTGGGAAATTCTTTCCTTGAGGCAAGTGCTAAATCAAGCCACTTATGTTCAACATTATGTTCTTGTGGACTTTAAATCTGCCAGGTGTGTGTCCTCCAAAAACAGAGTGCTTTTGTGGGCTGGGTGGTGAGCTAGCAGCTCTGAAGATGTGTTCCCACCTATATTTGGTTTAATAATGCTTTGTACTTATGTAAGACTTTATTTGGCTGTTGTCTTTCAATTTTCTCTTCTTTCCTCCTCCACAACTAGACTGGTACTGAGTCCTACCAGCAGTACAAAATACGAGCATGTTACTGCTCTATTGACATTATAAGGTGGGTTCAGATCTTCAGATCCACAGCTTTGTCAGTGCTATCTTACTGCTAAAACTAGCCACCTTCTAATTCTTCAGTTTTTCCTTTTTTTTTTTTTTTTTTTTTTTTTTTTTTTTTTTTTACTTCTTCTTCCCCTCAGAATTGGACATCATATGTCTCATGGTCTGTTTCTAATGTAATACTTGGTACAGTATTTGCTGGGCAAAGTCAGGTGGTTTCTTCTCAGTTAACTTTTTTTTATAAATTCCAAGCTGAATTTTACCAGAAAGCTTCTGGTGAAGTAGCAAGAAAGCAGATGTTAAGGGACTAATCTGGTATTTTTGCAAAGAACTCACTGCGGGGAAAACATATCTTGGAGCTTTCAGAACCAAAATGCCAACTACTTTTGGCAGTGTGATTATGGAAGTCCAGTAGGCATTGGCACAGATGCTCTGATTGGCACTGTCTGACTGAATAGTGATTTTCATTGAAACAAAGAAAAAAGCAAAACCGACTCGGTGCTGAGTCATCTGGGGTTAGAAAGAATTGCAGAATGTTCCTGTGAGGTAAAGTGTGCATGTTCCCTTGATGGGATATGAAGTAACTCAGGATAGTCCAGTCCTTGGTCAGGGAACACTGTGCTTCCAGTGACACCCCAGAGGTGAGGATCTGGGCATTAGCAGAGAAGCTGCTGTTCTCTAAACTAAATTCCTGGCTTTCTTCCATGGTAAACTGCTGGTGGTGTCTTTAACATAACTAAACAAATACATAGCTTTAACCTTTGACAGAAGTATTTGGGGTGAAATTTCAACGTCCCCTGGCTGCCATACCTTGAGAGTGTAGTCTTCGGGGTAAGAGTTTGAAGTAGACTGAAGTTAATCTCATCTTTGGAGAACAGAAATAATATTGCTGCATATATAGATGCTTTGAGCAGTCACAATGCTAGGTGATACCTACTTGTAAATTAAAGGTGAATATTGACGATTAAAATGCCTGGCTCCCTGTTTCATGCTGAAGTGTTGATAGCTTTTTTCTTTTTTATTAAGTGTAGATATTTAAAAAAATAAGAAAAATCACCATTCTGCCTTGACTAAACTTTAGAGACTTGTCAGGTGGGTTCCTGCAATAGGTTCATCTTCTACAGGATGTCTTGTGTTGGTATAAAACCAGGATCATATGCTACAGGTGTTCTGATAACTAAACAGGTGTGATATAATCTAAATGCCCTTATTAGTTTGTTTTCTTTCTGTTTTGTGGTGTTGGGGTGTACCTTGATGCCTGCAAAAAATAATTTGGTGTCATCTAAGCTGACAGGTGAGATACTATGAAGGTGGCAGGTAGAAGCTGCTGTTCCCACCAGTTATGTAAATGAAGTCAGCTAAGTCTGGCATTTATGCAGTAGAGCTTGTCCAAAAACTTTCCCAGTTATAAAAATATGTCAGAATAGTCTTAGACCATCAACAGTCCCCTTTCTGCAAACTTGGAAAAAGCAAAGGAGGTGCGCTGCTTAATCATGGGAAGAGGCGTGTGGCAAAAGCATTTAACTAACGACGGGAGATGAGGGTTTTCTGAGCTTAAAGACGTGATGTCCCTGTGCTCATGGAATGGAAGGCAGCCTTGCAGTGAGGAAATGAATGTCTTACTGACCTCAATTAACATTCATCCTGTTTATGCCAGGACTGAGTCTTGTTCTTCAGGCCTCCTAGGTGCGTATTAGGTGAACAGCAGACAAATGTAAATGACCTCATTTTATCACTTGGATGGCATGAATACCTCAGAGTCCACCTGTAAGTAAATTAGAACCCTGGAATGAAGAGCTATAGCTCTCTGTGTGGTCCACAGAGAGCTGTAATCTTGGGGTGTCCTGGATTGCTCTCTGCACACTTCACTGGTCACACAGGAACACTGAGTTATAGCTCAGCCCAGTGTTAGTGTAACTTGCTGTTCGTATATGATGCTTCTGACCCTCATGTGCCCATGAATTTGTGTGTCTCTTAAAAGTTTTTGTTGTTGTTATTTTTTTTTCAAATATTTCCAATGTTCTCTTACAGGAGAGATTATTTTACTATGAGATAACAACAAAAACAATTACAGAAATCACAAACAGGGTGTCACTTTGTCTCGAGTTCACAAGGAGATACTGTGCCTATAAATCGCAAAAATATAATAGCTGCAACTGCAGCCAAATAAAACACCTGTGGCAGCTTGTAACCTAAATCTATAATCTGTAGTGTCTAAAACTCAGGTTAAATACTGTGCCTCTCCACCTCTATACAAATAGACTGGCTCTGACAATATGAAAAATTAATGCAAGAGCAGAGAAAGCCTTGAATCAATTCTCAGTCTGCTTTTGTCTTAGTAATGCCTCTAACCGAAATATCAAGTGTATAAATGTCTTGCTGAAGGGTAGACCATCTGAAAATTACCAGCTTTCTCTCATTTAGCTTCCGTACATTTGGAAGAGATACACTTCTCTTTACATATAAACAGTTAGTTTGGGTTGCGCAGTATTAAAATGTGACAGGGAAATAATAGACAAATCTATTTGTCTATTTATTCCACTGTGGGAATGCTGTGACTGCACAAATAACTTTGATGTGCTATCACACTTTATTTCTGAACTGTTTTAAACCCTCAGCCATGGTTACATATGCTTTATTCTGTTATTTATTTAATATGCCAATGAATAGGCAAAGTAATGACAACAAGATTTCCTTCAATGTCAACCTCATCAAGCATCAGAATTTTTAGCTGAAGACACCTATGCTGGTATGTAAAATCCCTGATAATCATGGATTTATAAGTCTGTGAACTTTCATAATTTTGTTACTATACAGATAACGAAGAGGCAGACAGGAGTCAGTAAGGAGCATCTTGTTCACAGATCTTGATTTGTCTTCCAAAACACTTCCTTCCTTCGCCACTCAAGCTCGTAGTGGTCCCTGGCTTCTATTAAACTACTCTCTGGCAACCTTTACTTTTACCCAATATTCACATTTGTTATTTGCATTATGGCAAACTTAATTTCACTTGAACTTAGTTTGATCCATCCAGGTGGATTTATTTTCATTATGGACTGCGGGAAAGGACAACAAGAGGCGCTTTCTGAGTCCCTAATTGTGGAGGTCCCAGTTTTGTATCCACATTTTTATGGGACATGCAGAATATGTAGAAGCTGTGGGAGGGATGAGGAAAGTTGGCTGAGAGGGGAGGGACCTTTAAATCAATCTCTGAAGTAGATACACTAGGGTAGTAATCTCACCTGCTTCCAAATTGCTTCATATAAAAAGCTCATTGAGCAGGAAGTCCTGGTTCCTTTTGTATTTTAGGGACTTTTGCAATGCATGAAATGAAGTTTAATAAAAGCCTGACAGCTCTTTGAGCATGTTTCAGGTGGTAGGTTTGTTTTCTTTGTGGAATTGTACTAAAAATGTGATCTGAATAACAGATCACACCTGGAGAAAAACTGCTGACGGTTGGGCTTTGTTTAGTTTTGTTGTGGTTTGTTTGTGTTTGTTTCAGTTTTATGTTGTTGTTGTTGTTTTTCTAAGTTGAAAGTAAGTCCTCTAAGGCTGAAACAGTTTTCTGCTTAAGTGTTTTGACTCTACTGGGCTTTCAAAGGTACTATATGGAAAGTAAAAATTAAGGCACAGACTCCTTAGCTCAAGGTGTAGAGCAGGTTCTTAAGCTGTGGGGGGCCTCAGCTGGTTGAGTCCCCTGGTCACCCACCTCCTGGAAGTCATGTCATGTCAAGAGAGGACCGTGATGGGTTGCCCTTGGTTGGATGCCAGGTGGCCACAAAGCACCTCCATCACTACCCTTCCCAGCTGGACAGGGGAGAGAAAATAGGATGGAAAACAGCTTGTGGGTTGAGATAAGGCAGTTCACTAAAGCAAAATCAGGTGTTTGCGTGCACACAAGCAAAGAGGAAAAAAAAAAAAAGGTTTTTTATCTACTTCCCATCAGCATGTGATGTTTAGCCACTTGCTGGGAAGCACAAATGGTACAGGCTGCTGTTCTTAACCAGCAATCCTTAGGGCTAGCTGGTTGGCTTTCGCTTCTACAAGTTGGCTTGACTCACCTTCTTCCTGCAAAAGTCTCAACTTGCCATGTGGGACTTCACACAGCAGCTTTCTGGCCCCAATGGTTTCATCATGCCATGTTTCTTTTACGCTTAGGTTTTTTTGTTTGGGTTTTTAGTCTATATACAAACGGGATGGATGTTAAGCAAAGATACAAGGTTGTTTATCTCCCTCTATGGAAAACTGCATTCAGAACACCTATAATGACCTTGGCATTCTGCTTAATGAGTAAATGGAGTATTCGGCCGTATCTGATAATGAAAATGAGGCATGCTTAATTAACTTAGCACCCAGATCATCAGCGGCTAATGCAGTCCTGAAAATTGATAAGTTATTTCATCTTGGAGGGTCAGAGCGTGCATGTAGAGAAGGGACAAAGCAGGCCTTCGTGCCTTAACCGTGAAGCAAATATAAATGGTAAACAGAAATTCGTGTGACTGGAGGTTTTGGTCAGTAACATGGCCTTGATTTGTGCTCTCTTCAGCCATCTGCAAAGAAAGGAACTCTGCCTGCAGGATATCAGCTAACAATTGCACTGGATGATCTGTTAGATCATGAGCAAAACAGCTCTGCCACAAGCAGGACCAGCAAGTTGAATTGGATTCACTTTAAAAAAAAAAAAAACCAAACACCCAAAAGTGTAGGTTTCAGTTGTCACCGTGTGAAGGTCCCAGAATAACCTTCTGGGATGTTGTTCTAAGTAAATACTGGGTTAGAGTGCCTGACTGGGCACCTGCAAATATCTCTGCCCTGATTTTACTTGGCTACAGACAGTGATAGAGATTTGAACGAGATAATTTCTTCCAAATTCTTTCCTTCTAAGCAGGAATTCTTCTGTTGGCCACAGGAACGACTTAGTATTTTGAGCCCAAGCAGTGATGTTTGAGGAAGAGGCTATCAATTTAGTTTCCTGCACCACAAGGGATAATCAATGGAAATCTTGCTTTCACTGTTCGTGTTCAGAAATCACAGGTTGACAAAAGACTTAGTGAAGCAGGAATCTTCTTGTTCCACTTTTTTCATTTTCTGAGAGCTGGATTTTTACCAGGGTTTTTTTCTTAATTTTAAAATATTAAAGGGCTTTCACACAACATCTTGATCAGCAAGTAGCAACGGAGGACTTTTTTTCCTTCGGATTTTTACACGTATCAGAAGAGCAGAGAGTCAAATGTGCTAAAAGATACAGTATCTACGTGCCCTGAATCAACAGGAATAGGAGCAGCGTCTGGATGTTGGTTTCACAGCCTTTGAGTTGCTGCCTTGCCCTTGATTTTAGCAGCAGGTGTCTGCAGAGGCCACAGGACTCACGATACTTTTCACTACAGGAGAGCGGTCCTGGGCGTTGCAGGCCTTCCAGTGAAAAGGATGGGAGTGGGGAAGGTGAGACCCCAGCCTCCACGTCAGGCCCGTGATTATTCTTTGCAGACTTACCTGTCATATAAATCCCTGCAGATGCAAATACTGATTTCCTCTGGTTAAAAGACTGGGCATTCTACACACAACTTTGACAAATGAGGGAGCAAGTGTTCAAATGTGGAAGGAGTCTACATTCTACTTTCTCCTTTGTCTCTGTCTGCTTGATAGTGCTGTCTGTCTCTAAAAGTGATCACAGATATAAAACAATGGGAAAGTGATTTTAATTTTTTATTGTGTATGTGTTAGAATACTCCTTTCAGCTTTTTACTTATTTCAGTGTCAGGCTTAAGACACAATGTTTTGTGAAGGGAGGCTTTGCAGACCTACCCTAAATATATCCTGAATATATTGCTCAGAATACAAATCCTTCAGCTGTCATCAGCAAACTTCATTTAAACTGATTTTTAACCTGATCACTCTACTTTGTCTGGTGCATCAGCTGTGAGGGGACCCGTGTATCAGTTGTGAATGTTCACAAAGTTTAGGAGCTTTGGAATTTGCTTGTGGAACAAAAGGGGAGCTTTGCCAAGCCCTTGCTGCAAAGCATCCTGTAGCCTTTCGAATGACAGATTGTACTTGGCAGTGTTGGATTTCTGTGCAGTCAAGAATGTACCACAAAGGTATTGACAAAACATCCTGTCCTCTGAGATAATTGTTTATAGTGGTGTCTGAGGAGATTTCAGCTTTTTTGTCAGACCAATACTGCAAAGTGTTCATAGACAGTGACTGAATTGTTGGCAGGGTTTGCACAGAATGCTAATAGGGTTGTTAGAGCAGCGGTGATCTAAGAATGAAGGCAAGTTAAAGATTTTGTGCAGAAACAGTATCTTTAGACTTACTGATAACTAGCTATGTCCTGTGACCTTTCTAGAGTAAGGGATTTCTGTTATAAAAAATTTCGGACCCCCAATTAGAGATTTTGTGCAAACTTCTGTGAATACAGAAGTTGCTTTTGGACAGCCCTTGGAAGGAATCGAGATGTGGCCTTTGTGTTTCAGCTGCTTTTCTGCAGGCTTTGCTAAGCGTGTTTTTAACTGAGTCCGTTGGCACATGGGGAGTAAATGCTGGCACTTCATTCTCTGTGTGATGTTGCACCGGGCTAGATAATGTGTTTTGTGGAGAAAGGCACCGAGGAAAACACTGAATGGCATGTTTTTCTTAGATATTTTTAAGTTTTCTGTTTCGTAGTATTCTATAGTGAGCACAGTACCTGTCAGCCTGCTTGAGGTGACGATGGCCTCTTACCCAGCTGTGATGCTGGTGCTTGCTGACCTCATTGATGGTACTGAGTGTGCTTCACCGGCCTCTGATCATCCCTCAGTAGTCATTAATGTTTATCCGTATGGTTGAAATAGATTATAAAGGGGGAATCTGTGTGCTGCCTTTGGTTATTTATCTCTGCACAGTCTGAAAATCATGATGATTTCATATGGTGTTTGATGGTCAGATTATAGCATTGATGAAAACAGAAGTGCTACAGAGGCTGTAACTGAAAAGAAGAAGAGAGGAGGACAGCACCTCCCTCTTCACTGCCATTAACATCCAGCTTTGGCACAATAGAGCTGCATCCTTCTGGAACTGCTGTGGGACAGGAGTAGTGTGTTGGGCTGGGCTGGACTTGGGTGCCAAGCTGCTCCTGGACAACCTTGGGAAGGCAAAGGAGCTGTGCCTCCTACAGAGACTACAGTACAGAAATCAAATCTCTTGGATACCTTTAACATGTTGTGGTCTTCTGCAGCAGCAGCTGATTTGAGATCAGAAGTAATTTCTTTTTCACAGATGGATTGATAGTGACGTGAGAATGGTTGTTCTTATCTCTAGGAGGACTTTTTTTTTTCTGTGGCTGTGGGAAAAACCCAAATATGCAGCAACTGCAAGATAGGCAGGAGGGAAGGTGGTTCTTTTGGCACTAGTATGACAGCAAACCTCAAGTGAACACCTACTCCTGAAGTGATTTAGTTCAATGATTATAGAGGTCTGATAAGGACTGAGTTCCGGTATAACCCTTGGGTGTCCTGTGTTAGATTTGAGTGCATGTCTTCTGTCTGTGTCCCATATTTTTCGCTCCCGGTATGTGTTCTTCTTTCCATGCTTACTTAATTTAGATAAATGAGTAAAAGTCTTACTCTTTCCACGCAAAAGGAACCACCTGAACTCTTTAGAGGCAGGCCAGTTACAGAGAGAGAACGGTTATTTTCTGTAGACATAAAATCTCATTTAGAAAACTTACACCTAATATCATTGATTTAGAATAATACACCAAACACATGTGTATAAACATACTTAGGAGTGTGTATATAGACATAGTGTCTGTTTGTGTTGGTTTCACAACAACCTGAACTCGCATGTTGTCACAACACCATTCCATTAGTAAAGGGCTGTTTCCTGTGTGTCTGCACCTTTCTGGACTGATTAAAACTAAGCATCAATGATTAAGGGTTGTAATGGTAAAGATGAGATCTCACCAGTCTTTAATATCCCAGTAAACAGTCCTTTTGATTGCCTCATATTCCAGAGACACGTTATTCCTAGGGCTGGTCACAGCTATCCCATGGTTGCACCCCTATTCCAGACCTGTTCAGTCACCCTCAGCTGATAAACTCCCAAGCTGCTGGCTGAAGACTTACTACTAGTTTGCAAATATTGAAGCTGTGACTTTGTGCAAGGTGTAAGTGGCATTTAGTTGATTGGAGAGGTAAGGCAGGGAGGAAGCTCTTTTTCTGTTTAATATTTCTCATTAGCTTGTTGCCTAAAAGAAAGGTTTCTAGCATAAGATGCAAGAATTTGCCTACACACAATTTCCTATTAATTTAGAGGAACTAAATATGGAAAAGACTCCCACTTCCATTGTCTCTTTTATTCTGTTCCTTGAATGCCCCAGTTGGACTTCTAATGAAGTATTTCCTCCAACTGTCAAGAAAGTTTACACTATGATCCTAACTTTCTGTTTCCTAGCAACTCTTCATCCTTCTGCTCATAAAGGAGGATGGCTTGTACTTTTAATTAACGTAATTCTAAGCCATGGCCAATGAAAAGCAAATGCTGCTGAAGAATAAATGTCATCCATACTTTAAACAGAAAGCAAAAAGTTCACATCATAATTGCTTATATGCTTTTGTGTTGCATTTAATTTTGATGAGATGAGTTTCTCATATGTACTTGCATTCAAAATTTAATTTTTCAGTTGTAGTTGGCAATGTGGTTGTGACCACTCTCAACCTTTGGGACTAAGAATCACTGCTTGTAGAACTTTTGTTCAACAACTTGTCTTTGAACATCACCAGTGTGGTACTTGGAAGGTATTTGGCTTCCTATTTATTTTATTATTTTGTTTGGCTGTTCTGCTTTTAATCCCAGTCTCTTCACTGGATGGTGAGTCAGCAGCTTGGTAAACTGGATTATAGTGTGATGGATTACAAGTCCTACATTAAAAGATTTCAAATGGACTGCATCCTTGCTCTGCTATACTCCTGTAAATCAAGTAACTGAAATACTTGCACCAGTCCCTTTATTGTGGTATTTTCTTAGCATTTCTCATGTATAAAATATTAGGTGTTGAAGTATTTTTCTCCGTTCTCTCTGACTTCTTTGTCATTAGCATGTTGTGAAAGTGGAAGTTGAAATCGAAGTATCTTTTGTTTGTATAACAGGCAACTCATGGATGAGAGCTGTGTGGGAATTATGCTTCCTCTAGAAATTTAGGAAAAGTTAAACATCTGATTTGTATCTGACATTTCTGAAGTGACCATAATGAGATAACATGGAGGCAAAGTTAAAGCTAATTAAGGATTTACTTTTCCATGATAGACTTCCAGAAGGACCTCAAGAGGTTGCAGAGATGGGCAGAGAGGAACCACCTGAAATTCAACGAAGGCAAATGCAGGGTCCTGCATCTGTGGATGAATAACCCCATGCACCAGTACAGCTGAGAGAAGAGGATATCTGAAGGGGAGGGGTGTCAAGAGGGTAGAGATGGCATACACTAGTAATATATTTAGTGATCTCATCCTCAGTAGAGATGTAGCGATCAGAGAGGGGAAATGCCTTTGTTTCAACACATAGGAAAAGAATACTTCCAGAGAATGCTTCCCTCTTTATATCTTCTGTTACTGTAGTAATGTCTTTATTCTTATTTATTTTAAACAAGCCCTCCTAAATTTTTTTCTCAATTTCTTAATGCAATGTCTGTGTTTCATCTTGCTCTTTAAACACCACCTTACATAAGCTCCCTCATCTGTATGTTACAATGGTTCTTAGTTACCAGGTCATATATTTCTCCCATGGATACTTATAAGATTTGTGAGATGGATGAAATTAAAAGCAAGTTAATATTACTTTAAGATTTTATGTTCTAAGGTGGCCCTCTGTGTTGTCCACATAGTATCATTCAAATCCTGATCTGGATACAAGATATTTGTTATAACAATGGTTTTCTCTAATGCTTTTCACTGTGGTAGCTTACAAGCTTTGTTAATATTAATGCGTCATTTTTTGGAGTGCAGTGGTGTCTTCCCATTTTACATAAGGGAAATGGAAAGGCAGAAATATGAGGATAAAAAAAATACTAATTTAAAATGTTTAAATGAAGACACTAAAGACCTGATCTTTCTGTGCCTACAACACAGAGAACTATGTACCTTTAAAGTACCTTTATGCCAAGTTCAAAGCTTAAAGGAAACCTTTAGTTGCAGCTGCTCCAGGCCTCCTGCACAAAAAGCCTTTTGCTATGACTGCTTCATCCCAGAGTGGCCTCGTCCATCAAAAACTTGTGAAGGTTTAACAGAAGTTCTGCTGATCCCAGTGTGAAGTCATCTTCAGTATGAAGGAATAAAGCTGTCCCTTAGCAACTAAAGGCTTTCACTGAGTGAGCAGATCCCCCATTAATTACGGAGGACATGTACTTTGCCAGTGAGATTGAGTTCTGGGCACCACAATATAAAAAAGACATTAAGCTATTAGAGAGCAACAAAGGTAGTGAAGGGGCCTTGAGAGGAAGCTGTAAGAGGAGTGGCTGAGGGCACTTGGTGCGTTCAGCCTGGAGAGGAGGAGACTGAGGGGAGACCTCACTGCAGTTACAACTTCCTCGGGAGGGAAGAGGAGGGGGAAGCACTGATCTCTCCTCTGTGGTGACCAGGGACAGGACCTGAGGGAATGGCCTGAAGTTGTGGCAGGGGACATTTAGGTTGGATATTAGAAAAAGGTTCTTCCCCTGGAGAGCGGCTGTGGCCTGCAACAGGGCAGTGATCACATCACCAAGCCTGACAGAGTTCAAGAAGCGTTTGGACAATGCGCTCAGATAATGGTGTGATTCTTGGGCTGTCCTGTGTAGGGCCAGGAGTTGGACTTGATGGGTCCCTTCCCACTCAGCATATTTTGTGATTCTGTGAATGTAGAAACTGTGAGCTGCGGTTAATGCTGTGAGGAGAAGCACAGCCTTCCTACAGCACAGCTGCTGCCTTGGAGGTAAAATCTGAACTGCTCTTGATAAACACTTTTACCCACCCAACACCCAGATAAAACAAATAATTGCTGTTATTTCAGCTGTGCAGGTATGGATGTGAGACAGACTATTGAAGCTGTGTTTAGAAATCTGTGATAAGGCAGACAAGTACTATGAACTCTGGAATAGTACCTCAACTGTAATTACTTGTGTCTCTTTGTTTCTGGTAGCTTTGGATTTTCCTTGAAGCCTTGTCACTGTTCTTTCCTCTGTCCCACTGTCTCAGTCTCTCCACCCTGTGTTCTGGGTCCCAGAGTGCTCTGCTCCTTTGCCTCCCTCCTCCAAATTGCAGAGCACTCAGCCTACCCAGAGGCTGCAGTTCCCTGCCTTTAACTCCTTATTTTGATGTATACTATGGTTCCAGCCTTTTGTTTTCTTTAGCGTGTTTCTGATGCGCAGTAGCAATTTTGTTCACCATTAAAGAGCTTTTACCTTAGAACTCTTTCCTGAAGAGGCAGCACTATTGCCAGGGGAACTTGGTCTTATGTCTACTATCAGTCTGCCCTTTGTGCTGTGGTAGTTTTATGGACAGGACAGAGCCATAGAGGGAACCCTTCTTTTTGCAGTAACTTATGTGCAGCACTTCAGCACCACCAAGACATCTACTTGTTGAAATTGTGTTACACTACAATTTTCGAAGTCAAGGATTAAAATTTGTCTCCTTAATGCCTCTGTTTTGCTTCAATCTTCTTTTTTCCCCTCTCCTTTGACTGAGTGAAGTTTTAAAACATGACTGCTCATCGGAATGTGTAACAAGGTAATATTGTAGGGAAATGAAGAGGGATAATGCTTCTGCAAGTGCTGTGCTTAATGTGATGAAAGACAAGTTTTTTAAAACTCTTTAAATAGGTATTCTGTAGTCATTTCTCCTGTCACTTTTATTCTGCTGTGGGGAAAGGCTTAGGTACACAGGATCATAGAATTGCAGAATATCCTGAGTTGGAAGGGACACACAAGGATCATTGAGTCCAACTCTTAAGCAAATGGCCCATTCGGGGATGAAAGCCATGACCTTGGTGCTATTAGCACTACACTCTAATCAACTGATACAAATCCCCACTTTTTTTTTTTTAAACTTGAAGTAGTTGCTGAAATACAGAGGTAAAGACACTGAAACATGTCAGTCTCTGTAGCTTTACACAGTGGGAAAGTTATAGGATATTAACTTTATTAATACCTCAATGTTCCTATTCACATAGTCTTTCACTAACATAAAAAGAAAAAAACCTCTTCCAGACAAAATGACAAACTGCATGTTTGTCATTGCTTTCTGTCTCAAATGGCTTGTACAACTTCTGCACTGACCAGAAAAAAGGTGGCATGTTTCAAAAAAGGCTTTGAAAGCTCCTTCAAAAGTCTTTTTTCAGGAGCTGGAAGGCAGACAGCATTGACCTGAAGGCAAAATGTTCTGCACAAATGCTACATCTCCATCATCATCACATCTCAATTTCAGTTGCTGACCTAGAAGTTCACAGACAGATGGGTACATGCCCTTTTGCTTCTTTTTGCAGCGGTAGAACGTCCCAGGTACTTTTGTTACATCTGTGCTGTATTTGCTCGGCTGAGCAGCCAGAACTTTCAAATTACTACCCATTTTCTGGTCCTTCCACGAGTAGTAAATCAAACATACTTTTCTGGGACTGCTAATTTTTTGGCAAAACCCTGTATGTCCTGTATTCTCCCATCCTTAAAGTCAAGCTGTAGTTTCAGATGCTTAGAAGCTGTGAAACTTCACTGAAGGTTTCTGGTATAAGAACAAACTGTGCCTTATTATAGGAATTCCAGCAACTTCCTGCATGGCACACTGTTGCATCCTCTGACAGAAGCTTATACCTGTGCCTGTGAACTATTAACAAAGTAATTGCTGTTATAATCCCATTAGTCCACTCTGAAATATTTTAAAGCCAGGTATTTGATCACTCAAGCTGGCACAACACCTCACTGCTGCAAAAACTTGCGGTTGGACACCAAACAGGATTAATTAACTTTGAAATATCTAATGCCTGAAATTACTGGTTCTGTGATTTCTTGATTTAAGGTAGAGTTGAAGAAACACTCTGCTGAATGTAGTCAGGAGGAGCTGATGGAGAGGAGAGGAAACTTGCATAGCTTTGATTTCAACATGACTTACTGCACAGAGTGGGATCTATTCAATTATACTTGCAGTGAAGTATGTATGAGTAGCAGACAAAAGGCACTCTCCTTAAGAGTTTTAAAACACTTATGGGCTTGTAAAAGTAGGTCCCACCAACTCTTTGTATCTCAGAAATCTGGAAAATGAGACTGCAGCACCCAGTGCTAATATTCATTCTTTACAAGTGCTGATATTTATTCTGCTTTTGAGAGAGCTTTGTGGTTTTCCTGTTTTCTGGGGGTTTTTTAAGATGTGTGTGGCTATTGTGGAAGAGTGCAAGTAGGTTATCTTTGAAGAACTGCAATGTTGAGCACTCAGTTGAAGTCCTGACTGCTGTGGATAATTTTTGAGTCAGACTGGCAGGGAAGTCCAATGCTTGAAGCAGAAGAGCTGCCATCCTGCAGCTTCAGATGGAAGTGATCTGACTGGTGTGTGGCTCATGACATATTACATACAGGGAAAAAAGCATGGGGTTAAAATGCTCGATTTAAACAGGTAACATCATTTAGAGCATCTGTAGGTACTACTCAGTGGTACAATTATGGGTGGAAAATTCATTTCTCTGCAGTTTGTCATTAATATTGAAAAAGTAAATCACTGAGCCTTCTCCTCCCAACCCCCCAGGTTCTCCTCCCAAAAGGTTTATAAAATATGTAAAAAATGTCAGTGATCAGATGATGATGTAACACACTCAGTAGATTTATTCTGGTCCCCCAGCCGCTGTAGTGTTTGGAATATGCTCTCTTTTCTTCCTCTCTTCCCTTTCTATTATTCCACCCATGTCTACATGTGTGCTTCTGAAGAGTAGTCGAGGATCTGGTGTGGGATTTTCCCACTTTGCTAGTCCATGAAGTCTTTCCCCAGCAGTAGGTATTTAACATTTGTTGTAACAATCTAAATGCAATTTGTCTTTTTCAGCTCCTCAGTCTGTCTGCCAAACAGACACATCTATTATTCACATGGTGTTAATCGTGTGGACTGGGATATCTGCACCAAAAGATGAATAGTGCAGAGAGAGCTTTATGTGAAGAACACTGGGGTAATTGTCATAGCTTGTGCTGTGCTCCGGTCACAAGGGACAGGATTCACATCATCCACCATTATATTGGCACAGCACTGATGTCTTTGTTTGAGCTCCAGCCAGTTGAGGCACTTAATAGCGAGGGAAGATGCACCAGTGCTTTTAGGTCATGATTTGCCTGACCTGTTTCAGATCTAGTTGATGCCAGGGTGAGATGACTCATGCCCTGTGAATGCCCATTTTTCTCCGCTGACTGGAAAGAGAACTGAAGGTGACTCCTGCAGGTTGAGGCATCAGTATTTGTTGTGATCCTTCTGAATCCGTTTAGGCTAGTCATTGTAAATTTAACAGTATTTTTCTTCAAAAAATGAAGTGTCAAATATCAAGGAATGAAACGAGATGTATTTTTGCATCTTCATGAACGAAGAGGCACAGAGTTCATTAGTATTTGTAGCATTCATAGTAAAAAGGTTCAAAGGGGGAATGAAGCATTGCAGTGAACTAAGAAATGTGTAAAAAATTTTTGGCTCTTCATTTCCTGCCTCGCTTGACATCCTTGCAGTGTGTCATGTCTGCTCATACCAGAAATGGGACTGCTCTGTATTTTTTCACTCCATGCTAGGGATGTGTTTGCTTTAGCCAAAAGTCATTTGAAAAGTTCACTAAGCCCTTTCACACCCCCTCTTTTAGCAGTGGAATTCAGTGGATCGAGTAAAATGGGTATTCATGGAAGAGAGAGAGAGATATCACAGGTTATTTTGGAAATGTATCTTGTATCCTGTTATTTTCTTGTCCATTTACTAGGTACTGAGGAAAATACTGTGATCCTAGTGAGAAATCTGTTATTGTAGGTGGTATGTGATGAATTAGTGGCTGAAGAGGTGGGGTTTTTTCCCATTTTCCCAGGAATAAAAGGATAACATCTGAGAATGGAGAAATTTCAACAATTCTCAAGTAAAATGGGTATGCCAAGAGGGTTAATGACGGCAGAGGGATTTATTCTTGATGGATTTAAGCCAAGAGATAGTGCTTTTCATTAACCAAAATTGTTGATGAACCTGAAAGGAAAACTACTGTGTGGAAGGGAATGATTTGTTGTGAAAACATCTGCCAATGAAGGAGCAAATGTTTTGTACAAAAAAATCTTATCTGCTGCTTAGCCACTCTAATAACATTAGTCATCTATCAGTAAGATAGCTGTTAACCTTGTTCTCACTTTAGGTATCAAGTTGAGCAAAGATTTTAAAGTTAACTGCTTAATGCAGATTCATCTGTGGTTTCCAGAAGTTAAATTGAGGTTTAAGAAATAGAAAATTTCTGTTCCCCAGAGTCTTTGTGCTGTAAACCATTATTATTCTTTGCATATCTGAAACTCGAGGTCCCTTGACAAGGTTGTTGATCACTTCTGCCAGAATTTCTCTAATGTGGGGTAGAAATCTTAGAGGGTAATGTTAGGTCAGGTCCCACTGTCAGTAGGAAGAAAATGTTTAAAATTGTTGTGCAACTTTATCATACTACTTTGAAAAATCTGAGTAGCATTTCCTCTTGACGTGTTATTTTCCGCGTAAATATTTATAAGCATACAATATATACAAATGAAAGTGTTACTAATACCACTTGTTCTGAGGTGTGATGCAGAGAGATGGAAGAGAACAAGAACCATACTAAAATTCTGCTAAGAGCAAAAGAGGAAACATAAACTGCTGATTTCCTTGGTACTAAGCTCTTCTCTTGCATATATTTTACTGTTGACTCTTGTTTTGTTAGTTGAGTGCAGGCATTAGATCATGCAGCATATCAGGTTTGTGGAAATGGGTATGTTCTTGAAATGTACTGTACAACATGAAGAGAGAAAATTATGGAGGTTGAGAACATATGGATACTGAAAATGACTCCTCGATTACAGGTCACAAATAAGATGTTAACATCAGTAATGGTTGCCTGGATTCATTTCCTCTGGGAACTGATGGGTATCTAGTTGAAAAGTTGCTGTAATTTCTGGTAAGACTACAAATGCTTTTGCCTGTTTGATAGACATGTGTTGTTGACAAAGTCAGGCTAGGTGAACATTCTAGCTACTTTTTGTTAATATAACTGGGAATTAAATTAATCAGGGTTTTGTGTGATTACTCTGACTGTAATGTGGACTGGTAGAGAGTACTTCTGGGTTTGTACCACTCCTGCAGAACAGCCAGCTTTTCTGGCGTGTGATTCTTGTGCCCTTGAGGAAACTTCTTATTCAGGTATCTTAAGTTAATCAAAATATTGCTCACACAAAGCATTCAGAAGATTTTTCTTTATTCGAATTGTAAACTGATAATTCAGTTGTGTAGATTGTTGCGTTTATAGGTATCCAATTATTTCCAAGGAACATGAAACTGAAGGAATTCATACAGAGAAAGGGCTCTAGGAAGAGTATGAATTTTATTAGGAAATGGCTTTGTATATGCACCTTCCAATAAGTACCTTCCAATCTAACACTACTGATGCACAACTACTGAGTTCTCAGATGCTCTGACCACCCTGCAGCAGCCCGTTATATGCTAGTAATGGGGTAACAAGATGATTTTGAGAAACAGTAGGTAATTTGAGATGCTGTTTAGCACTGCAACATGGTTTCCCCTTTAGCTAAGAGTCAGCAAGTCCTGAGTGCTGTCCAAGCACATGGCTTTGCTGTTAGGTGGAATGGGTGGTTGCAATTCCTGACCGGGTGAGGGAGAAGGGCATGAAATGAATCCTGTGCCCCTCTTGGAGAAGGATGGAGCTTTGCCCTTTATTTCCATGTTTGTGTTTTCTCCCAGCGGTGTCAGGAACAGCAAACCCTCCTGCTTTTGCAAATCTTTCCCGTTCTTCTTCCCTGAGCTGTGCTGCCTGGGTCAGGTCTCTCTTGTGCTGCTGCCTGTGTAAGGACAGGGGGTGAGCATGTACCGCACATGGGGGATGGGAGTTTGGGTTCCACCTGACGTTTCACCAAATAGCAGCATGTAGATATGTTTGGGGAACAGTTTCGGAACTGCGGAAATACGAAAAAGATATTGGGAAACAAACAAAAAAAAAAACAAACTTGATTGAGGGGAATTATTTTTACTTTTGGTTGTATGGGTTAGGGGAAAATCAATCATAACAGCAGTACCTAGAAGGTTTTGTGAAAATATTTGCCGGGCAGAGGGTTGGTGGAAGCACTTCTGTCCTCTGGAAAAGGCTGTGTGGCCCACTCTGCACAAAAGGCTGAATACAACCAGAGTAACCTTTAAATAGTAAAACCTTTAAAAATTTTAGCTCATGTTTAAGCTTGTTTTGTCTAGGTTAGAAAGACTTAAGGTTTGAAGCTACCTCAGTTTTGATCTTGAGAATCTGCAACTGGAGCCTTCTGTTGGTTCCTCTTCAAAGTTTTTTTTTCTACTGGAAATACGAGCTCTTTCCCAATAGACTTGTTACAAATGTTGTGACAGTGTGAACCTGAATGCTTCTGAATCCAAATGCTTTTAACCAATACTTCGTATTGTTTGTGAAGACCATGTATTCTCTTACAGTCTCTCATAATTACAGGGTATACATATTTGCATTGGCATTGCTGCTGTTGTGCTTTCTGCTTGTTTAAACGAGAATTTAGCAGGAAAAAAAAAAAAAGTAGGGATTTAGTGTGCACTGCAGCCAGAAGAGGCCCACCTACTGACAGTGGAACTTGAGCTACTTCTGTTTTTTATGTTAAATTAGTGTGGCTGGTTGACCCCAGCTAGCAGCCAAGTTCCTGCTCAGTAGCCCCACAGCAGCATAGGGAAAAAAACTAGAAGAGCAAAAGAGAGGGAAACTTGTGAGTCAAGGTAAAGACAGTTTAATAACTGAAACAAAGCTGGGTGCAAGCAAATCGAAGCAAAGAATTTTTTCATTGCTTCCTATCAACAGGTAGATGTCTAGGCCCTTGCTGGTAAGCAGCACCTCAGCACATGAAATGGCTGCTTGAGAAGACAAATATCAAAACCAAAAATAGTTTTTCCTCCTTTCCTTTCCCTGAGTTTTAATTGCTGAGCACAACAATATATGGTGTAGGATATCCCTTTGGTCAGTTCAGGTCAGCTCTCCTGGTTGTGTTCTCTTCCAGCTTCTTGCACCACTGTGGGCAGAGTGGAAGGGAAAAACCTAACCTAAAAAACCCCCCTTCATGCTGTGCATATACTGCTCAGCAGTAACCAGGACACTGCTGTGTAACCAGGCTGGTTTAGACATGAATCCAAAGCACATCATGATGGAAGCTGCTATGAAAAAAGTCAGCTTTGGCCTGGTCAGACTCAGTAAAATCAAAAAGTCTAATTGTGCAATTGTTTTACTGTCTGCTCGTTACAGCTGTGCCTGGTAATTTGGCTTTCCTGCATTTCTGTGGCATTGAAAACTCTCTTGTTGTTATTGGTTTTTTGTCTCCTTGAAAATTACTTCAGTTTTCTTGGAACCTGTCACTTAAATAATCTGAAGCTCTCCATGCCAGTTGCTGCTTGTCTGATCAAGCTGCACCCACTTAGAAAAGAGAGGATGTGTCTGATAATTCCAGACAGATGGGGTGGTCTTGTCACAGAGGCTACAGAGGGTGGCAACTAAACAGATTAAACTTGATGAAGTCATTGACAGACTTGCACAATTAACATACTGATGCATATCTTTCTTGCTTCCATCTGTCAGCGTGCCTAATTCATTTCATTACTCTGAAATTCGCTTGACATCCCAGGCTGATTTTGTACCATAATTCACCTGCTGTGCTACTTGTGCTCTCCTTGAAACAAACCCTTTGAATTAAAGTTATTTTAAGTACTATGCCATGATTCCTTTCATCCTTAGAAGAGGCCTTACATGTCTTAAAATTGCAACGTCAACGAGCTTAGAATTATAGTAGCCAGTGACTTAAAGGTGTTTAAAGTCCTGTCAAGTATTCGTCTATATAAATGTGAATAATCATAGCCTTAATGGTTTTAAGATTTTGCTATTAGTTTTGAAATCAAGCAAGTAAGGAGGACGACCTTGCCTGTGGAGCATTAGCTGGTTGTTTACCTGCTGGAAGGATCCTCTGACCAGGGTATTTGGAACACTGAACTGTCAGATAAACCTGTAACAACTTGTTTTTCATATACAAGATAAATCAGAGTCACTGTTGCTCAGAAGACCCCTCTCATACAAATTCTGAAGTTATTCCTAAGCTTTGAGTGCAGTGAAATACAGAAGTGCAGTGATACAAAATAAGTTGCTTCATTACAGCACTTGTAATGAAAACAATATTTTCAGTTACTAGCTGTGATGCTTTGGGGAATAGAAATGTTTGGGGACTACCAGTCCTCATTCCTGCTATGATATTGTTAACTAATGGACACGTGAGGAATCATCTGTGAACTTATCAGCACTGTCGATTTGTTTTGCTTGGAGCACATGCAAAAATGGCTGGCTGAAGCTGTTCTGTTGATAATATCTTTATGGGAGGTCCACCGTAGAAGAAACACATTTTATTTGCAAGAGGCAATCTTATATTCTCTAGAGCTAAGTCAGAGAATCCAAGGCGTTCATGTCAGCCTTCAGATATCACAGAGGCTGTATATGCTGTGAGACTTACAGAACCGTATGCACAGTATGTGACTAGCTCCTGTATTCCAAAGACTTAGGAATGATGGGTCTGATGCTGCTGCCAAGCCTTACGTTAGTGCAGATGGGTTAAGTTGCACTGATCCACTGAGATCCTTAATTGCTGTGTTATCATTAAGTATTACATTTTTCACTACTAAGAAACATTGAGTAAGAAAATATGTTGATCAAGAAATGCTGGGTTGTTTGGGAAACACTTTGTGATATCACTGCTTGGCAACTCCTCAGGGAGCAGCGTGACCAGTGATGAAGTCTCCGCAGGAGTTCGCTTTTGTATGAATTAACTGAAAGCCTGTAGAGAAAAAGGCTAAGCCTTGGGGAAGTTATTGTTTTATCTTTGCAGTGTCTTTATCTCTCTTTTGAGCTGAGCTGAGGG
The DNA here is from genome assembly GCA_013396775.1 of Cephalopterus ornatus. Taxonomy (NCBI): domain Eukaryota; kingdom Metazoa; phylum Chordata; class Aves; order Passeriformes; family Cotingidae; genus Cephalopterus; species Cephalopterus ornatus. The sequence continues at coordinate 75,330 of VZRE01004457.1, read as the reverse complement.
AATATCTGTTTCCGTATTTCAGGTATTATTTTTGTTTTTAAATTAATCCCCGGTAATACTCGTTTCATTCATTCATAGCTCCAATTTGCACAAGTGGCAAGAGTGGCTTTGGGGGTAGGGCAGCCTTTTGCTGTGCTGTTCGAAGTCCTTGCTGGTGGGCTCAGGACCTTGTAAAACTGGGAAAGAAGCCTTTTCTTTGGCTAACATTTGTCTGCAGGTGTGTTTTATGTAATTGCCTGTTTTAGTGTGCCATTCTCCAGCCCTGGGACAGCTGGCGTGCTGTGTCCCTCCTGCCCCTTTCTCGGTTGCACTGCTGCAGGACTTTTCCTTGTTAAGCCCAAGTTTCAGGGCAGGCTGGCTTTCATGGCTAGGAGAAGCCTGGGGCCATAGTACACCTAGAATGCTATAATCATAGAATATTCTCAGTTGGAAGGGAGGCACGCAAGGATTGTTAAAAATCCAACTCCTTGCCCCATACAGGACACCCCAAGGGTCGCATCATGTGCCTGAGAGCATTGCCCAAATCTTCTTGAGCTCAAACAGGCTTGGTGCTGTGACCACTTAGCTGGTCTGTGAGTTCAGACAAAGGTTTCAGCCACGCTGTGTGACCAGATGCTTTGGCTGCCTTACAGATAATGCTTGTGCTGGCTTCTGACTCACCTGGGGCCTCTATTCCCACAGTTGCAAGTGGCACAGTGGCAGTGAGGGGTTAAAGATGACACAGGAACAAAAGGTGTCAAAGGGCAAATTTCTCACACAGCCGGCATAACCTTTTCTTGTGTGTGACTAAATAAACGAGAGTCAGGATATATTTTTGCATCTCTATGCAGCTGGCGACTAGCTTTTCATTTTTATATGGAAATTGCTTCCATGATTATGATTAGGACGTGAAAGCATTGTGGGTTGTTTTCTTTTTGTGTGGGTTTTTTTTATGTTTATAGTGTATTTTTGTTAGTTTTTTTTCATTTAAACGCATGAACTCTCCAGAGACTACTGTTGTCTAAACATGGCAAAGTAAGAAATCACCTACTGAGTCTTCTACAACTAAGGAGAACTTTGCACTTCCATGCCCGTGTCTTACCCTGAAGTTAGACCTGACTTCTGATTTTTAATGCTAGAGGTTCTTACACATTTCACTAAAGTGACCATGAAAATTCATCCCTTGACATGCTGGTGGTTTTGAATGAAAAGATTCTGCCTTGAACATATGGGAGCAGATCTGGTTAAAATGTGACCATGAAGTAGAAGCATGTTAATAAAAGCTTGTTCAAGAAATCTTTGTGCTTGAGAAAGCTGGGGATATGGCCGGCTTTGAACTGCCTAGTCTTACCATAACATGCTAGAACTCTTTGTGTTCAAACAATTCTGCCCCTCCCTCTTTTTTTCCCCTCAGTGATGCCTTCACATTATTAATAGTGAAGTCCATAATTTTATAGGACTTGGACAAGAAAAAAAAGCCTGGAGGAGAAAAATAATGCCAGTATGAATACTTTCTAGAGGTTTTCACTTTCTGGGGTCCAGACAGAGCAGCTAAATATCTGGATATGTTGTTATTCAACATGCCAAGCCTTACAGAAGCTAAACAAAGCTTCATATAGTAAGGGGAAAAGGATAGGAGATTTGGCACAGATGGTGGATTAATTTGAGTAGTTGTCCCAAGACAACAGTATTGTGCCTTCCATAATCTTAGTTTCTTTTATGTTTTGTCTTTTGATTCATAATTAGAAAACATTCAGGCCAGCCCATGTGTTAAATGCATCTCTAATGAGAAGGAAGGGGAAGCATTTGGAGGTTACTGAAGCAATTAGCATTTCACTTTTTCTCTTATCTGCTATCTTAGTCCCACAGAAACTTTGACTGCTTGCTCTCTACTGTGCAAGAGAGTTCTTAGTTGATTGGCAGGACCCAAAACTTACATTTAGAAATGCATTATAAACAACCAGATGATTTGTGGCTAGTTAAGTCCTTCCGAATCTATATCACAACGAACAGACTGCTTTTTACTTTGGTTTTCAAGCTCACAAACCTTCTTGCAGATGCGTGGGGTGAGACGCTAGTTTGATCCCTGTTCTCACCAAGAGTCTCCTGCTGAAAGCCAAGTGCTGACCTTCCCCTCTCCAAACATGGAGACAGATGGCGAGTGCTTGTGCAGTGGCTACAAACCAGACTTGATGAAAGAAGTTTTATGAGAAGATTAGTGGTTAGAACTGCTTCAGTTCAGTTCAGCTTCCTAAATTTGAGGAAAGAACAAAACTTCATAGATGGATCCTGTGATAAACCATTAGTTGCCAAGCTTTTGGGAGTTCTAATGTAAAGTTTTCCTCCTTTATTAGCATTTCAGGGTAGACAGTATAAGTAGAAGCAAACAAGGGGGAAGATGGAATTAAAATCCAGCCTCATTCTCCCCTTCTCTGTTTCAATTTTGGATTGCTTTACCTATCTTGAGTCCAGCTGAGCCACTAACATGCCCATATTTCTTAGAGGGCCATGCCTCTGAAGAGGAGAGGCACAGACCATGGAAGAGATTCAGATTGCCCGAATGTGTTTATAGCTTCTGAATTGGTTCCAATATTGCAAGCTGCTTTGTTTTTTGTGACTCTTCAGTCACTGTTCTCTGTCCGAAACAAGAAGCAAGCCCATGTTTTCTGCTCCTTAATCACAAAACACAGGGGAGGGAGGGAAAGGAAGTATGAATGGAATAAGAAAACTGGTGACCTGGCAAAAGCCACAAGAGCAGACAAGGAGTGGGTGAGGTGGGTAACACTGAACTGAAACCTTGGTTTGATTAATTTCTCCCAATTCACGCTTTCATATGATTTTAAAAAATAAAAATGAAATTAAAAAAGGGAAATAATAGCCTTTTCTAGAAATATCTTTGGAATATTTAAGGATTAAAAAATTACTTTAGTCCTATGCAAAACAATCAATTTGTTATGTGTTATCACGAGAAAAACTGGGTGACATCCAAAATCAGATGATGTTTTTGTAATATTAAGGCATTATGTAGCTAATGTCAGAGGCCAAATCTAGGCATTAGCTCAGCCGATATTACAAAGAAAATAATTTAGAAAATATTTCTAAACACACAAAGCCATATTTTATCTATGGATACTTATTCAAAATGCAGAAAATTTGTGTTAAGACAGTGATAGCTTAGAAGCTTTACTGTCTTCAGATTGGAAGATAAACAGATATCATGTGTTATGTTTTATTAGATTAATCTCTAAGAAAGTTGTCTTAGTAGAATGAAGGCAAAACACAGCTGCTAACATTATTGCAAATTTCATTCATCAAATGCTCTTTTGTGTCCTGATTTTAATGCTACTTATGAGGTGAATTACTCCTGCTGCATCATCTGTCTCTGTTCTGGATTAAATGTTAAAAAACATTCTAATTTAGCAATATTGTTATAGCTGTTTATCCAAAATTAAAAAAGCAAACTCTTGGTAATATTTCCAAGAATGTAGGTGAATGAGGCCTTCCTATTTTGAGAGAGGTTTAGGCTGGGGTTTCTACGTGCAGTCTTTTTTTTTTGTTTTTTTTTTTTTGGCTTTCTAATAGTCATTTCACTTGCAATGTTTACCAGTTGTTTAAACAGGACTAGGCATAATAGCTCTATAAATATCATGGATCATGTCTTGAATCCTACAGAGCAGCTGTTCATGGCTGTATGAATAATTTACTGCTTAATTACACATATTTCTTGAAACTACTAATTCATAGCAGTCTGTTGTAAAGCTGGAGTGTAATACCACATGACACTGACTCAAAGATCACAGGGCTTTCTAAAACATTGGGATTGTTTTTATTGCTGGTGTCTTTATTTAGGAAAAAGTAATCCAGGGTTTATTTTAATCTTTCAAGAAGCCAAGACACCTGACTATGTGACTTGTTACCTACCAACTGTGACCTACTAAAAATATTGTAGCCCAATCAAAACAAGATGAGACCTGACTTCTGGAAGCTATAGTGGATTTTTTTTTTTTCCTCGCAATTTTAATTTGTCCAAGTGGAATTATTCTATCTATATAAATTTAAGAAGTAGAACTGTCTGGTCAACAAGGAGAAAAAGTTCTATTTTAATCACTGTCAGTCTCTGTTTAAATTAAGTGAATAGTGTACATAAGTTTTCTCATTCTGATAACAAATGCACATAGATTTCAATCTACTGATTGCAGTATTCTAAGACTTTTCTATAACTAGGTTGTTTTCTCAGACTTCCAATGCATTCTTCCCACCTCCCACCCCCTCCCCTTCCTCCCAGGTGAACAGCTCCACAAGAGAAAACTCTCTTCTTTGGGAAGGTTCAGTCAAAGCCAAGAGCCCAATTATGTGTCAGTTAGGAGTGGGTAGTTGTCATGTTACTCTGGCACACAATATTAAAATCTGGAGGATATTTCTAAAATGGAAAACACTGGCTCGTATGGAGATTTGTTGAACTGAAAAGAGGTTTGCTTATGTCTATTATTACATGACTATTTGTGCCAAGAAAATGACTGTGAAGGAGCACTTCCCATGAAGAATACAAAAGCCTGAGAAATCATCTGTGCATGTGACTATCTTTCCAGTGGTCCATTTGCATCTCAGTGACATCAGTGTGTGGGAAATAACGTTAGTTTGTACTCTTATAGAAAATCTCCAGAAAGAAAAGCAAAATTAGAAAAGATGTCTGCAGTGCTTTCAGTGCCACAGGATGGTACTGCCCCCTTCTTACTGCGTATTCACATCCAGGGTGAGGGAATATGCTGTATTAGAAGGCGTTATTACGTTCACATTTGCTGTTGACACCACGATTTATCATAGAGCTAGGTCACAAAATTGGTTTTTGTTGCCTGGGTTTTGGCTTTGAAATCATGATCTTGAAATGAGATACAAAATAACTTAATTTGCTGTTCGAAATAAAAATAAGCTGAAGCTTTCCCAGGTGCTCAGATTTTCAGCTCAAAGCCCATGGGTTTTTCTTGCTGTGCCAACTGGTGATACCTCCAGTAAATTAATGAATAATAGAGCTCCTACAGGTGCATGAGTAAATTAGTAGTTTTGTTAAATGAACAAATAATAAAATATTGTGGGCTAGGGCAGTCTTGGACTGCCTTTGAATCTGCATGTGTATCTCTTCCCTGTTCACTTCCACCTACTCCTGGCCCATGGTTGTCAGATCTTGCCTGAAGGCTGCAGCTACAGTCTTTAGAGAATTGTTCAGTGTGCGTGTTTAGTTTGCTATAATCAAAGTCACAAGCCCTCTTCAGATTCTTCTTCTGCTTTGTGACCCTGTTAAGTGCTGGTTTTGTTTCCACAGGGCACATATTTTGTATCTCAGTCCAAGGGGCCAGAAAAAGAGCAGCATTCCACAATGTTTTATTAGCACTGAATCTGTTCTGCAGCAGCTTATTTATTAGAGTCTTATGTGCGGTGTGTCTCGTTGTTTAAAGCATCGTGAATTAAAAGCCCTGGGCTTTGTTTTGGCTGGAAGTTTCAGTATTTCAAATCCTTTCATTCTGAAATTTGAATTAAAATTTTGACCTTGACCAGGTAGAAATACAAATGATTTTCTTCCTGCTGAAAAGCCAGCCAAGTCCAGTTTGCTGAATCCAAATTAAAACGCTTTAGATATGGTTTCATTTGATCTTACTTTGTGTTCAACTTCCTGGTACCTCAAGTGCACTGCAGATACTGCATCCCCACTATCTATTGTTTTATTGTCTCTGTCTTATTCTGCATCATTAGCTACATTGAATTTCCACTGCTTTGGTGCTGTATTTATCCACATACACTGTAATCAGCTCAAAGGGATACTAAGTAAGAATTACCATTTTGTGGAAAATTGCAATTTCTGTGGAGTTCCTGACTGACTGCCCCTGTTGACTGCTGGTAAGTACCATGGGTTTCAGATGACTTAACACAAGCTTTGTCTTGGAGGTATATTGAGGACATGTGATTTATCAGAGCAGGCAGCTGTAGAATAGCTCACAATTACTCAGTGGTGGATACCGCATTTTTGACTCATTAGGAATTTAGGAAAAATGTGGTCAGAGAGACTTCAAAGCCCCCACACTGCCTGCTCTGGAGACAGCAGAAATGGGAGAAGGTCTGAACCTCAATTCTTTCTTGTAGCCCAAGTCTTTTCAAGTTACTGATTCAGCACAATTTAGATCAAATCATGGAATACTTGTCACCAAATGTCTAATTTGTCAGTAAGTTCCCTCATGTAATTTCAGCTGAATTTGAATCCATATCTTTCTCACTGACTCTTTCAGATAAACCCAAAAGAGAAGAGCCTCTTATTAAACTGGAACTTAAAAACTGCACTTTGTCTGCCACAGGAGATGGCAATGTTTATACTGATTATACATTGGGAAATATAAACACATTGAAGGGGTATTTAAATAAGTAGCACTTTCAGAAGTGAGCAGAAGTAGGTTTATGGTACGATGTGATAGTGTACACACCGGGCTGAGGGCTGTACAGACCATGGGGAGCTGTGCTCTCTTCTGCTCTGCAGGATGTTGAGATTGCAATTCAAGGTGGACAGGTGGTGAGAAAGGAGGAGATGAAGGAAGGGCAGAGGAAGGAGAAGGTGAGAGTAAGAAAGGTTAGGGGATCCAGGCAGCACAGTGAGCACTCAATGTATCCCCCGCAGTGCAAGAAGGGTCAGAGGAGATGTGCAAGTGTGATGTGCTCAGGGAGCAGAATGTGACTGACCACAGCTGTTGCAAAAAGACCCCAAAGCACCCTCACAAAAGAATGCCAAAAAAACCCCCAAACAAACAAAATGCCAAACCAGTCAATCAACCAAAAAAAACAAAAACAAAAAAAACCCCACCCAACCAAACAAAACAACCCAACCCAACCTGAACTTACCTCAAAAGAAAGGGGACCAGAGGGGTGGCCTTTTAAATTAGCCAGCTGTATCATTTGAGTGGTTCAACCGATTGTGCAAATGTTTTTGCCTTAGTTCATTAAAAAAGCCATCCAGACCAGCATGGAGGCAGTCTGTACTTGGCTCAGATCAATAATAGTGTGTAAATACTAAGTAACTAACAAAGAACAGTCCAGTGCCACGATGATGAGCATATAAAGACTGGCGAGGGGAACTGATCCGTACTGTCAGTGAATTTTGTAATTGCTATACTGTGCTTGTGTTGTGATTTCAATACATTGCTGCATTGCTCTAAATCAAAATACCATGTAACATCAAATATCTACAGATAAATACGCTTGGTGATAAGCTTTAAACCTTCCTTATGCAGAAAATTTAAAGAAACCTAGTCAGGGTATTGGACTTGGGCAGACATAGAGGCTGTTTTGTGCACAAAGGAAGATAACTGCTGTTCAACTTTTCTGTAACCATGTGTTCCTACAAATCACTTGTCTTTTTGAGGATTGTCAGCTCATTGATCAGATTCACTCCATTTGCTTTTATATTATCTTCAATTATGTTGATTTTTACTTATTTCTCATCTGGATCAAATCCAAAACATTTTTTGTTTATGGAGAGGCTTTCTAAAATCTGATGCTGAGCTGGGTTAGGCCACAGGTTTATCCTCCTGACACACACTAAGCACTAGTGAAACATCAATGGAAAAAAAACAAATTAAATTTACCAAGTCTGGCCAATCTTTAGGAATTCCTGATTTATTTATTTTTTTAATAAATGAAGGAACTCAGATTTCTTTTTAAATCCTATAAACAGAGCAAATAAGTATTAACTTTATATCAGGCTGTTTTATTCAGCATCTTTCATTCCCTACATGCTTCCCATGCTTATGGTTTTCATTTTGAAGCTGACCAAGGTATCTGAGTCCCAGAGCACTAACCTGTCTCTGCCAGCAGCAGTGTTAATTAATGACACTCCTCACAGTTCACATGTACGATGTGTGGATACTGGTCTTGTGCAATCAGCAATATTCAGGCCTCACTCTCTGCTGAAGAGGGAGGAAATAACATAGAATCTGGTTACTTCTAGTCATTTTCAAGTAGAAAAAGTAATAAACATTAGGTCTTATAATACATTGTTTTTAACCTGGAGTTACTAATGGATTATACTATTGTGAGATTTTTTTTGCTAAACCTCATTTTATCGTGTTCTCAGGACTCTGGTTTTACTGATTAACTGGTAAGGGGCAAGTTCAGAAAGTGAGGAATCTTCAAAACATGCTTGAAATTATAACGGTGTACCTTTGAGGGTTTGTTCAAGTGAATGCAAGAATGACAGAGTGGGAGCTCTTCTTTGCACGATAGTGATTTTATAAAAAGAAAAAAACATTAAGTATTTCTGGATAATTAGAAGGGTGGACATAAGCCAAACTTGTGAGGGATGTAACTAAAAGATATTGTTTAATGCCTTCTGCCTGTGGAACAAGTCATAAAATAAACTTCTATGGGATACCTCATATTATTTGGATGGTGTAGGACTTCAGCTGCGTTACTTTCAAGACCCTCTGTGTCCTGCTTCACGTGATGATCACCCAGCTGCTTTCCACTTACAGCAATAAATTCTACCCATATTTTTGCAATATGCTCCAAAAGGGATGAAATAAAAGAACCAGTTGTCTTAAAGATGATGTCACTTTCTTATGGATAAAATTGCTGAAACCGTTACTCCAGCCGTTGGAAACTGGCATTGTGATATTTGAAATGTCAACTGAAGTCCAGCAGCAAGGGGTTTTTTGACATCTAGGTTGAGCTGTCTTACTCAGGTGTTGGAAGGACTTTAGAATTTGAGCTGGGAATTGGGTTAAAGCCTGTTCATACAGGGGTATGTTCAGCCTGAGAATGGCTGCTCACACGGGACTGATACTGACTTTAACCTGTTTTCAAAGTCTCTGAAAGGGATGTGCTGAATTTCTGTCAGGACTTTGTTTCCTATTGTTTCACGAAAAACAGTTAATACTCAATTACTCAAACTTCTTTTATTTCCTTGCAGTTCTTTGAAGTGACCCGTGAATGATTCTTGAAGCTCTGGATAAAAACATCAGTGTAAATAAGGGCCTGAATAGAACTACACCTTCTCAAGTGGTACTTAACTCGGGCAGCAGTGTCTTGTTTTGAGGAAGTGGAACAGTGGTGTGAACAATTAAAAGGTCCTGAGTATGTATGGTGCAGGTGATTGCTTCTCTGCTCATATTTAGATGCCCTTTATAACTAGCCTACAGTTATTTCCTATTTTTAAACTAGGATAGCATTCGCCAGATATTGCTCCAGACGAATAAGAGGAGAAAGAAAAATTATGCCTGAATGTCAATTGCCACCGAGATTCACCTACCAGGCTGCAGCAATTAAAAAAGCGGCAGGCTGAAAATTAAAATATTGATTCTTAGCTTCCTCAAGGTGTTACCTGTATTCTTTTTCTGTTTTGACTCACCTTTTCCATTTTGTGAATGGCAGAGCAATCTTGTATCATAATGGCACAACAGAGAAGTTCTGTGATGAGCCAAGCTGCATCATAACGCTGTATCTACTCTCTAGAGAACAGCCATATAACTGAGGTCATTTGGAAAAGAAGGTAACACAGCTAAATCTCTGTTTCTAAAAGGCTTAACATAATAAAGCCTGCTGGATCTTCTAAGAGTCTGTTTTCACTGGCAGAACAGAGAGACTTTCCTTCACTAAGTTTCTGGAGCAAAGTTATTTTGGGTCTTGAGCTTCAAGATGTGAAGCACAGAGTACAGTCTCAGAAATCAGTGACGTTTTACTGTGTAAAAGGGAGAGATTTCATGAGAAGTTGTAGTTTTGCTGCTTAAGTGTGATTAGATTGAAAGATTAGAGAGCATCGGACTTCTTTGGCACTATGTACCCATTATCAGCACAATGGGACACAGGGGGGCTGTTACACGGCGAGCTGAGATAAGGAAGCAAAAGGCATCAAATAGCTCAAGTGCTGGCATATGAGACTAAGTAGGCCTGTGCTCCATTGCCATCTTCAGGAACCTGCTTGCCTTGATGTTACCTTTCCAGCCTTGATGATTAATAATTACGAGGAAATTTGTATGGGCAAGCACGTAGACCGCAGATTTACTGAATGTAACTTAGGTTGTAGCAGTTTGTTCTGGAAATGTATTCATCAGAAAGAGCAACTTTTACTGGTTTTGTGTATTAGAGTTGTATTGTTTCGAGTATGTGAACAGATACACGGCAAGAGCCTTGGAGAAGTGTATGTTATGTTTCTCAGCTGTCACCAAGATGCAAATAAAGGAATTGTCCTAAAGACAGTAATTGTTTTTTGAGACAAAGTCAGGAGCAACAAGCAGCCAGGAGGGCTTTGAGAAGTGTTAATGTGTGGAACACAATTTCTGCATCTAATCTAGGGGAAATGCTGGAACCTTCTGCAAAACCTAAATGCATGCAGCCCTTGGAAAAGGGAATAAGACTTTTCAGAGATTGCTGTTTCTATTGACACCGGAATATCTCTTCTCTGTCAGCCTTTCACTGCAGCCATTTCTGCTCTATCTCAGCGTCTGAAGCCCTAGAATGTGAAAGTTATGCTATTCCTCTTTCCTCAGTGTGTAAAGAGGATACTTAATACCATGTTTGATCATGTCAGCTGACGGCACACCAGAACTGGCTGTTGTAAAAATGTGGTCTTTTTCCACTGAGAACAAAGCACTGGTTATGTTTAACTGGAGAGTAATAATTATGCCATATTTTAAAGCATACCAAAATTAGAGTGCATTCTCAAACTTTCTTGGGACATCAGAAGTTGGGGCTTCATACCCAATATTAGCCCTTAGCTCATATATTGTGTGGAACACTCTATGATATAGGTCCTAATGCAGCATTAGGAATAATGGATGGGATTTTCCTTGCAGCTAGTAAGTACTTCAGCCTCTGAATGCAAAATTCTGTTATACCCACGTTAATTACTTTGGCTTGCCCAATCTTTGAAAATGCATTAGTATGACATTACTCCTTATGTACGGATTTCCATTTAAAACACAAACCTGTGGGCAGGATCCATCTGTGTTGACAAATTTAGAACTGCTTTCAGCCAAGACCACTTTGGCCTGGCATGAGGAAGGAGCATGTCTTTGAAGTCCTGGGGAAGCTCCGCAGAAGGCCGTTGGCAATTCAGCAGACACCTAGTTTTCATTCTAGGTTATTTTAGGGGTGAAAGAAGCACATATTTTGTCTGTCTTATGCTTATGGAGAAGCTGTTTCTCACAGGTGCTGTAAAACTGAGGCCTTTAGTACCTGCAGTTTATCACAGCTGCCTTAACACCGATAACAACAGTAAGATTTTTTATTTTTTTATTTTTTTTTTAATACAACCTCTTTGTGGTTTGAACAGTTGCTCTCTGCTGGTCTGTGTTTCCTGTTTGGAAATGTTTTACATATTTCTATTTCTTGAGCTAAATGTTTGTTGTAATAGTGTTGATACGCTCGACAACTTGCAATAAGCGCATTATGCCATTAATTATTAGTGCTTCATTGCCAACAAAGCACTTCTCAGAACAGACCTTAATTTTCTTCTCTCTTTCCTCCTCCTACCCAAAATAACAAATAACCCATAGGGTAAGCACAGGAACAAAAGCTGCAGAAAAATATTTATGAAATAACTGCAGTTAGAGACTCCAGGATTAGTTTAGTGTATGGTGTGCTTTTTTTTTTCTAATAGTTATCCTGTCTATTAAATTGAGTTTCATTTCTCTTGCTGTATCTGATTTTTATAAACATTCTAGTAGCAGATTTTTTTCTTTATGGGAGGCTTTGCTCCTTTAAAACACTCTAAAACCAAAATTCTGTGTTTTTAGGGCATATTCTAATAAAACTTAGGTATGATTGCTCTGAAGTCAATAGAAATTAGAGGGGGGTATGTATTCATTCTGGAGTTTCTTGGGTCATGCAAATACAAAGCAATAACCTGTTTGGTCCCACAGTGGAAAGATGCAGTGGAACTTCTGTCTCTTAAAACTGGTTTTGGTATTTTTGTTATTGAGTGTAATTTGAAATCATATTTGAAACAACTTCTGGTCAAGGCTCAGTAGCTTACCACATTACCCAACAGATACAACAATGAACTTTCTAAGACCAGCAAGAAAGAAATAAGAGAGCACTGAGAAGATAACCTTGCAAAAAAGCACAAAACCCCCAATTATTAGTAAGAAAAACACAGGAGTATAAATAGCTGCTGTAGGACTAAGGTTCATTCCTCATTTTCCTCTTTTAAAAGTTTTAGATTGTTATTTTCCAGAATCTCATTTCCATTTGCTGTATGAAGTCTCCTTTTGAATATAGCTTTAGATTATTTGATTGCTGTTTGAATGTGTGCTCCGTGGGAATAATCCCAACAAGGAATTATAACTGCACTCAGGTTTTGGACTGCTGCTGCAGGGTGTCAGAGCCTGGTTTTGCAAGTGATTTTTACAAAGTTCTCATTTCTCTAGGGAATCCTTAATCTGAAAACAAAATATTGCTTGTGTTCCATTCTCATTAACTTCAAAGCTACCACCTGCTTTCTATTGAATTAGTAATGTAATTGCAGATAGATAATGTCTTTATAGAAGGAAGGGATGGAGGATGGCTTAGGGCATTACTGTGCTGCTGCAGCCATGAGGGGGAATAGAGGTGTGCAGTGGGAAATACCAATTGTTAGTGCTCAGACACTGTGTCGGTATTCTGCCTCTGTTAACAAGTACAAGTCTGAGCTCCAGAAATAAGGAAGGAGGTAATTGCAGACTCTGACTGATAGTCTTTGGGGAGGTGTTTCTTTCACTGGGATTCTCCGGTGATTTTTTAACATACTAACTCATACAAGAACTTTTTCTCTCAGTAGGAGAAGAGCTACATAGGGTCTGCAGGCACTATTTGACTGGTCACTTTGTGAAACTAGAATTACACTTGCCACTCCTGCATATTTCTTTTGGAACCAGTGGAGATATACCTGGCAAGAATAAAACCAGCCAGAGAAAAATGTTTAAAGGCAACACTGATCATGTGTGGCCCCTATACTTAGTAAAACTGCCTGCAAACAGAGCATTTAACGAGAGACATTCTTGTCACTGATTCCTTCGCATTATTTGTATTTATTTCTTTTCTCTATCGTGCCACTGTATGTTCTGCTGGGAGGAGGAAGGGATATGTTTTAGGAATTCAGATAAATATCCATTGGCAGGAACCACCTCTGCCCTCTCATCCGTGTTCCTGCTGTTGCCAGGTGGGCAGCAAGCCCAACAAAGCAGAACGGGAATTGGATGTGTTCACGCATCTCAGTGGTGCATGTGTGTTCCTTTGTGCTCTTGCTTCTGGACAGTCTGCACCCAGGTAGCAGTGTCTCAAAGTGAAGTGGAAATGTAGGGGCTCATCTTGGCTTCTCTCCGAGGCAACAAGCCAATAAAATTCTCCTCTGACTCGTAGGCTGGATTTGCATGGATTCAGTTATCCGTACAAATCCTAGAGGGAATCTGTGTTGCTCCAAGTGTATGAGAAATGCTGAAAAGTTTCCAGAAGTCGCTTAGTGCAAGACAAGCAGCACCCTGCAATATATTTAGTTCTGATCAAAATAGATTAGTCTCTGAATTCTTTTGTTATCAGGGTCCCACTGTTAACCCTACTGTGAATTATTGAAGTGCCTCGATGACAGTGATTGAAGTTAGAATTAATCACTGTAAATTATGATGGAAGCAGTTGCCTTTTTGGAAGTTTCACTACTTCTTTTCCTCATGTTGTGTGTGTTTTAATTTGTAATAAAACCTGGGGACAGATGTGTTCATTACTCTGCTAATGTGAAAAATATAAAAGCTATAATAAGCTTTTTAATGGAAAGCCAACTTGTGGTGTACTTATTACAAATGCTATTGAACTATAAAAATGGAAAGACAATCCTTCCAAAAACACCTCTGCATGCTTGTTAGTCTTGGCACTTTTCTGGTGTTCTCTATAATTGTTTTCTACTTTGCCACTGTTACTCTCTAGGTAATGGTATTGAAACTTGATTTTTCATGTGGCTCGAACAGCTTGATTCTCCTCATACCAGAAGGAAGTAATTTTGTTACACAGCTCCTGTTTTTGAAAACATTCAAAACTATGTTCATAAGGTCTTGTTGGGCAGGGTAATTATTTCCTGACTCCTATTTAAATTGAAAGTGAGCATTCAGGACATTGTCCCTGCCCAGATTACAGTCTGCCCAAAGGGAAAATCAGTTTGAGGGGCCAGGTTGGTAGGGCTGCAATCTAATGTGTGTTTTTGTTCTGTAGGATAGGCTAATATATAGCTATTCCTCACCAGTGCTAGCTGTGTGAAATTATACCGTATTTCAGAGTCATTTGATGTGCAATCTGTCTGAGCCCATGGTCTCACTTGGCTGTGCCACCTGACTATCTTCTGGGATCTGGAAACTTAAAGTGGATTTGTTTCAGCTATTTTATTTATGTCTAGGTGTTCTTACAGTATATCCCTTAGGCCTTACATTCTAATATGGTCAAGACCATGACCTGATGGTTGTGGAGTTTAAGGGTCTGAATACCTTTTTGGTTTTTTTTTTTGAAGTCTTCAAATATTAAAGTCAGCTTGTGGGAGGAAACTGAACTGAAACGCACCTTCTTTCTCAACAAGCACGAATGTCAAATTTAACTCTGAGCTGCAGATTTGGCACTTGCTGTGACTTGAGGCTCTTATCTTTTATTTTTTTTTTTTTTTTGGTGAAATACCATTATTGGTTTTAACTATGCAGGCTTTGTATATTGAATACGATAAAAGATTGCCAGCAAACAGCCCGGCTGAGAATACAATATGAACCAATATTTGCAGTAATTAGCAGTAGTTCCAAACCCATCCACTGCCAACCATACCCACCTGAGAAGGTAATAGTTCTACTCATATCTAGCGAGCTTTGGATGGCTTCCCAACTCTTTTGTCTTGGCATTTGTCCCCCTGGCTGTGCAAAAGCCCTGTACAACACCACAGAAGTTACATAATGGTTAACCCAGAACTGATGTTGGAAGCCAGGATTATCTTTGGCAACTTCCTGCAGTTTCTAAAGCGGAAAAGTTTAACAACAATTTCTTGCACCTTCTTTATTCCTGAGTTGGTTACTACAGACCAATACCAATTCTGGAAACTTAAATACCAGAATAAGTAGCAGATACCTATAGAAGTGAAACATCATCTGCTACCTTGGTGTAAAAATTACTATGCGAGCACTTCATAAACATTACTTTAAATTCAGAAATAGAATAATCCATTTTGTGAAGAGTATTTGCCATTTGTAAATGTATGCAGAAGCGCTTTATATTCTGTAGGTATTTACTCTCTCTTAACAAGAGTTAATGTACAGCATCTTTGTGATATCTTAAAATATTGCTACACACATGCGTCTCTGCTGTTTTATCCATGGAAAAATTCGAGGGCGATGTCATTCTACTCTAATGTCATCAAGCTAAATATACTAGATTAAGTCCATAAACAAGAAAAGTTTCAGTCCTTTATCCTATTCCCTGTAGTATAGACATGCATTACTTCGTGCACAGACATCTAATCTCTCAAAAAGAGATCCCAGACAATTGCTAGCAAAGCCCTTAAAGGCATTTGGAGCAATGTATGTTATATCAGAAAGCTACTGAATTTCAGAAGATGAGGCTAGGAAATACTTTTCTTTTTTTTTGCTGTTAACTCTCTTGAATAACTTAGTCCCTGAAAACACCAGTTAAATTTACTATCCTGAATTTTCAGTCTGTCTTTTCAACTAGAAAAGTGATGAGTATGACTAGAATTTATAGGGAGCTATCCATCTTTACACGTGCAAAACCCAGAAGTATTTAATGAGGTGTCTGATTTCAGGAAGAAAGGAGAGGGTTACTAGACATGGTTCACTGCTAAGAATAGAGGCACAGACCTTATAAATAGAAAAGTGAAATTGTTGCCTAGTATCATTACCTAGCTTGAATTCATGTTCCTGAATGATTACCCTGATGCAAGCAGAACAGTCTGGTTGGTTTTACATTATTTTACACGTTTCAAATTAACTATTAAAACTAGAGGTTCTCCAAGTTAGTTGCTTTGAAAATTTTAAGTATTGAAACGCAAAATACCTTTATGAGGATATTTTTGTGTTTCCTGCCAGATTTTCCTTTTATGTACTTGGGTAGCAGGTTTGATTTCTGAGACCTGTGACCAAAATGACTTTATATTAGATCACCAAACTAAGTAAACTGGCAGCCTTTAATAAACCAGTGAAAAATGGTTACCACAGAAGTGTAAGTTTACTAAAAGCCATTGTGTTCCATACAGGAATTTGTGGCCAAGTTAACAGTAAGTGCATAAGCTGTCCTGATCTCTTTGTACTACTTTTCCTTAGAAGAAGCACAGAGTCAGGTTTGGAACTAATTTGTCTATTTCTAGTCTTTCAGTGTTTTAATGAGGGTGCTTTCTGTGAATTAACAAGGAAACACGACAGATCTATAAGAAAAATATTTTTATTTGTTGGAGATGAATCAAAGATACTGTACTCTAATACTACATAGCCTTTTTCTGGCTTTGTGTTGTGAAATACGGCAGAGCTCAAATAACTGCCTTCTTTTAAATGTAATGATAATGTTTTCGGTCAATTATATTTGGCATGACTTTATATGAAGGAGGCAGAAAACTTGATTGTTAGTAGAACGAATGCAAGTTTTGTTCAGTTTTTGGGCATTTGAATGTCTCACATAATCTCCATTTGTGAAAAGTGACATGATGAAAAAAAAATAAAAAGCATTAATGGTGTATACAACAGGATTTCAACTAAATTGTTTCATGAATTAATGTATGTAACAGAGAAAAAACCTAATCATGGCATTAATTTCAGTGCCTTAAAAATTCCCCAACTGCATTACCATAAGCTTCCTGAAAAAGCATTTTTAGTAGCATCCCTAATTGTCACTAAATGGTATAATATTTCAGGAAAGCGATGGAAAGCAATTCCCTCTCTATCACTTTCCAGAACAGAACATCTCTTTCACTTATTCATGGAACTTCTTGTTAATAAGAAGAAATAACCTTCTTGGATTTCATAGGTTCTGTTAGTACCTTACTACTGTGTGATCCCTGTGACCCCATGTCCTTCCCCTGTTTGTTAGTCTCTTGTTCTGCCTTAAAGTTCTGTCCTAATTGGGTGTCTTCCTTCTCCTGACATTTCTCTCTATTAAATTACTTACAGGTATGTCATAAGGGTAATATAAATACACTGACAGACTGCCTGTTATTTGATAAATGGGCGCTTTGGAGCATATGTCTCCAGGAGCACATTTTTCTACTCAAATCACTGTGATGAAATATGGCTTGGCCATGAGGTTATCCAAATATCCTAAAGCTACAGGACGTCTGTTTTGCTCCCACACAAGGTAAATATTAAATTCGGTTCTCATCCACTTGTAGCCTGCAATGCATTTTTTTAATGTGTGTGTGTAATGTCCATATTCAGACACTTGTACAAAGATTAATTTGTGTTTGTGCTTTTACTTCGTTAGGAACTGTCTGAAACATACATCTGTTCTTAAAATACAGTATTGCCTGACCTAACAATTATGTATTTTTCTATAAGTTTTCAAAGTATTTACTATTAAAAAAAAAATCCTATGATAACCTGTAATGGGGACTACAGACTGTGATAAAACATACAGATATTTTTTGTTCCAGCTTTATTTTGGAACATTTCTTTATGTTCATTAATATCAAATAAGCCAGTCTTTTTATTTTCTTAAATAATAGCATCAGAAGGCTTAAAGGTATAAGAGGGGGGGAAAAAAAGACAAGCCAAAAATGCAGAAACACTTCAAACTGGTGCTGTGCCTGCACATGTCCTGTTTCTCAGAGACGTGTTTGAAGTTAGAAAAGTTAAAACAAGGCTGAGCTTATCCTTCTCAGTCTTCTCCAATTTATACTTGCCATTCTGGCATTTAAAGTTCATTACCTCGTGAATTATGTTTGTATTACATTACCTGGGTCCCGTTTTTAATCACTTAAGCAGTGTCTGACTACCTTTTTGAATGTTAGGGCTTTGATTTGGTGGAAGTAGTGAGTGTAGCTGGCATTTTTGGAGTCACAGGCTTTTTCTATCAAGGCAACTTGGTTTTGTTTTGCTGAGATAATAATGGAGCTTTCTCTTGCTAAAAATAGTATTTGCTGCATAAAGGATACTGTGTAAACACAGCATAAATGCATGAAGGGAAGAAGGAACGAAATTTCATGTAATTTCTACATATGCCTTTTTAGTTAAATTTACTCGGGTGTTAAAAGAGGTTTTGTTCAAATGTATAGTTTTATCAACTACACAGATATGTTTTACAGTAAAATTTGAGCTATTTTATACTGCTGGTGACCATGGAGCCTCTTTTCTGATTGAAAGTGGCAGATGATTAACGGAACATATATTTTATGTGAGTCCTTGCAAGTTTATATGACTAATAGTGCAAGTATGTGAGCATGAAAATGTAAGGTACTACAACTGGGGGCAGAAGCTGTTAGCAGCTTCTATTATCAGCTGTTTATTCTTTGATGTTACAAATGATTCCACTGCTAGACAGCTCAGGCTATGGCTCAAAACCACGTCTTCACTTGAAATTAGTTAATATTTACAAAGTAAGTACAAATACTTACAAAGTAAGGCGAAATGTGTATTAACTAACAAGGATTCCTAACTGTTCTTCAAAGAAATAAGTGTTTTATATGTGTCAGCAAACAGATTTTTCCCTCTGGCTCTCTTCCTTATCCGTTCTGCAGCTTCTGGTCCTGAAGGAACAAGCCAAACACGTTTGGTTCCCTGTGGTAAAAGTTGCTTAAACTGAATGCACAGAAAATTGGAATTTAATAGTTTTGAGCCTCTAACAACAGGGTTTTTCTGCATTATCTACATTTCAGTTCCTGGTAACCATGCAAGAATTACTCCAAAAAGCCCTTGAGCTTTTGTAGTAAAAGCTGTGTGGACTCCATTAATGTACATGCACACAAAATACTTTAATGCTTGTCTAGAAAATAATCCCTTAAACTATTAAACCCAGAGAACTGTTCACGCTCTTCTCTTTACCCAGAAGTCCTATGAGGCGGATTTACTATTTTGGAATGAAGAAGTCTTTAAGCTACTCTAAATTGGGCCAAAATATTAAGCATGCAACATAAACAGAAAAAAACATGCAGTATGTTCAGAGGGGGAGAACTTCCAACAAGTTGATCTTTTTTTATTATAATTCTATGAAGCAAAAAACCAGAGGTGAAGCTTCAGAGTTAGGTTGTTGCTTGTGGTGCAAATGTTGGTTCTTTCAGGATGTAATTTGTGATTACAGATAAAAGTCTATGCCAAAACAGGCCTTGCAATAGAAAATTGAGGAAAAGATTGCAGATGGAAGAGTGCAATACTTTGAAGTATGGGTTGAGTCAGCACTTGGCTTATTCCTCTACTGCAAACTTTCTCTGCGGTGCAGAACTAAGCTGTTGGTGTTCGATGTTACAACCCGAATGGCTTCCCTGGAAACTTATGGGGACAGCTGATAAATATTTCACCTCTTTTATTTTCTCCTCTTACTAAAAAAAGGCAACAAACAAACCCTTCTTACCCTCATTTCATAGTGGACATTTACTTTGTGGGAATTACTTAAGGAAAGTTCCTTTCGAGAAGTATGTGTGTGTGACCGTTGAGTTTTTCCCAAAAGCAGAAATTAGCCTGTTTTATTTGCTTTTCTAGGCCAGTGGTACTTGGTGTAGGACCAACTGACTGCCTGAGGCAGGCAGGGTCACAGTTGCCCAGCAGATGTAGCTGTCTGTGGCTTGTTTCCTTATGGCTAGTTGCCAGCCCAACTAATTAACTCACCCTGCGTAATTTGAAATAGGATCCTTAGCATCATTTTAAGGGAGCTCTTTGTCAGCTTAGTAGGGTTTTGTAACATCATTTTACTCAACAAATCCATGCAGATCAGGAGCAAAATAACCCCTCGATTCCTCTTTCAGCGTTGTAATACCAAGCAAACAGGAAGAGACTGGGTTATAATTAAATAACTTTTTTTATTTGTATTTTGTACACAATGTCATAGGTTTAATGAATTGAGACCTTACACTTTAAATCCATTTCGGAACATCAAATTCCTATGAGGACAAAAAGTCTCTGTGCATTATTACAATGTAGAACAGATGACCTTCTAATTTTCATTGTTTATAGCATAAGGTAGGATTGGACTGTATATCTCTGCTGAAGGACATAAATAATGCTGTTGCCATTTACCTTGTATTCAGTTATCTCCTGGGAGAATGAGACAGGAGGAGAAAATAAAGAGTGTTCACAAACACATACAACCGAATCTGAGTGTGGTTTAAACACCTAACAGTGGAGTAAAATTTGTAGATTAAAGCCTCAGGTAAAATGTACTGTACTGACTCAGCAGAAAAGTGTGTTTATAAGTTCCCTTAGTGTGATCTGTCTTCCCTTCCTTCTGTGATACGATGATGGAGAGAGAGAGGCCGAATGTAAATACAGCAGGAGTCTGGCAGCTAAATCGGGTCTACCTTTATTTCTGTAGCATGTCATGGCTTTGAGGTGTTCCCACAATGAGTAATCTGCAGGCTTGATGTCTGCGTCCAGACACAATTAGAATGGAAGAGGGAAGGAAATAGTTTACAGGACATCTGTTAATCCATGACACGTTCTGTTCATAGGTCAAGATAATTTACAGAGCGGGTGGATTATAGATGTAGCATCTTTGAGCAAGGGTCTCTGTTCTATGCCAGGTGCTCACACAGACTCTTCTGTGGCAGCAGCATGAGGAAAAGCAGCTTGAGCAATCAGAAGTGTTGGAGAAGCAGCACGTGGCATCAGCAGGTATGCTGCCAGACTTCCAGACTCCCTAAAAGGTCACTCACCAAAACCTTCCTTGAAGGCCATGTCTTATTGCATTCCCTTCTCTTCCCCAGAGCAGAATCCCCGGCTCTGATGTGGAATTCCTGACAGGCTTCTCTCTCCTTAAATCTGTATGACTTTTCCTGAACCTCATATAATCCCGTACGCTCCGGCAGAAGAAAAATCCTTGATGTGACTGAATTCCCAAGTCGGCTTCTGCAGAGTGTACCGCTGGGAAGGTGCAGGAGGAGGTTAGTCCAGGGAAGGTCGTGGTGTTGCCTCCGCCTTATGTGATGTCAGTAGCTCCCATTCCAGGTTTCTTCATTACTGCCACAGGTAAATTTCTTTACAGTAAAATGCACAGAATCCAGAAAACATCCAGCCATTTAAGAGTGCTAACTCTTGAACGCCTGACAGGTTCACCTCCAATAGCAAGGGTGTCACCTGCCACAGCTTGGTGTTCAACATCAACCCAAGAGGGTTTTCCTGAGTTATTGACACTTTTTTTTTCTTTTCTGTGACAGGACAAAAGGAAGTGACTCTTCCATCTAGTCCCATGTTCCAGCGTGTAGCTTGAGCTTTTCATGTTCTTTGTCACTGGTCTAAAGCAAAGTTATGAGAGATTTTAGGCCAAATCCTTCCTGCCCCACCTGTTTATGGAGTTACTGGCTGTTCTTCAATTAGTTTCATAGGTGCTTGTTATGGGAATATATAAATTCCATGAAATAGGCTTGGTGTGGTTTTGGTTTTGGGGTTTTTTTTCAAAAAGGTAAAATTTCATTCCTCAAAAAGCTGTCGAACACTTTGACTAGTTTTCAGAAAAGTGTCTGTGATATTTTCATCCATTTGTATTATTCAGTCTCCTGACTCAAATCTGACCATGTTTGCTCCAGTCAGTTACTAATCTAATTCACAATAATGAGAGCTGATGTTTTATATAATTTAATTGAACTAAGGTGACTTTGACAGGTAAGAATTTGCTCACTGGAGCTTAGTACAAGATGATAGTGACAGACTTCAATTTTGCTGAGTGTATGAATTTAAAAACAAACCAAAGCTGAACCAGGACTGTGTGTCTAGGAACACTGGAGCTCGTGGTCTCGTGGTGCAAGGAGGGCCAGGAGGAGTGTCTCCACTGGGATGGGGCTGCCCTGAGCTGTGCTGTGGATCCTGAGCCCCCACAGGCAAACGCCCATGAGGGGGGAACACGCGAGGCCCTTGTACCTGGGAATTAAATGCTGGTGTTGATTTAACTGGAGGTTTAGGAGTGAGCACTTCCTTGAGTATAGTTTCTGTGACTTTACAGCCTGTCATGCTGTGACATTGCCTAATGCAGCATTATTGTCTTTAAATTTGAAATAATGGAACTTGCTTTATCGTTAAAGGTCTGAGGTCAATGCATAAATAACCTATACTGCTGTATAAGTGCATACATTTATGCATACAATGTATAAACTTACGAATAACCTATACCATTAGACAGCTTAGGTCAGCCCATTACTTTAAACAAGGGGGGGAAAAGGATGAAAATAAACATAATGTGGTATTTGAAACCAAGATTTAAATATATCACCCACCAGCTGCGTGTTGCTACTTTACTTGTGTATCTGAGACAGACACTGCGGTCCTTGTCAACAGAAATACCTTCTCAAACACATACAGTGTTGTTTTCCTTGGGGAAATTTGTCCTGGTAGTTATTGTTTAAACAGCAGAGTTTTGTGCTGCCTGTGAATGACGAGGCTGAGCACCTGGAAAGGTGCTATAACAACAATATTGTGTTTATTCCTCCTTGAACGTGGTTTAGATTCTAATTCCACCTCAAGCAGTGTATGACTTCAGCTCTGGCAGCAGTGGTCCTGCAGCTTTGGGGTCATCAACCAGCAAGCCCAGGGATTCTCCTTAAGTGAGGGCGATAACATCAATGTATTCCACTTGATTTTCTGCCTCCTGACCTCCAAAGATGGCAGAGCCGACACACAGAAACGTTTTTGTTTGTGGTGGCAAATACTGTAGTTTAAAATGAAAAGAGGGGAAGTAGGAAATTATTGGATGCATTTTAATCCAATTATTAGATCAACACCTGAAGTAGAAATTTAAGAGCTAGGGGAAAAAAAAAACAAACTAGGGGATAATAAATCTGAGTGAAGAGTTTGTTTTTTTCAGAGAAAAAGTTAGAAGTTTTTTATTGTTCTGAAACTGTGAAGAAAGGGTAGCCTGACTCTGCGCACATTGGCATGAATGAAGAGCAGAACATATTGCACTTTGAAATGTCTCAGTGTTGCTGGTTTCATAGTCTCAATATTATTTTTAAAGCAATTTTTGTGTAGACCTCTTAGAGGTGAATTGCAGCAAACCTACTCCTTAATTGAGTCAGTTAAAAATAACAAATATTTCTTATCCGTGTCACCATCTCAGGCATTTAATTACCCTGATGTTTCAATCAGGTCTGTTCTCTAAACAGCATCAGTTGACAGTAGGGCTGACACTGACAAGTGACATTTTATTCATTTTTTTTGTCCTATAATTTGTCAGCATTTATTCAGCTCATTCTGCATATATCTCTTGACAATAACGACTTTGAATTTTCATTTAGGGTCACCTTGAGGCTTTAACGGAGGCAAAGCATTGTAAATTACACATTGGATGCCCTCAAACTCAAGTGAAAAACTAAAGTTTCATCAAACAAAATCCTTACAAGAAGGTGATGAAAACATAGGGAAGCAAGAGTCGCCTTTGTGAAATGCAAAATGGACTGGTTGGCATCAGATATACTACATCCTCTAGAGGGAAAACATGCTCTCTTACCTAGAGAGGTAAACTATGCAAGGACAATAAACAAACACACTGATCAAATGGGATCTGAATGTGGTAGTCAATTATGAACCATTCATAACATTAAGAAGGTAAACACTAAATAAAAAATATCAAGCGGAGAGAACTTTTGGCTCTCTCGCTGGAAAAACTATGAAGGTCTGGGTGGCTAATTATTTTGTGAGTAATATCTTAGAAACTAAATGAAATCTTGGGACTGTAGCTTTTTTTCCATTAAGGGAATGTTCTATTACTTCAGCTTTTACAGTGATTTAGTATGGTGTAGAGGTTATAGTATTCCAAAGCATTGCTCAGCCAGAACAGCTAGATGAGAACTGCATTACTGAAAATACAATCCACCACTGCATTTTCAAACTGAAAAATACCTGTCACAAACCATGTATTTCTTGGCATCAGACAGACTAGATATCTCAGAGAAAATTTTCTTGCTGGGGCTGATCCTAGAAACAAAACAATGTCTTTGATGCTTTGTTTGTGGTTTGTTTTTTTTTTATTTATTTTTCAGGTTTTTTCCCAAGATTGTTTCTGCTCTGTCACACTGTTAAAGTTACAGCAGGTGTCCGAGATGCAGAGGTAATATTTTTTCTTATTAACAGTTAAAGTTCTACTTAAAATATGGAGGAGGTGATAAAATAAGATTCCAATGTATATTATTTTGCTTGGTAGAGTAAGGTGACTTTATTACAAGTATGTATGTTCAGTTTTCTGCATATATGTTATGCTTTATTTGGTGTATCTTTCCATTATTAAACTAAATACTTCACCTGTCATATTGGCCACATTTCTAGGACCCTAAGTTCCTGAAATCTTCTATTAAACACCCTAATATTTGGCAGCCTTCCCGTAGGCCTTCCAAAGGGACCCTACAAGGAAGCCGGAGAGGGGACTCTTCATCAGGAACTGTAGTGATAGGACAAGGAGCAACGGGTTTCAACTGAGAGAGGGGAAATTTAGGTTAGATATACAGAATTCTTTACTGTGAGGGTATTGAGGCATTGGAACAGGTTTCCCAGAGAAATTGTGGATGCCCCATCCCTGGAAGTGTTCAAGGCCAGGCTGGCTGGGCCTCTGAGCAACCTGGTCTGGTGGAAGGTGCCCCTGCCCATGGCAGGGGGGTTAAAACAAGATGATTTTTAATGTCTCTTCCAGCCCAATCTATTCTATGCTAAGATGGCCAAGATGTTCTTTTGAGAACATTCAGATTTGGTGTCGTTTGCTAGCAGGGCTGTTTCTGGGAAGGGGCTCCTGGAGTATGTGCAACACAATCTGTGAGTACACACGGAGTACTGATGTGGATAATTCCTGTTTGATGTTAGCGAAGCACGATTTCAGGCCATGGCTCAGCTGGCAGGCTGTTTCATTGGACATTGCCCAGACCTTTCCTCCATTCTGCAGCTACTTAAGGAAAATGGAATGAAGATGAATAGGAGAAAAGAAATAAGTTATTTCCTTTACATGAGGTCTGATCCAATTTTGCATGAAAATATTAACGTGAGCTTTCTGAAGGATTCAGTGAGAAGTACAGTCAAGGGCAACTCATGAACTAGTCTGTGAAGACCTAGGAATCCTTAAAGGACAGCCTTGGATATAGTGGAAGAATGCACAAACATAACAGATGTAAATACTTGGAACTGGCTGTTGTGTTCTCATGAAATGGGGCAGAGAGATAATGCAAGGAAAAAAAATACAAGTAGGCCAAATGCTGTCCTGGTATAAGTAGGTTACAGGTGCACTAGCTTTCCTTGCTTTGTACCATTCTAAAGTTTGACCTTTGGAGTTATGGGTTATCTAAAGAGTAAACAACCCAAAACCTGAAGTTCTGGATTGCAATCTGCAATTCAAATTATCTTTACTCTTAAAGATTGCTCTGGTGGTGAAATAAAACACTAAAATTATGTTGTGTATTGCAATTTTCTCCTGCTTTCAGTGGCTGTCTTCTCCGAAGAATTCTCTAGGTAAGGGGAATTGTTCCCCTATTTTTCCCAAGTAACTGAAGTAACACATGCAAATCTATCCAAGACTTGCAGTGAAGAGCGAAGTCTGCTGTTGGAGCAGCTGCTTTGTCCTGGCTGGTCAGGGATTGCTTTTGTTCTAGGAGAGAGGATAATTGTAGCCAGTAAAGTGGCTACATTTGCTTTTTAATGGGGCAAGCATTTGTACATGGGGCTCACTCTAATGCAGGCGACGTGCGCATAATGCAGTACGTGTTTGCACGAGGTTGCCAGTAAGAGACGAGACTGAACAGAAAGTGTTTGCCACTAAATTTCACAGTAGCAGTTTTTTGAAGCTTCCACCCCTGGAGCAAGTGTGCCTGGGCTAGATTCTGCTTGGGTTTCACTCACGCTATTTGAAGGTTTTCCCTTTTGGACCCCTAAATATTTAATTATTTGAACACACGAAGCAAGGGAGACTGGTCTTGCTCACTCTGTAGGAAGAACGTTCTGCAGTGTGATGAGAGATTCCGTTTCCCATCTCTGATCTCAGTCAGGCACAGATCTAAACCCTGAGTACCTACGCTTTGTGTGGAGCTCTTTAACATATCTTAACCAGGTTCTTTAGTTTTTTCTCTCAGTCTATGTAACAAACCTCCATTAAAATTGCTTCCCCTGCAGAGTCAGAAACAGTTTTATCATCTTTTGTTCCCTGTTCCTCAGCTCCCCAGGGTAAAAAAAAAAAAAAAAAAAAGAATATTGCAAAAAAAACTGTGGCTGGTACCTCTTCTACTTCATAAAACAGGTACAAGATGAAGTGAAGTTGTAATATCAGAAAAATACTGTTATTAAATAGCTCGGAGTAGAAACTGAGCTTTAATTTTTCAGCCTTGAGCTCAGAATATTTCCACGTTCATTTTCATTCTCTGCAATTCCAGGAGCCATAAGAGTTTTGTGCTGAATTCAATTTTTCTTCCTCTTTTTTTCTGTCACACTTGCTCATAAATTCCTTGGTGGACAGAAGGCTTTGAATACGTAAAAGAATATTCTGTCTTCATCAAATTCAGTGCATAGTTTCTGTGACCTCTTCTGTATGCTTTTCATGGTGACTTAAATGTGACATTTTATGAGCAAATCATAAACCCTGAATTTACTGGAATATAAAATCCTCTTTCTTTCCTAGGTCATCTCTTAGCTCCAATATCATAGGAACAAAGGAAAATATTGTTTTATCAGCTTTGAATGGTACTGGTGCAGCATGCATCTGCCCTGTGAAACTTCCACTGAAGAAAATTGATTTCTGGCAGGTCGAGTTGCTATGGAATAGTTTATAGGTCCAAGGAACAAATAGCAGCAAATACTTATAGGGTGCTCTGACATGCTTCTCTGTGCTTAGCATAAAACTGAGTACAGTTCAAAAATAAATTGTTGATCCAAAAGGAAACAGGTCAAACTCAGTCCTGGTTTGCTACATGCTTGTGCTACTGTAAAGTGAGGGGAATATTTATTTGAATGTCAGCTGGGGTTTCTGCAGTCTTTTGAAAGGTCTGCAGGGTGAACATTACCACCTAGTGGTTGACAGTAGTGCGGAGGAGATAAGAATTGTATGCTATCTGTAGGCCAGGTATTTGCTTTTAAAGGTCTGTCCCACCATATGTGGAAATTTAAATATCTGAAAACAGAGACCTATTGGGTTTCCGTTCAGCTTAGTGCCCAAGTATCGCGTCGGTAAATATCTTCAATGTGAAAACACAGAACAAAGGAAGTGTAAACTTGTAGCTGTGATCAGAAATCCATCTGCTTCGGATTTACTACAGTAGCAAAACTACTACTGCCCAGCAGATGTGTAGTGCTGCTGAGCAGGCTCTGCACTAAAGGTGAAACAGCTTCAACCAGTGGTGAGAACAGACAACACCTCTGCTGAGGGGCTGAGCGTCTCTGCTTACAGGAATACTGGAACAGAATTTCTCTCCTTTGCCAAAATGTTGGTTAAAAACAGCAGTTAGTTTTTGACTTATTCAAATTTTAAAGTGCGTTTTTCTATATTCTAAATCAAGTCTTACGAAGTTTCATTTCCTATGCTGACAGTCCAATTCTGTTACTTGTTTCTATGCTGTATCATGTATTGGCTCATCAAAAAGGCAGGAAATTGGGTGAGCTTTGAGTGTCTAAAAGAGTTTGACTAAGGCTGGTTTGAGTAGGCAGCAGTTCAGAGAGTAAATTGAATACTTTCTTTTTTTCCTTTTGGTCTTTGAAGACAAGCATGGCCTATTATAACTTTGTTCCCTGCTGCTGCCACCAGATTTTGCCTAAATGCCTAGAGAGTCTGAAGTCACTTGGACTTTGGTAAGTAATCTAGTAAAGGCAGCTACTAAATACAGGCAATTCTGTCAAGAGGACCAAGCTAGAAGCTGAAGTGGAAAAGCTTTCTTTTGTCAGAAGTGTGATAAATGTGTCAGCAACTGGGGTAAAAATATCTGTATCCACTCTTATATCTCACTGTTTGTGCCTAAATCAGGAAGGGTAATGCTGAGATTGCAATTGAATCAAGACAGGAAAATGAGGCAAAATATTCATTATGAATACTGAAAACAATTTTACTTATGAATTTATGTATTTCCATGTGTGTTAGTGTAGTCTTCAGAATATATGATTGTCAGCTGGTGGGTTTTATGTTCACATGGACCAGTTTTAAATCTATTGCATATTCCAAATGCTCTAAACTACAAATGAGACTTTTCAGCTCTATAGTAAAATATAACTATTTCCTCTTGAGAACATCATAGATCTACCCAAACATCTTCATGTATACGCACAAGGTAAAATAACTGGAGTTTCGACAATGACATTCAAAGCAATTGTATTTCTATGGTAAAATGAAACTTAAAGTGACTACCAACACCTGAGGGAGTTGATAAGTATATCAAAGGGGAGGAGGGAATAGCTTTTAAGCAATCACGAAGTTGTTTTATCAGAAGAGCTGATACCACGTTGTTTTCTTAGTTCTGAGAGGTTTAACTTTCCTAGCTCAAATGTGGTGAAAAGGACTTTGAAAATGAAATTCAGCAGCTTGCAAATGAGGCTCTGTAGCACCTGATGACTGGGGTTGTCTTTCAGGTGTTGATAGCTGTTGAAGATTTCACTTGCGAAGAAAGATTGACTACAAACTCTGGAGATCGGTGCTCTGTATGAAACGGGGGAGGTGAAGTTGTTTTGTCCTGAGAGCAGCATCTCAGTGGTGGAGAATAAAATGGGACAGAATCAATAATTTTTTAAGCTAAAACATGTAGTATTCAAATAACAATTTTCTTCTGTTGCGCGCACCCTCATGTTGTCCGCTCCCCCCACCGTCAAACAGAGAGGACCTGCAAGAGCAGATTGGAAACTCAGGATACTTTTCTTTCTGAGACTGTTTAAAGTCAAAAGGCCAGCAGCACGCTCCTGCAAGCTAATAGTCTTTAGAAAACTTGGGTGTTTTTTGAAAAACAATCATTTGTAGAGACAAATACCACAAAAAAATAATTATATGGCAGTATATTGATTATGGCACAAAATACGGTCAGGGAGTCTAGGAGCTAATTTTCTATCCATATAGGAGAGAAAGCTGAGAAAACCTATTTAAAGAGCAAGTGATTTTAGTCTAAGATTAAATGAAACTCTAAAGAACCCACCATTCACTCACACATTGACAATACAGTCCTGACTAGCCATTTAATGTAATCCTCTCTTCAAAAAGTAACTGCCAAAGCTTTATTATTTTAACATTTCTCAGTGGCCAAGGAAAGTAGTTCCCGTAACTGCTGAAGAGACAGGTAGAAGTCTATGAATAAGGAGAGGCTTCTGGAATATATGAGTCTATAAACTGTTAATCAAAGAAGTCATTTGTTCTTCCTGATGGCAAATTCTTTATATAAATGGCAAGTGCAAACAGCAGCAGTGGCTGCAGAAAAATCCAATGTTTGAAGAGTTTAAGGTGATGGATGGTCCAGTAGTACAAGGCTATGTGTATTGAAATTGGAAATCTGTATGAAGTAATTTCTTAGTATTAGCTGAATAATTAACTGCCGGTGACGGAATATTATCTTTCTTCAGCAAAGAGAAGAATGACTAGTAAGGTGACTTTTTATACATAAGAAAATGAAACTGTTTCTGATACAGCTGTACTCATGTTAAGTTCACCAGAAGGTACTCAATTTGTTGACTCCCACAAGACTTGGGCACATCCTGAATTTTAAGTGGCTACTGGTTACTGAACTGAATTTCTGCTAGGGACAGACCATTCATAAAATCATCTTTGTGGCTTCATCTATAATAATTATGATAGCCCACTCCTTTTCACTGTGAGGTCTCAGTGGGGTGTACTGATTAGGGGATCCCAGTCATGTTATCATAGAATGATTTGAATTCTAAGAGCATCTGATGTTGAAATCTCTATGGTGTCTACTCTCACAAAACTTAGGAATTACCAATAACCTTATTAATTGGAATGAATATAGAATATGTTGAGTTAGAAGGGACCCACAGGGATCATGGAATCCAACCTTTAGCCCTGCACAGGACCATCCCCTAGAGTAACACCATGTAACTGAGAGCCTTGTCCAAACACTTCCTAAACTCTGTCAGCCTTGGTGCTGTGCCCACTGCCCTGGGGAGCCTGTTCAGTGCCCAACCACCCTCTGGGGGAAGAACCTTTTTCTAATATCCAACATAAACCTCCCCTGACAGAGCTTCATGCCACTCCCCCAAGTCCTGTCACTGGTCACCACAGAGAAGAGATCAGTGCCTGACATTCCTCTTCCCCTCCCGAGGAAGTTGTAGCTGCAATGAGGTGTCCCCTCAGTCTCTTCTCCAGCTGAACAGACTAAGTGCCCTCAGCTTCTCCTCATACGACTTCCTCCCCAGACCCTTCACCATCCTCGTTGCCCTCCTTTGGGCACTCTCCAATAGCTTAATATCTTTCTTATATTGTGACACCCAAAACTGTCCCAATATTTCAGGGGAGGCCGCCCCAGGTCAGAGCAGGGCGGGACAATCCCCTCCCTGGCCTGTCCGGCCATGCTGGGCCTGATGCCCCCCAGGACAGGGTTGGCCCTCCTGGCTGCCAGGGCACTGCTGACTCATGGCCAACTAACCACTGACCAGGACCCCAACATCCCTTTCCCAGCACTGCTTTCCAGCCTCTCAATCCCCAGTCTGTCTGTACACCTGGGGTTGCCCCATTGCAGGTGCAGAATCCGGCACTTCTCCTTGTTGAACTTCCTGTGGTTGGTGACTGCCCAGTCCTCTAATTTGATGAGGTCTCTCTGCAGGGCTTCCCTGCCTTCAAGGGAGTCAACAGCTTCTCCCAGTTTTGGGTCATCTGCATTAACTTGCTTAGTATCCCTTCCAGTCCTGTGTCATTAAAAAAAAAAAAATATGTTGGCAGGAAATGTTTATTTGGCTGTTGCCTTTCTTCTGTAATACCTTTATAGTCTTGTGCTTTAAAGAGATTATATGAGTGAATAGTTAAATATTTTCCTTTCAGTTTTTTTCCCCAAAATTCTTACAGACCAGTGCTATTAAGTTCTCTTACTCTATTAACAAACAGTCCCTTTATTGCAACAATTGATTGACAGGGCTACTCTTGTGACTAATGTGGTTACCCTGTTCATCATGAAACTTTGGTGGCTTTAGTAATCCAGAAGTTAGTTGTTACCAAGTTACAGAGGGCAAAGATTTGATTTATTTGCACCTGTTCAACATGTAAGAACCTAAGCTTTGTACCTGTGTTTTCTTGAAGTCAAATCAAATTTCATCTGTTCAAATACGCACACGATTGCATTCATGCACACACACTCTTTGCTGAAAAGTAGTATGATGAAGGCATGGAAATAAGAAGTATATGAATACTGTAGAGTTAAAAAGATCAGTAAGTTAAACTTCGTCTTTATTACTTACTTGAGTGTCCTTTTCTGAACTGAATTTTTCAGTGCAAGACTGTTTGCTTCTTTTGCAAAATTGAAGTCGGTTTTGCGAATGAAGGGTAAAGCAAGACAGATTATTATTTTAGGATGCAAAATTATACTTACGGTACCATTTGGTTGAAGTTCTTTGCAAAAACGTTCATGCTTTTTTTGGGAGCCTTTTATAATTTATGGCTGAAGGCTGCTGTATTTTATGACGG
The DNA here is from genome assembly GCA_013396775.1 of Cephalopterus ornatus. Classification (NCBI taxonomy): domain Eukaryota; kingdom Metazoa; phylum Chordata; class Aves; order Passeriformes; family Cotingidae; genus Cephalopterus; species Cephalopterus ornatus. The sequence goes on along the minus strand of VZRE01004457.1, from coordinate 43,605 downwards.
GACTGATGAAATGCATTAAACAATTCTGATGGTTGCTCCAGTATTCATTGATGCAACAGAATTACTGTTGTTGTCAGTGATGTGACTGAAAACTGAGGCAGCTTCATGTCTTACCTGTATCCCTTATAGCTGATTAACATCCTCTGTTCTTGGTTAAGTAACTCCCCGAGTTCCATTAGGTGTAGTATCTGCTGGAGGGTGAAGGATCTAGCTCTTATTGATCTGTGGATCTGTACCTTGGACTTTCGCCAGCAGTATTTAATTGAAAGGAAGATTGAGATAAAATTATAGCCTTTTGAATGCCAATGTGTGCTTGCAGCTTGGTTAACCCACTTGTTTTGAATCTCAATGAAGATTTCTTGCGTAACACGCTATTATAAAATAAATGATGCACAAGATGTATTTTATGGAACTAAATAAGGGATAACAAACTGGACCATATTAATGGTCATATATGGCTTAGCTATCTGAAGTTCCAAAACGAAAAAGTAATGCATCTGAGAAAGTTCCTTGCCAGGAACAGCATGAATAGAAAGGTTGCAGATGAAACAGAAAAACTTATCTGCACAGTTTATGTTCTTGAATACTCAGAGTGGAACAGGATAATTGAATATTAAGCCAAATCCTCACCGTCTTTTATTTGGAAAAATTTGTCTGGAACAACTGGCAGCTTTGGTACCAAGAAGCCTGTCATGGGATAGATCCTTTATGGTATATTACCTGAAAATCAGCTCACTACTAGTCTCTTGAAGGACAACCTCAGCTATTCTACTCCTTAACTTAATAATAAGACCACCAGATGGCCCTAACTGAAATGACTGGTGTGGCATAAATACATAAAAAGAAGGGAAGAGGGGAGGGAATGCAGGGAATTATGGAGCATTCTTCCTTCTAATTAATTTTTAAGCCTACTTCAGTTCTCGAGGACAGGGAATGTCAGATCCATTTGATCTTAATGGGACAGATAAATATTATCTTAGAGATTTAGTGTAGCCATCGAACAAGTCTGACACCTGATATGAATCCCAGCCTTTGGCATTAGAGGAGCCAATCCAGCTCTGCAAAAATGGTATTTTCTTGTATTTCACATGGCCTGGAAGAGCATCTCCCTGGTACCAACCCAGAGTATTGGCACAAAGGCACAACATACAGCTGTGCTTATGAAGATGGGTTTTCTAGTCTGAATTTCTTGCTTAATTAAAAGGTAAATTAGATGTGTACCATATCTGTTGTTTTTAGCTACAAGTAGAGAACACTGAAGGCCTTTGAAGAGATTGGTTAAGAGTCTTTGCATATAATAACATAAATTTCATAGATAAATATTTCAATATTAGCAAAACTGAAATTACTGTATATATAGCATTTTCAGTCAATTATCATGATTTATGTTAATACATAAACAAAAAAAGCCTTCAGCCTTTGAGACTTTCAGCTACACGTCAAAATTTGAGCTGTAAAATAAAGAAAAATAGTAGATGTGGAAGATAAATGATAGTATTTTTATAAAACCTACAATCTTTGATCTGCACTGTTACAAATTCCAATAAAGTTTTTTGTCATGTACATGGGGAACCTAGAAACTATTTTGCATGAAAGCAAGCAGAACTTGACCAATGTTAAAGAAAACAAATATGTAGGCCTGGGGCAGAAGGAAAATCTACCTTTAATACATACAATAGTTTCTAATGATCTTTATAATGAGATTCTTCCATGATCCTCAAGAGTACTGGCAATTAGTCAGGTTGCACGGAAATGTGCAGTTGGTTCATGTCCTAATTGCAGCCCATAAATTAAAGAAATATTGCAGAGTGAGTTGCTTAGTTATGCTATTCAATAATTGTAGCACACAGGACAATCTGGATGAACTGTAGGTCTCAGAGAACAATGTATTTAGTGATTTAAAGCCAGTTTGACTCTATTTAAGTATATGACAGTTAGAGAACCCTTGAAGAATGAATGTACAATGTGTAGCATAATTGCTTAATGGAGAATGTAGTGTATTTGATAGACTTCTATTGATTAGAGGGGAGGAAAATGACACTTTTATGAAACTTGTCCTCTAAATGAGCACAATGAGATCTCTCACTTCTTGTTCACCATAACGGGCACCTCTTCCCCACACATCCGTCCTTGTCCTTTGAAAGTGGGTCAAGTGGTCTAAATGTCTAATAGGGATATGCAGCTTTGCAGGTGTGACTGAGAAGAGACCAGATTAATTTATTGAATATGCGTTTTTCGTTTTTAAAGAAATTGTTGACAATAGCACATACCTAGGAACGAAATACTAAACTTGTTTGGATTGTCTATAAATAGGCCCCCCAAAAGGAGAGATAGAGAGAGAGGCTCAAAATTTGTTAAGAAGAAAAAATATTTTCCCGTACATTTTATAAACTTCATTAATATGCTTGTTTACTATTTCCCCCTCCCCCACAGGAATCTTTTCTTAAATGCTGTTCAGACTAAAGTGCATTTATTCATCGAAGGCTACTCCTATCTGAAAAATAGCTCAGTGGCTTTCTTATCACAGCCTGTTTTAAACTCTGTTTGGAAACTTCCCCCTAAATTTACTGGTTACAAATTTACCATCCCCAAATCACGGACAAAGCAGTTCCACCTCTCTGAAGGAGATGAAGTACTACTGCTCTCTCATCTTAGAGATAAGGGCCTGAAACAGAAAAAGATTCACATCAAAAGTGTTTCTGAATTTGAGTGCCTGATGAAGATGCCTTTTTGAGTGATACTATTGCTAAATAACAAGTTTTATGTTCACAAGGTAGCTGTTACTGACTTTCAGTTCCCTGGGAAGAAAAAAAAAACTTCTCAAACAAGCATGGTAATACCGCCATAACCTTCCAGTTGTGGTGGTCTGCTGCTGTGTCGGAATCCTAATTTTAGCTCTCTGCCTCTTCTCCACAATAGGCTCAAGAAGCACTACATAACTAAATGTAGGCATTTACAACGGGGACATCCACATCTGAACTAGCACTGATGTCCTTTGCGCAGTCAAATGAAACAAATGACTAGGATGCAACTGATCTCTCGCAGATGGCGTCTAAAATATAAGAAGGGAATTGAATTCTAGCAGCTCCCTCTGAGAGAAGGGTGAGTTAATCCACAGATGGACATCCAAAACTAGGTGAAATTAATCCCACGTTCTGTGTCTGGCCCAGCTGGCTCCTCACTCTTCCACCTGTGCCATGCTTTGTCTCCTTGGCCAGCCAGAGCTGGCTTTGTCACCAACATGGCCTGTGTTTTTTTCTCCATCTGTCTGCTTTGCCATCCACATCTCGCCTTTTATTAATGTAAGGCATCCTCTTTCCCCATGCCTTCTGGGGGTCCAGAAGTAGCAGACTAACCAGGAACATAAAATGCTATCCCGCAGGATAGCAGTGGGTGTAAAAGGGTCACCCTTCAGCTTCCCCAGAGAGCTGGAGCTTGTCTGATGCTGTTGATGGTTTCTGAAAATGAGTTGCTTTTTTTCATGTTGTCTGCTGACTATATATGACCTCAAAGTTTTGAAAGTCATTTAACTTGCCAAGTTTGAAAAGATAAAATGATGTGTTTTCAACATCAGGGACACACTCTTTCTGCTACCCATCCTTCAGCTGGCTTTAATGTAGACATGAGAGGTTTTCAAATTAGAGAATATTTTATCCTTCCTAAAAGAATTGGAACCCTTTTCTTCTGATTTTTCTTTCTGAAATAGCTGACTCTTTTAAAAAATAACCCCTGCCTCTCCCAAGGGGAGGGAAACAAAAGCACTTACCCCAAAAAGTCCACTTTGGGAAGCAGTATGATACAGATAACACCAGCCTCAATGATTTTATCCATTAGACTTAAAAGAAAGAGAAGAAACAGCCTGACAAAATCCTATGACAAAAACGGGTAAGATCTCTCTAGATTTGATTTTTTGTTCCAAAAAATTTAATCCATTCTTCTGTTTAATGAGAAGCTAAAATATAGCCCAGAGGAATCTTCTGGTTTTTCTTATGCCAACTTTTTCAAGTTACTTTTTTTGTGATTTATTTGCCAGGATTAGAATAATGTTTGGTTTTGTCATGCATATAGTTGTTCACTATTCCAAAGTATTAACACAAGAATATCCTTTTCCAAACAGCAGAATGCTTTTCATTGCTTCAACGGGGCTTTTGAACAAAGGTATCTGTTTGGGAATGACGTTTTTTAACATTCATTTCAAAGGGTAGGTGTTTCAAGGTCCTACGTATTCACGTGCAAAGTGAGACTTACCCTTTGCCAGTGTAACACTAGCCTTATATACAAATACATTAATAGGTATGATTTTATTTAGTCAATAACATATGCCAACAATTCTATAGTAATCTTGGCAGATTCAGAAGCTTATTACACCTGATTAGTGATATGTTATACCTACCTTATACACCAGTCTTCTGCAGGTCAAGAATATAGAATTAATTTACAATTATTTATCTTCTTTTGGGATGCTCTTCTTAAATTATGTACTGCTGCATATATTTGTATTGTTCAGTTGTCCTATCTGTGGGACAAAAGACAATTTGCTTGTAGACGAGAAGAGGAAAAAAAAACAATGAAAATGAAAAATATTTCATCAACCCTTCAAGATAAGGAGGTTCCCCACGGATTGCATATCAAAGGTACAAACATGTTGTGGATGAGTAGGTTGAACAGCTTCTAACAAACTGTTAATTCAGCCGGAAATTAGGTTGTAGAAGTATGGAGTGAGGCAATGATCCTTAAGGTCTGGCTGGAAAGCCTTCCACCGTGGCCACGTGCCTGGCAAATAGTAGCTCTCTTGGTCAACTCTGAAGACCTCAAACCCTCAGCTCAGAGATGAGCTCTGTTCCTGGGCATCAGGAGGCACTTTCTAGGGTCCACTAGCAAATGCCTCAGCTGGCCCTACAAATCTTGAGGTAAAGGTTTCTATTACTCCGTAATATAATACGAGCACAAGGTATGAATCTTGCTTCCTGCAACCTTTATCACCTCTGGCCTTAAGACCACAGCATGATACTTATAAGTCTTGACTCCTAATAACGACCATACTTTCACTTCTAATGCTGGAAAATTATCACGCAGCAATGTTCTTATGATAACACCTCTTTTTCATACGGTCTGAAAACATAAGTAAGGAAAGTTATCTTGAAGTGTTCCCTCAATTTTTGCATAGACGAATAAATTTTCTTGGACTGTTACTGATCATTACTTCTGAGAACTTTGTGGAAATTCTCTTGGATTAGCAACAGAGTAAGAGAAATTTTGGTTACTTTCTCTTAAGTGAAGGGCAAGTAGGCCATTTTTTTTTTCCTGATCTGAAAATGTCAGTATGGTGGAAGAAATCATGTGAATTTAGTGTTTTGATGAAAACCGTTTTGAAATGCTTTTCAGGACCAGAGTATGCATGCATGTGAGATTTTTCCTGTAACAATCACCAAATAGGTATAACTGTAGTATTTGCTACAGTGTGCTTTTGAGGCTTGTCTAGGAAGCAAGGCTGGAGACCCCTACAATGATGCTGAGGGGGGGACTAATGGCCTCTGTCAGAGCTAAAGTGGGCTTTTTGAGTCCATGGGCTGGGGCAGGACAGTAAGTTCTAGGAGTGTCCTCAAGGGCCTGACGCTGGATTTCCCTACCTTAGAGAAGAAAGGATTCAGACAGTTTGTAATTACTGTTCTTAAGTATCTGAGGGGCATTGGAGAGATGGTGTTATCAGGCTCCCCTTGGCAGTGCATAGTGAGAGGACAAGAGCAGGAGTCATAAGTTGTGAAAAGGCAAATTCCAGTGGAAAATAAGAACAGAAGTTGGGGATGGGTGGGGGAGGCGTAGTCACTGTGAAAGAAGTTTAATACTGCAGCAGGTGCCCAGGGAGGCTGTTGAACCTCCATTCCTGGAGACATTGAAAACTCAGCGAGATGAGACTCTCAGCAATTTGATTTGACCGTGAAGCTTGTCTTGCTTTGAGCAGAAGGTGGGACTGGATGATATCTTGAGACCTTTCCACCGGAGTCATCTAGTTCTGAAAGAGGATAACTCTTATCTCAAATACCTGGACATGCAGTCGAGTTTCCTGGTGTGGAGGCAGAGGGTGTATAAACCAGCAAGTTTAAGGGGAAAAAGAAAAGACAAGATCGGTTAAAGGTCTTGCTTTGTCCTCAGGTGAAGTAAAAGTGTGCTTGAAACCAGAGTGAGAAAATTATTTCTTACTGTACTATAGCAGCAAAAGAAACTACTGAAATCTCAGCTTGCTACTCTACCAGAAGCAAGCAGACTTCTGCCTTAGCTTTTCAGTGATTGCTGCCATTCAGAATAGCCATATGAACAAAGAAATTGCTTAGATCTTCAGTTTTAGCTCATTTTTCAATGTCCCTATTCAGCCATCATTTTCAGTACTGGTTATTCTATTTCCTCCTAAATCCCTTAGCAAAACCTAAAAGAAAATAATCCTCCCCAGTATGGCTCATTGCCACCCGTCGTTATCCCTGGGATTAATAGCATTTGTGATAACTGCGATAAATTGGACCATTTCATGTTGCCATGGCAGCCAAGTTGAAAGTAGCAATTTTTTTCCCCAGGTTGGTTGCAGATACTGTTGCAGGTAGGAGATATAAACTAATATTGATCAAAGATTTTCATCTGTGTTATACCAAAATCTCTTTTTCTAAATTTCTCATTCTCTGTGATAACTACCCAGAGTGTAGGAGTATCTCATTAAAGAATAACTGGAGGTAGAAGAACTTCCTGTTTGAACGTATCAGTGATTAAATTAATCTGACATTCTGTCTTGAATGAAGGTGAATTTAAAGTACTGTTGTGAAGAACTTTTATAAAGCATATAATTGGAGATTGTCAAAGAAAGCTTCATTATATTGTTCTTTAAAAACAAAATCAGGTTAAGTTCTAAATTACAGCAAAACAAAAAGAAAAAAAAATCAACCAGAAGACAGAATTTGTAATTAAAAGACAGCTGTCTTTTCTTTATGGGCAGAAAAAACCTGAAAAGTCTTAAAATAAATCTCATAGAATCTTGTACAGATGATTATAATCTGCCTGTTCTATCCAGTCTCTAGTCCTCTGTCCCAATTTCCACAAAAGTCTCTCTTAGCTCATGTTGTAGTAGCCACCTTCATGTATAAGAGACCCTAAAAGTCTGCCATTTCTGCAACCAAACATGTAAAGTACTTTCCTTGTGCATTCAACAGAACTAAAAAAAGTTACCTGCTTATAAAGGGAATTTTTTAGAGTAATCTACTGGAAGTATGAAAGAAATAGTAGTAAAAAAAATCCCTAATAAAATATTAAGGTAATAACTTGATAACTGGGGTATTTTTGTCATTTTTAATAAGTTAGGTAGAGTCTGAACTTAAGGCCTTCAAGTTTGGAAACACTGAGAAACACTAGAAATGCTTATGATTTTAATTAAATGTGCTATCAATATGATAGATTTGGCACGTGTATATGCTAAAGAAGTAACATCAACCCCAGCAGCGGGAAGGCGATGGTTTGATGTGCATGTGGGGAAATAAGAGAATTCACCACAGTGTAGTCTCTCTGCAGTTCTGGGTTCCCTTCTCTCGTGTGAGCAGCGTGTCTGATGGCAAACCGTGGCAGTAGGTACAACGTGTTGACACAATGCTTGACCAGAGATTAAACGGAAACATCAAACTCTGACGATTGCGTGTTCCAAACATTTACGTGGTGGCTGCTGTTCCATACATTAGCTTCTAAAAATCTGCTGTTTGGTAGAAATGGTTCAATGTTTTGTAGATGTTCAGCACCAGTAAAGCAAAAACTTCTGAAGTACACAAGTTATGGATTGGTCTGGCTTTCTCAGGAGTGCAGAGGAGGTTTTCTTATGCTATTTTGCCAATACCTTTCAGTTTGGCTGTGGGGGTTCCCTTCTCATAATGATTTTTAGCCGAAGTGTTAAAGCTGTGTGACTTCTCAGCCTACATGCTCTCTGAGGTAGGTGGTTGGCAGCTCGGACTACAAGGTGCTTATTAGTGTCCTGTCATGAGGGTCTCAAGGCCCAGTCCCACTTTGAAGATCTGCCTTTAGAACAGTTAAGTGCTTTGTTGTTTATTATGTAATACTGGTCACAGTGCACAAGATATACATGTAAAATCGTGTTTCCTTGTCCAACACTGTCTGCTCCTTGACATTCTGTATTCTCCTAATGTAAAGACAAGACATGGTTATCAACTGACTATATATGTGGGTCTGTGTGTCTGGCTCCATATAAACTAAGCTCCACCTTTACACATAGATATATGTATATATTATATATATATAAACTATATATATACATAAAATTTTATACATATACGGGTTTGCTCCCTAATTCCTACCTAAAGGATTGTTTGGTAGTCTCATTATTCAGATCAATGGAAAATAAGTTTTAATTTCTGATCTAAACTTGATCTCACCGAATCTATGCCTCTACTTTTTGTCGGAGGCTTCTGCCACGGACATTGCTGTTTTTTCTCTGTTTTATTTACTGGTTGTGAGCTTAGCCACTCTGACTTATGTTGGCTAGTCAGAGGATCATTTCAGTGGAAAGGCATTTCATCTGACCTAACTCTTTGCTTACAGCAGGATTAATTAGTACAAGTTATGCAGGACCACTCAGGTTGTAAGTACACTCTTTCAGAGCTTCTTCACTTGGGTGACTCAGAGCCTGTTGGAACAGTTAGAAGACTCAGGTCCTTTTCCTCGATTGTTTTCAGACAGTAAAATCCCATTTTAGGTCAGATATTTTCTTCAATCCTTGGGTGTCTGTATCTGAGAATATGTAGCACGCTGTTTCATTGTGCTTTTCTTCCCCTAATCCAGCCTCATAGCGGAGTTTGTCCTGAAACAGAATTCTTCTTCCTGAATCAAAATCAAGATTCTTTTTTTGTGGAGGAATACAAGGGATGAGTGTGATGGTGGGACTGAAAAGAGGGGAAGCTGAGAAATGGCTGTGGAAGAGACAGGAGAAGAGATACCTGTAGGTAAGATGGGTGTTAACTGTGGCTTCTATTTCTATGATGAATTCTTAATGGTGTGCTTGCCCTTTAGAGTTATGCACTTCTGATCAAGCCTTTGATATCTGAAGATGGGTGTCTACTGTTAACAGTACTACCTAGGTCTGTGTAAAATCCTAAATACCTTTTTTATCTGTGCCGAAGTTATTGATGTAAAAAAGTAGGGTCCTGCTGGCTAGCCCTGGATGAACAACATTAATGCTCCTCATCATACCTGAAAGCTCGGCTTTCAATGCTACTCTAATCGCAAACAGCAGTGCAGTCCTGCTGCAGTCATAACAGTGATATTTTTCCATTGTCACAACTGTTCTTAAAAATAACCACAAAATCTTTGCTTGGCATTCAGTCAGTTTCACCTGATTATATTTGTATGCAATAATTATATCTCCATCTTTCATCATATATTCTGTGGTATTTTGTCACTGGAGCTCAGGATGTTTACACTGGTTTGAACAGAAGACAAAAAATGCAAAAGCTAAAAGGGTAAAAAAGGCCCCTTCTTCCCCCCCACCTGTCTCATATTATTGAGTAAAGAACTTCGGTTGTTCTTGACAGCCCTTTAGTCTTGAATTCACCATTTCCTCCTCTAGTTGTTTCCATCAGTGTTTTTTTGGTTTTTTTAACTCTCCTCCTTCAATGTCAGCATTTTGAACATTTGCTGTTGTGTTTGTATGGGGATGCTGGGAAACACTCAAATAGTTTAAGATCCTCTGGGAACTTTTTAACATCAAGTGTGCTTCTCTTTCAAAGCTTAGCTGAAATCTTCCTGTCTAAGCTGCACCTTCCTCATACAGCTGTATTTTTTCCCAGGTTGTCTGGCAAGTGCTGTCCAACAAATGTATGATGCCAATTTACTTTCTTGTTTGTCTTACTAGTAAATATTTTTCTCGGAGGGTGACAGTTGCTAGGGTAGAGAAAGATTGCTGTATTTTGAACCGATTTTGCATTAAGTGTCTTTAGTAGTTTTGGTGTTCCTTTGTTTAAGTCAAAGAAATGCCTCTGCATTGGGTTTGGATGGCAAATCTTGCCTGGAAACGGTTGCTAGGTGAAACCTATTTTTGTTGATGAATAATTTTGGTGGGAGCATCTATCAGTAAGAAAATGTGAAGCAGAGTTGTAGGTGTGGAGGCAAGCAAGATGGGAACAGTAGGCTGTGAGGAGTATGGACTTGTGTAAAGAACCACTTCTAATTATGGAGTATGCTTAAGGCTAACTTTGTCATAAAGCTGCCTAGGCTCATCATCGATTTTTTTCTTCTTTTTTTAGGGAGTGTCTCCACTGGCTGTTGGCAACCTTTGCTCTTTGTTATTAGGTGTGGGCTTTTGTTGTTGGTTTTGTTATGTTTTTTTTATTTATTTATTTTGGCAATCTTTTCTTACCAACTGTCTCAGTTGAGCTCAAGTTTCTTTACTTCACAAGGAAAACATCCTGATAATTTGGCAGGAAAGTGACAGCCACGTGTGTCCATGGATTTGTGAATAAAAGGCACATACATTTGGCATAAAGAGCTGTCATAATGTAACCGGGCAGAAGAATAATAGGCACGTATGGCATAGAAGTGTAATACAAAGATATCATCTCTAGGTGATTCTGTCAGCAAACAAGAGAAAGACAGCATGCAGTGAATAAAGAAGCATTTGTTAATAGGCCAGCTCTGAAAAGGACTTTTTCTGACTGTCAAGGACAGAAGATCTCATGAATAGCTCCAAGTAGCAGTGAACAACTGAGCTATAAGTGACTTGCTGTACAGGGTCAGCTTTAAGGAGCTTCAGAGGTGACAGCCGTGACAATACTTGATACTGGAACTTTCTCATCTGTAGCCTTTGCTATGTGGAAACTGAACCTAATTAGCTTTCCTCCCAGTGCATGCAAGTTCTTCTTGCCTAACTTCAAAGCGATCCTGAAGACTGCCAGGTGAGAAAGTGTGTTATTGCCTTCCCTCGAGGCAGCAGCTCTTCAAGTGTAAAGAATTTACACACACAAATTCTTGAACTCTCAAGGATTCTCAAGCATTTCCTCTCCTTCTCTATGCCAGCTGCACAGTGGTTACAGCAGGTCTGGGATTGTGGTGCCTCAGGACGGGAATGAGAGGAAAACTTCGGAATGGATTGCAAAGTCATCATGGCCTCCTTCTCAGAATGAGGGACAGCAGAGTTTCTCTTCCCACTCTGCCGTGGTTATCCAATCTGTACCCTACCTGCCTTTTCCCAACCCATCTTCTCCTTTACGGCTGGTTCTTAGATATTTAGAGGTGAAGTGTCACTGAGACCAACATTTGTTTCCAGTGGAAGTATAGGAGCCTGGGGATTCAGTGATACTGTTCCGTTTGTCTTTCAACTTATGGGGGTGATAATTTTCCATCTGAAGACAAGTTCTCTTCAGAATTACTGTTTTTAATGTCCCCTATGTCTGAGAAGGTTCATTCTTGCTCAGGTCTGTAAGCAGCCTAACTTATTGAGACTTTGGGTGTGAATGGAGATGATCAGGATCTAGACCATGCAGAAGCATCAGGACTGTGACAACGATTTTCTTCAAAATAGGAAAGATCACAATTACATAATAATGACCCTCTCCTCCTGAGCAAATATAAGGTGCAATTTCTTAATCTGTGACAGAAGGTAGCTCATAATATTTATAAGTTTTTGGTCTTTTGGGGATCCTTCAGAGAGAATTTTTTTCACTCAGGATGTTAGAAATATTTAAGTAGGTTCTGTGTGACTAAAGGTGTCAGGTTTTATTTGTGTATTTCTCTTCAAAACAAATCAGTAGTGCCGTGCTGTTGGTTTTGTGTAGGAGGAGCACAGACTTTAAAAGGGACAACTTTCACTGGCTTGGTGCTCTCCAAGGCTTTTGAATGACAAAGGAGATTTCTTTGTACATCTCGGATAGCATTACTTTTCTGTGCACTGCCATCAGTGGGAGAAGCTGACTTCTTGTTCCAATCATTTCTTAAAAACAGGTGATGACTCCTTGTTCTGTCTATACGTGCCTTTTGACCTTTAAACATCTTTTGGAAATTGGGTTTTAAACTTCTAAATACAGCTCAGCTGGCTTTTTTCCAACTTTTAGGATTTTGATGTATCTCCTTACATGTGATAGAGAGGGCAAGCTCATCAAGATAACATATTTATGTGTACAATGTGAAGGCTATGCAGGCTGATATGGTCACGTTTCTACCATGCGGAAAAAAGTACTTGAACTTGTAGATTTGGTTTTTAAGATGTTGATAGGAACAGACAGGAGATAGCCTTTTGTTTGGGGTTTCTTTCCCAGCAAAACTAGAGCTTCAAGTGCAGAGTCCTCTGTGTGCGTGTATGAGTGAACGGAGCCCCTCCTGTGTGACCCATTGAAACAGGCTAAAATCGCTTGATCTTTTAGGTTTGCAACACAGTGCTGGCTATAGGCCACTTCTTTCTTCTGCTGTCTGTTCCTCATTTTCTCATTTTCTCCCCCAGACACACTGCATGTTTGCAGGCCTTTCTTTTTCCTGACCTTTTGGAACATCGTAAGGGCCTACCAAATTACAAAGGAAACAGTCTCTTCGTTGCAGGCAGCACTGTCCTTGCTTATGAGCACATTTCAAAGGGAGGTGGAAGAGCAATGTTTCAACTCTACAGACAGCAGAAGACTGTGCAGCAGTAAAAGACCCAGGAGCACAGCATGTCTCACAAACCTGTATATGAGTACAAGACTCAGCAATGTTTCTCAGGAGTCTAAAAAATCCTTAGTTATAGCATGTAGCAGCCTTCCAAGCTGCACAGTATAATTATTTTCCTCCTTGTCAGTCTTCCCCTCCCTCATCCCAGCACATGGTATGTTGTATTTGACATTTATGAGGGAGAAAATAGTCAGCAAAATCTCACGTTTTTTCTATTTAGAGTATTTATGTCTTGAGCAAAATTCTTTAGAACATTCTTATTAAAATAGAATATTATTTAAGTGCAGAGAAGCCTGCAACTTATCCAATTTAGTGTCTTACTCAGAACGTATGTTTTAAAGCCTCTGTGTAGTAAAAAAAAAAGAATCTGAGAAGTTGACAGAGCTGTTATAATCTATAGTACAAATCAGTAAGAATAATTCTTACCACATCTGTATATGAGAATGATGTTTAGATGTCATTCAGCCTACTTCAGATGTTTGCCATGGCATTTGAAGCAAAAAAAATCCCTAGCCAAACAATTAAAAAATAGTATCATAATCTGTGTATAAAAAGCCCACCATTAATGTCAAATTGGACTGAGACAGGAACCCTGATGCAAGAGAACCCAAAACACTTCAGAACTTAAGGGTGTAACACTAGGGAACATGTTCTCCCTCAGAAGACTTTGCAGTAAGTAAGGCAAGGGAAGAAATGTGAGAAGACCGAAATTTCCATCCTGTTCACTGCCAAGAGGAGAGACCTTGTGGAAAACCAGGGGGTGGGTGTTTAATGGAAGGTGGTGCAGTAATAGCCAGAGTTCAGCTTGCACGGTGTTCTCTTGTATTCCAGCACTGAATGACCCACGTGCCCGACTTTGTGGCCAAAACATCTCTGACTGGTGCTGTGATTGTGCTGGGGTTTTTTTCTGCCCCCAATGGAAGTGGAGTGCTCTGGAAAGCGCAAACTGCCTATTTTGCCTAAGGATAAACAGAATAAGGGTCTTGACCAGTCGTGCAATCGCTGGTGGTGCAGCTGAGTAGGTAACTGGGTAAGGCCCAGCTCCTGATGCTGGTTGGTCCTTTGCTCTGCCATCACCTCTAACTGAGATAAATCACGTGCCAAGGAGCACAGAGCAGCACTTCAGCTTTTTCGCTTATTCATGCTCAAGTAACGTTACTCTTTGAAATCTTTCTCTGCTAAAATGCGTGAGTTGAAATAAAAATTTAGTTGATTCGAATTGATCCTGATTTGGTGGGTCTTGTTTCACTGATGAACCTGTTTAAGATATTGCCTAAATGTTAGTACACCACTTAAAATTTTGTTTCAGTGCCGATGGTGGAAGCATGTTTCAGCAGTGAGGTAATAGTGCAATTGTTAATTGATATTTGCATATCATGAACTCACTGGTAGCAGTGCATTAAAGAAGAATATTTGTTAGAGAAGCTGAAAAAAATTGGATGTTTGCAGAACAATTGATTTAGCAGAAATTGTTTTTAGCAAGACCAAGAATGTCTTTTTCAAGAATTAGAGTTGTCCTGGAAACAGGTGGACATTTTGGTTTTGTTTTCAGTGGTTTGAATTCTGCCTACAGTGATGTATACCTCATGCGAAATTCAGAGTTCCAGGGTTAATGTGCAGGGCTTTATATGGTATTGCAATATAAACTTTCGGTGTGATGCTTCCTTTTATTCTTGAGAATACCCAGGCTTAGAAAATACTATCAATCTGAGAAAATTCTTTGCACGGTGCCTGTTTCAACTACTGTCTATATAGTGAGAGGAATATAATGCACATGAATGATTTATTGCTAGAATCTGAGTTCTTTTGCAATCACTTCCGAATTCAAGGCAGACAGGGATTTTTTTTGTGCTCTTCCCCCGCTCCCCCCCCAGTCTGAATACACAAATATGTTTCTAGCCTGTATGCTTGAATTTGAGCCAAAAAAAAAAGAATATAGCCTGTAAAAATGCCAATTCAGAGTTTTTTAATCAGTTATGTAATTCATAATTTTCACTGTTGGTGGTTTGCAGCATAAATAGGAGTAATTAAATCAAAATAGTATTACCCAGAATACTGTGCAACTTATCAAGGAAATCAAATCTAAACTTTTTTTTTTCTGTTATGAAATAGGGGGTTGAAATTTTTGCAGAAGCATGTATTTTGAAAGTTTTGTATTTCCCTAGTAAATGAATAGAAGTAAACCAAGATATATTCTAAGAAATTATATGGGTTCTTTTGATTCTGTGCCGCTGTTTTAGGCATGCTGTAATTTTCTAGGTCAAGGTACATTAAGAGAAGAGTGAGATTTTTTTGACAATTTAAAGCAGAAATTCTGTAAGAGGTTTAACTTCTAATGTTATGAAATGATCCACGTCAATCAACTATTAATTAAATATATATTTTTATACAGAATCTGAACCTACATTCCAAGAGGGACAGTTTGGCTTTAAAAAAATAATCTTCTTAATGCTAGATGGATAGATCTGATCCATTCTCCTGTGCTGTGTGGGAATTGTAGTACGGGAGACACGGAGTTCCATATGGTCCATAGAATCACATTATTGAGGCAAACTTCCTCTCCCAATGGGATAAAATTCTGACTTCTGCTGCTACCCTAAAAAAATTTAAAAATCCAATAAAAATATATTTCCAACATTCATCTGGGTTTCCCACACAATGGATAAGTAATGGTACATAATTCTGCAGCAGTAGCAAGTGATTGTGTAACCTTCTGTGTTGCTTTACATTATATTTACTGCTCAGAAGTAAAAGAAAATTGTCATATTTCAAAATCAGTGTGTTTCTAGAAAGGCTTTCAAGAAGCGTGGGAAGAATATCCACTTAAGAGATATGCATTACCCGTCATTTACATACCCAGCAACGTACGGATTAACTGGCTGATAATTGCTAGGAATTTGGGTAATTTAAGGCAGTGTTTTAATACCTGGTGGAGAAATACATTAGCATCTTTCTTTAGTATTACATCTGATATTCCCATCTTTGATTTAGCTTAATAATGAACAGCTGAATGCAGTTGCACCACAAAAGTAGGGCAGGAAGCAAGAACGTGGATGACCTTGCAAATGTGATGAACAGAATGGTTATGAGGTTGATTCCTGCCTGCTGCTGCTGTTATTTACAGGAGTGTCCAGAAGAGACAGAAGCTGTTATTTGTGCCTTGTTTTACAGAGCATTTTATAGACCTACTGTCTAGGTATGCAGTTAAGGAAAGTGTTAGCAGCAGACATAAAAGCAACATGTTTGGTTTGTTATCTCTCTAAAACCACTGCTATCTAAGTATAAATGATTTTGAAGTCTTCAGTCAACTTCAATTCTCATTTCCATGGCAAAAGCTCATTTAGTTTAAGCAGTCCTCTCTAAAGAAATAACCTGCTTATTTAAGGACAAGGTTATTTTACCAGTCCAATAGGAATCTGTAGATGTCTTCCCATTCTGACCTTGACTGTGACACCTGACACTTGCTGAAATGTCAGTGAGCTAATGAATGTTATAAAATTTCAGTCTCTGCTTCTGACAGCCTCCATTTTGTCCATAAAGTTGGTAGATGTCCTCATGACCATGGAAAGAGTCGAGACAATTATATCAATGCTATTTGACCTATCAGCCTTTTTTGCATCTATTTGTCCTGTCAGGAATTTAAAAAAATGGCACTCTCTAGTTGTGTCTGCTGTTTCCAGTATAGCCACAATGGCAGTGATTAGTAACTGGTTGTTTTATGAGCTCTGATATATAAACTCCACAACAGTTCTGTCCCATCACTGTTGCAGCTTCTTAGTCACAAACAGCTCTCAAGTGAAATGTTTTGTCCAGCCTCATAGAAAATGTCTTGAGAGGGGTGTGTGGGGGTTAAGGAGAACATGTGCTGCCGTTTCAGGGTAGGTGATAAACCTGCTTCAGCGCAGGTTCTAAGACAAAGGCAAGTGAAGGAAGGTAAAGGAAAAAATTCTGCTTTGTCATGCTTCCATCCTGAGGGTTTGTCACTTACACGAGTGCTGTGCTGTGAACAGAAGACAGCCACAGCTTATCTGGGCACAAAGAGCTCACTGCAAATAGAAAACCACCATGTGTTTGGCTCCGAGGAGGCAACTGAAATGGGGTAGGAGATGTCTACAAAAAGTAACAGCCACAATGTGGACCAAGTTCTTTCTGTCCAAGCGCATGAGTACTGACAGCCTGGGAAGCAGGTATCACTCATCATACAATGACTAATGCAATCACTTCATTGTGTTTGCTGCAGTTTGGATTCCAGGTTTCAGCAGGGCGTGACAGTCCTTTTTTGATGTGTTATCTATTGCATAAAAATGAGAAGCAGAGGCTTTGACAAGTACATTTGCAAAAGAGAGGATATACCTTTTTTTTGGGGGGGAGGAGGGGGCGGGGGCTAGAAAGGAAAGTGGTTAAATATATCTTGATTGAAGCAGTTGAAATTTGAGGGTTATTCAACTCCTATTTTTTTTTAACCTTTTGCATAGCATGGAGATAAGTTGACTATTTGAAAGGCAGTACTCTTCAGTACAAAAGCATAGGTACTCTTTGACAAAGCCTGTAGTCATTTCGTACTGTTCAGTGCTACAGGACAAAGAGATGTGATTTTGGCATGGGTGTTGTGTTTGGGTTTGTGGTGTTGGGGTTTCTTTTTAATGGGAACACCTACGTAGTTTTTCTTGCTGTCAGTAAGGTGCCATCTTAAGACAGTGTGCATCAGCAACATAGGGACTTCTCCTTACTAGATGGATATATATTTTTTCGTTAGTGCTCATACTGTTTATGCTTGGAATTAGGTTCTTTATGTGTGTGCGGGGAAACAAATAACTAGTGCAATAGGAATCAGAGGCCAGTAGGTACCTTCGGGATGAAATCATTGTCTGAAAAAAGCTTTGACAAATAAGTCTCTTGAAACCCTGGCTAACAGTGAGGAAATAAAAAACAACTAAGCATCTTGCAAAGATATTTGATGTTTCTAGTAAAGAGCTCCTCTTCATAGACTAGACAGCTTGATTTGTTGTGCTTAATGTACTTTTGAATTCTGTCTTACTTCATGGTTCAGTATAGTTGACTTTAACACAAAGTACCATGCTGTTATAAAGTACAAGTAGAAGAATGTTCTGTTATATTTTTTTGTTTGGGATTTTGAGCTACTGGTATTTCTGGGGTGGAAGTACTAATGGGTGAATTCTGATCCACTAGAGAGAAGGAGCCTGTACTCGTATTTCAAAGGCTAGGTTTAACAATGAGTACTTTTCCTCCTGAGTGGCAGGCACACTTAAGCATCAGGGAAACACAGCTTTCATCTTGAGAAATTGCACCTGTACTTGGAGTCTGGCACTTCTGCTCAACCACAGACAGTTCTAGGAAAAAAAAAAAAGGTATGATCCGTGCTCAAAGCTGTCTTTACCACAAGTCAAAATTGTAAAAGCAAAATAGTAAACATAAGTGATTCCTGTTTATTCACCTGGAATGTCTAGCAACGTGATGAGAATAAAAATCCAATCCTTGAAACTGCCTCTACCACTCTCCATCATGCCAACATGACCAAAATGGTGCAGATCATAGACTCACAGAATAGCTTGAGTTAGAAGGGATGTTACAGATCACCCGATTTTAACCCCTCTGCTGTGGGCAAAGACACCTTTCATTAGACCAGATTGCTCAGGGCCCCATCGAGCCTGGCTTTGATGTGTGCTCTCTTCCTGAAATGCTAATTTAAAATAGCTAAAGAACCATCCCGGTCTGCTGGAGTCACCCCTGTGATGGGAAGCCCTGGGATGACTTCCTGCTTTCCTTGCAGCTGGGGGGGGAGTGAGGGAGATGCTCTCTGGGGGGACAGAGAGCCCAGGGTGAGGGGCTGCCCTGCCTAAATGGGATTTAGCAACCTGTGGGCCAGAATCCCTCAAAGACAGGGGATGAGGCTCATCTGCTCACTAAGAGAGCAGTGGAAGACTAAGTGTTGCATCATTCCTGTCAGAGAATGAAAAAGCGTATCTTTGAAATCTGTAGTTCCAAGACTCCAAAGTGGAGAGGGTAATTTCAGGGTTTTTTGTGTGTGTGTATTTTGTTTTGTTTTGTTGGTTTGGTTTGGGTTTTTGTTTGTTTGGGTTTTTGTTTTGGTTTTTATTTCGCTGGGTTTTGTTTGTTTTTGTGGTTTTGAGTTTTTTGTGGTTTGGGGTTTTTTTTGTTTGCTTTGGTTTGGTTTTTTGTTTGTTTGTTTTTTTCTTTTAATTACAACCCACACAGAAGATAATTGCAGGCAGATACCTGTCACTGAAGCTGGTCATAATTTCAGTTCCTGACATTAAATCAGGATTCATTCTAAGGCTGCTTAGTATTGTTTTCTTTATTTAAAGAGAATGACAAGTTATTCTGCAGGCTCATTTTCTGGCATCAACTGTTACAAACTTCTCTGCAGGTTTATCTCTGTTTATAGAGAATTTCCTGTTAGGGCATGACCTGGCAAAAGAAGGCAACTAATGTAGTGCTAAACAAATTTAGCAGTCAACATACTCAGAGCTGGCACTTTGAAATCTGCAAGCATGCTCAATATTGCTGTGTCTTTTATCTTGCTGCATCCATTTTTAACAAGATAAAGGCAAACAACAGAACAACAGCCCCTTAAAAATATTTTTTATTCTTTTAAATTGATGAATTTTGGAAAAAAAAAAGAAAATAATGTAAGTGGCCAATGAAGGGGGAAAAAAAATAAAAAAAACTAGAAAAATTATTCAGCTAACATTTTCTGTGCAACTTCCCTGATATGCATGTATATATTTGAATGACTTCTATTCAAAAAGAAATCATTACAGTATTGAAGTTGAATACTTAGGAAATTGAAGTTGCATAACAGTGAAGGTAGTAAATCTTTTTACTGCTTTGCTTTGTTTCCCCATTGCTTCCCAGGTCCTGAGATACAGGAAAGAGCATGTCTTCTGTAGAAAACAGAAAATGTGGACAGATTTGTAGATCTGTAGGCTTACAGAACGGGAAAATTGCTCTACTGAAGTTAACAGCTCCCTTGAAAGGAGCTTAAGAACAAGTGAAGCACTAGAACAGTGCTTTCGTGAAAATAACGAACAAAGAAGTCAAGGTAAATAATATGAAAGTAACACTGATCCTCTGGGCATGAGGAGGTGGATTTTTCGGAGACAGGCTGATGTCTCAGAAAGTCAGCTGCTTCACCACGGAGGAAGGTTGCAAGGAAACATTTCTGTAGAATTCCAGTGGTGTGAAACTACAGCAACACAATGCTGAGTGTGGGTTGCATTCATCTCTTCCACGTGCTGCCTTCTCACTGTGGTGATGAGCAGAGGTCTAGGACAGGAGAACAGCAGCTGAGCCCTGGAGATGCACCTTGAAGGCGTCTTCTTGCAGAGGACCCGCTGCTGACCCTGTAGCTTCCTCTTCTCCATTCAGACCTGGAGGATTTGCAGCCTTTCGAAGTCCAGCTTTGTGCTGTTCTCTGGTGAAAACACCTCTTCCATGAGTACAACACTTTTTGGAACTGCCATTTCAAACTTTCTGCTGCTTTTGAATCTATAATGTTAATTTTATGTCTTATGTCATCTAACTACGTAGTTCAGGTTGTAGCTTGACCTTCATTTTCGGTATCCTCTCTTCTGCTGCTTTGTAAGTAAAAGAGTAATTTTGGCAGTCACAGTACTCTTACCTTTTCCTGTGACAGATTTCAGTTTCTAGAGTGTAAAGAACAGATGCTCCTGTTGACTTGTGTTTTGATTTTTGTGTGTTGAGGGAGAAGAGGAGGGTTACTTGAGCATTTTCCTGAAAACACTCTCGGAGTTCATCCAATGTCAGTTTTCCCTGTTCCTGCACACTTCAGTAGCACTGAGGGGTCCCATCTGTGAGTTACCTCAGGTGTTTTTCCCTGTGCTTGCCATACATTTTTTGCTTATCAGCAGTAATTAAATACAAAAGACGAAAATAAGATAGGAATAGGTAAGTGTCCTACCAGAAATCAATGAAGAAATTAATTTTTTATTCTTTCATGAAAAAATAATACTTTGTTTTCAAATGGCTTTTCACCCAGGGATCTTAGAGCTTGTCAAGCACATATAACTCTTTTCAGAGATGGAACAACTGAAGGTCAGACACACAGCTAAAATCCCATCCACAGAGTACAAGAGAAGTTCTAAAAACCAGTGGTCCCTAAGTCAGGTGCCCCCCACGCCATTAAAGGCATTGAGCAGTGCTTAGGAACCTGAAACTTTCAGAGGAGCGTGGAACACACAAGCATAGAGAGTAAATATTTTGCTTATTCCCTGGGACATGCTGCTTCCACATTTTGGGAGAATATCTGACTGTATTTGGGATGGCCGGCAAACTTTCTTTTCTCTTCTGCATCTCTGCTGAGACTACTGGTGAGAATGCCAGCGTTAATTGGGATGGAGTTTTGTTTGTGATCTGGATACCTGCCTGTCAGGAAATTAGTTGGAACGACTTGGTCTTCTAGGGATTGAGCTGAGGGAGAAAAACAATCTGTCTGTTTCAATCATATTTTTTTGCTTTGTACAAGAATTGGTTTTCCAAAATCCAGATTCTGAATTCATCAAGAATAACATTTATGGGTTTCAGTCGCAATTTTTCAGGAGCAAAGGCCATATTTCTACATATCACATACAGGGAATTGTGATTTCAGGGTAGCACAAAATTTAAGAGAAGAACTTCTAGAATGTTTCCTTTACTGTTTTCCTGGAGAGAAAGACGCTTTTCAGAAACTTGAAAGACCTGAAGTCCAAGAGTCTACAAGACATCCTTTAAGGGCAACACTGTCTTGCACTTCATGCTTGGATTTGTGGTTGGTTTTTTTTTCCATCTACTGAGTAGCTTATATTCTGGAAAGCACCAGTGTTTGCAGCTTTGCCAAAATGTTTCCTTTTAAATACGAAAACAGTAAGCAAATCTGGGAATATTCTCTTGTCTTTATTTGTTCCTGGTTTTGCTTTTTTCTTTCCTTCTCTGTATGAGGATGTGCATTTGGAGCAGGGGCTAATTTAGCAGGCGTTTCACAGATCACCTTCTGTTGTTTTATGAGCCACCAGCAGTTCACGAACTACAGACTGAAAAACAATTTAGTGCACTGGGCTGGAGCCCTCTCCCTGTTCAACATGCAGAGCAGTAGGATAACATTTTAGCCTGATGTTCAAAAGTGGAGAGAAATAGAGGGAGAGATTTGACTGATCATTTCTTCTGGTGTGCCATGAATCCTGCTTTTTTGGCTAGTGGGTAACAGCCAGCTTATTCCCAGCACAACTAGAGGATTTGCTGCATAAGCTGAGGTGCCTGGTGGAAGGTACACACACATTTTTGTATGTCCTTGTGGCCATTTCCGTATGTTTTATGCAGCTTTTGATCCATAAGTAGTGAGCGTTGTTTTATAATTAATTCCTGATTCACATTTGTTGAAGAGTATTTATTTTCTAATTCTCTTTCTTTAAAGCTTTCTAGATACAGGTGCAGGTCTCTGGAATGTTAATTATTTTCTTCATGAGCTTACTATTCTATTAAATCACTAAGATTCAGAAAACATTTTTAGGGTTTGAGATATTCTGCCATTGCTACTACAATATGCACCTTTATGGTACTGTTTCTTGAACTATAACCACATCAATGAATTTCCATGATGGTAATTTCTATTCAAGGTCTACTTCCAATGCTCAAAAGAGATGTAGAGTTGAGAGGAGGTCACAGTGCTAATATGAAAGCGAAAGCAAAACAGGTACCTAAGGGAAAGGATTGGGGAAAAGAGCCAAGGTTCAGGAGCTTTCAAGTCTAAGGAAATCCTCAGCAGGGGAAACCTGAGGATCAGAATGGTAAAAATAGGGACAGATGGTCTTTCTTGTTAAAACCCTCGTAAGCTGTGGATTTCCTAGCATCTGATCTCTAGTTATTATTCTCGTCTGTTCCCAGCAGAATGCAACGCTTTCCTGCTCCATAACTAGACATCAACATGCATCTTAGATGGAGTATTCCCCCCATAGAAAGAAAACTGACTGGACTTCCTTAAGACAAACCCAGCTCTTTCAGCTAGTCATGCCCTTTAAAATCATAAAGATAGCCACCTGGATGAATAGTCCAAGGAACAGAATCTTAGAAAGAAGTCTTAGCAAGCCTAAGATTTCATTAAGGTTAGTAAAATAAAGCTGCAAAATGAGCATATTTGGTGTTAGACATTGGACAATCAAGGGAGGAAAAAAAATACTACCGTAGCAAGGAAAGCTTCACACATGAGCCAGTAATCTGTGAGAAGGCAGATTAAATTGTCTTGCACAAGAAACGACTTGGGGTTTTTTGGAGAGACTGTGGTTGTTTGGTGCCATTGGAACTGGACTTCTTACTTTATTAAACTTGTGTTTGAAAAAACTCAAGGGTACATGGCTTGACAGATGAGATAGAGGCTCAGGTCAGGCACAAGATGAGCCTCATGCTCTGCTCCCACGTATTTACTCCATGGCACTGAGCTGGGGCTACTGCAGTGGAGCTCCTTCCCCAGGACACCCTGTGTAGGAGTGTAGTGTAGGAGCGAGGGGAGAACACAGAACAGGTCCTTGCTCAGGCCCAAGCAGGGACTTTTAGCAGTCACTGTGTCATTCAGTGTAACTTGTGCCTCAGGGGTCTCAGTTAAAAGAAACATTTGGGGTTATATATTTTCTAAACTGCTTCCAGGCAGCACTTAGTGTTAGGAGAAAGGACTTTGGAGAAGTACAGTTGACAAAATCTGAGTGACTATTACACCTTAGCTTATATTTTCAAAGTTTTCTTTCTGTGGAGGAGAAAATCTGGCGTATCAGAGAACTCAAACAGGAGGGAGCCAACTACCACTGTAGGATTCATAGTTTGATGGCATCCCCTTAAAATGACTGTTGTTCTTCCCAAATGATCAGCCACTTTCCTCATTTGATATGAAACATCTGGTTTCTTGACAGTGTATTTCTATACATAACAGTGGGGATTTCAACTTCTGGGCTCCAGCCGCTGTGGTAAGAATCAAGCAGTAAAATTGCTGCTCATTGCTTCGAAACAGTGTTTTGTGTATTCTATTCTGCCAGATCTCTTCTCAAATACTCTGTCATTATCACCCACTTCTCTGCTGCAGACGGACACAGAGGTGTATCCAGACCTGGAAAACAGATCTATTCACAATGTAACCGGGTGAAGTGCTGTGTGTGTGGTGGCAGCCACCGCACAAAGGTCTGTGAGGTCAGAGGATGGTTCAGAACTGACGTGAAAGTGTACTGATTCCTTCAAAGAGAGGTCAGATTGAAAGTTCTTGCACTTTCCCCTCAAGTTAGCACACACTAATCTTTGTTCCCTTTCAGTGCAGGAGTTTTACGGAGCGGGAAAAGCAGAGATGTGAGGAGCTTAGTCCGGAAACAGAATAAGAGCTGTGTCCAACCATCTTGAACATTAGCACTGACCCTTCAATTAAGACATTGATTCAGCAGATGAATGTGGCACTGCAACTGTTGAAGTTCGAGTGGAACACCCACACGCTGTCTTACGTGACACCTGGGTTGGGATGGCTTTTTCCTGCAAGTCTCCTGCACAGTCCCGAAGTTTGGAAGCAATGCCATAGTGGACATTGGCTTCAAGCTGAGTCAAGAGGGGAAATCAGGTTGGACATCCGGAAGAATTTCTTCATGGAAAGGATTGTTAAGCGTCGGAACAAACTGCCCATGGAGGTGGGAAAGTTACCATCCATGGAAGCGATCAAGACGCAACTGGATGTGTCTCTAAGTGCTACGGTCTAGCTGATGAGGTGGTGATCTGTCTAAGGTTGAAATTGATGGTCTTGGAGGTCTTTTCCAACCCTGACGATTCTATGATTCTGTGACAGTGATCCCGTTAGTGATATATAGTATCCCCTCTTCAGCCATCGTTGTTTTATTCAGCATTTAAAGTTCTTTTCCTATTTGTCTGCAGAACAATCAATCAGTGCTGACCAGTGTTTGTTTATGCTTGT
The DNA here is from genome assembly GCA_013396775.1 of Cephalopterus ornatus. Taxonomy (NCBI): domain Eukaryota; kingdom Metazoa; phylum Chordata; class Aves; order Passeriformes; family Cotingidae; genus Cephalopterus; species Cephalopterus ornatus. Next base: position 18,953 of record VZRE01004457.1, on the reverse strand, counting down.
AACAGCCCTCCTACTGCTTTTAGAAAGTGAAGAACTGTACACCAAGCAGAATGCCACTCTCTCCTTGCCCTTGACTCCTCAATATGAGAAGTCTTTTGAATGGTTCACTGACACTTCCATGATTTGGGTAGTTCAAAAGTATTTGATTCTTTAAGCACTCTCTTAAAAAAAATGAGTATTCACAGTGCCAGCACATGAAATGACTGTGTGTAGAAACCTAGTGGGGAGTCAGAACCGTATCTGCCAACTGCTGTTGGGAAGTCTTGCTGGTTATGGCTAAAAGTCTTGCTAAAAATTCTCTAGGAGAAGAGCTAAAGAATACGCAACTCTATAGCAGAAATGTCCTTTATTGCTCTCACCCCATACCTTTCTAGGCGGAAAATGTGGAAGAAACTACCATGTAGTAGCTTCCACTCACTAAACGAACCTTTTGCTGGAGCTATTAGAGTGGGGACTGACTTGGATCAAGGGTTTACAGAGCACTTAGGTCATCTTTAAATTATGTTTCTAAGTGCTTCCGTGGCTAGAAAAAATACTATATTGAAACCTGGATGGACAGAGTTGTAATTGTGGCGTGGGTGAGATGGATTAAACTATTCCCACAGGTTTATCAGCTTATGCTCCATGACATAGAAATTAATGTATTAAGCTAAACATCATGAATGGAGAAACTTTTCCTCTCAGTGAGCAAAATGCTCATCTAAGAGCAGTTATGATTTAGTTCTGCAAGACACCAAACAAATAAAGCTGATGATGTTTAAGACTTTGGAGTGTTGAACCCTTTATATTCAGAACATGGTCTAAGGCTTAGAGTTTAGCCCATGAGAGAATTAAGTTTGTCTTGTTGTTCTTTCACTACTTTTACTATAGATATGTACATGAGACATTTCTATCAAAGGATTAAATGAAATACTTTGAGGCTAATTCTCTCAGCTTTACTGAGGTAGTCAGCTTAATTTATTGTTCTTGGTTTATAAAGATAGTAGTTCTCACCAGTTAACTTATTCTCTCAATAGGTGGTCAGATAATTAAACTGGATTTTTTATTGCAATGAAATCATGAATTTTTTTGCGTTTACCAGGAATCATTCATATTTTAAATCAGTGTATGAGAGCAGTAAAGCTACTGGGCAGGGGAAAGGGTGATGGAAATGGCTTAAGAGTGTTGGAGAAAAGTTTTATTCCTTGGAGCATCTGACCTCTGCACAAGGACTGTCCTAATTTTTCTCCTGTCTATCACACTGAAGTCTGTTGGTTCCCTTGGCACCTCACTCTTGTTTCCCCTTGTCTGAGCTGGTGCTTCCATTGCACATATAAAATCACACTGTATTACAAGTTCCCCTGCAAAGGCTGCAGTGCTGAATGACTGTCTGTACACATAGTAACCATGAGGGAATTTGGTAAGGAAACAATCAGTGCCTGTTGAGATATGCACTGTGAATGTCTATAAACAACCTCTTAATGCATTATGAAGATTTCATGGAAAAGCTCCCGAGACAAGTCGAGCGATCTGGAGAAAGGAGAGAAATCTCCATCTGCAAGATGTGCCTCTTATGAAATTATAGAAAAAGGGTATATTGTATCCTGAGACAATTGCCCAACACCACACTGATATACCTTGAGCAGCTTCCTGAAACACTGTGTTCATGTCCCAACAAATAATGCTACGTTCACGCTCTCTTGCTTTAAAAATACAGATGGTGCTTTCATGTGCCTCTCTTTTCAACCACAGGCCTCTTAAAACCTTATCTGAAGATGCTTGTTTTTCTGGGGAGATGGAGAAACGTTTTATAGGCACGTGGCCAGGTTGCTTTTGAACTGATGACGTTAATTGTGCAGAGAAGTGTTAATGGCTCTTCAGAGCTCCTGGGGAGGGAACGGTTTTCACTGAGAAAATGTGTACATAGGCCTATTATGTCTGACCCTGTCGTCCTGGATCTGCTTTATGGCCAATGGAGAGGAACGGGCACTTCTTGTTCCAACTCATCTCATCTGGGGGGAAAAAAAAAGTAGTTTCAAGTGGATCAGATAATTGGACCCTGAAGTACTTATTTCTCACTATTGATTATGAAGAGAGCCCGAGGTGACAGGCTCAGCTACTGGCAACTTCACTGTAGGTTTCCAAAGGTAAGTGAAATAAATAGGCTTTGGAAACAAATGGAAAATGAATCTCACTTTGACTACAAACATTCCCTCTTCTCACTCCATTATTGACTCTGATTTTAAGAACTAGGCTGTTTTATATACTTTCCTCCACCCTGAGGTATCCACCCAACACTACACAGAAGATTAAAACCAAGCAACCTCTGGCAGCAGAGTCTTTCCCCTGACTCCTCTGCTCCTCTGGTATTTTGTCTTTCTTACAGTCTGTTAGTTTCTTGTATTGTAGGGCATGAGGTGGCTTTTTGTTTGTTTGTGGTTGTTGTTGTTATTGGATGGTTTGTTGGTGTGAACAAATCAATTATTTTAAGTCCTGGAAAAAAAATGAAGAATTAAATGGATTTGAAGGCAATAACATCGCCTTTGTGGTCACTGTTCATTAGCATAACCCTCACCTGTCATAGAATCATAGAATGGCCTTAATGGTCATCTAGTTACATCCCCTGCCGTGGGCAGGGACACCTTGCACTAGCCCAGGTTGCTCAGAGCCCCATCCAATCTGGCCTTGGACACTTCTAGGGATGGGGCATCCACAGCTTCTCTGGGCAACCTGTGCCAGTTCCCCACCACCTCCACTCTGTCCTGAGGGCTGGGGACCAGGAAGCATTAAACAGTCTCGGGAATAGCAGAAACAGCGTGTGCTGAGGCTCGGATCCGTGCCTGGCACTCGAGACTGTGAGTGCTGAACGAACACGCCGCAGCCCTGCGAGCTGTCAGGTCTGACGGGCTGAGCTCACACCTCACCTTTCCGCCCCGCCGAGCTCTGTGCTCGGCTGCCTGCACGTTTTCAGTCAAACCGCGAAAAATAGGCACCACCGAGGCAGAACTTTCGATGCGCGAGCAGGTGTGCGCACACACCAAACACAAGCTCAGCGGCCTCTTCCCGAGGAGAAACCGGGACAGTGCCTTGCTGGCTGTTGGGGGCTGCTCCCTGCTGGCAGGAACACGGCATAACTTGCTTTTCCGCCTTCCAGGGAGCAGACCGAAGCACAAATGAGCTGCAAAACTACATGGGCATTTCTTCTGATTAATGAATTAACTGATTTATTTTTTTAATTTATTTTGAGTGTGGTTATAGTTGTTATTTTTCTCAAACATAATTTGCGTAGGNCGCGAAGCCTAGCCATGATGATGATGAATGATGATGATAGTTGTTATTTTTCTCAAATATAATTTGCGTAGGTTTGCTGCTTTTTTTTTTTTTTTTTGCAGATTATGCGAATTGCCAAATGTTTGAAAGCAATGCTTAAATTATATAAAATGCCAAGGCTCAGTTACCATTTATTACATTTTTTTTTTTAGCCACTTTAACAATTGTTTTTTTCAAAGAGACCTAAAAGACCTGAATTCAGCAATCCCATTAAAGCTCCAGAGCTCCAAGTTGCCTATAGCAGCTTTGGAGAACTCACCCTGACATGCCTTTCAAAAGCTGCTCAGGATGAAAAGAGCACTTTTTTTTTGTGCCCAGAGTTGAAATCAGCATGCAAAGAAATCATATAACACAGTCTTTATTTTGTCTAAGGAAGATGTCTGTCTTGTTCATTTTTCAATTTTTCAATGTATCGTTCTCCAGAGCGTGACTAAGATGACAGGAAGAGGTAGGTGCTCTGGATTTCCTCCTGGAATTAAGTGTGACCACTTAATGGCCCATGTTGTGTCTACCTCAAACTCAAACATGCAAATTGTGTTGCAAATTGCCATATAAATATTATAGTCACTGTCTCCGCTCCATCGGCCTCACTTTGCCTACACAACCTCTGCTATCTTGAAGATCTTATACACAACAAGGCATTAACAACTTGAATCTCTGCTGTTCAAATTCAGAGGTGCATAGCAAACATGACAGATGGGTGAGGAGGTGTTCTTTGCTCTGAAAGGTGTAAGGTGTGGTGTGTGCTACAGCTCCGTGCTGGCTGCTGCAAGTCAACACAGACCTATTGATTGAAGCAGGTCAGTGTTGAGAAAAAGGCAACTGAGAGTCCCAGGGAGGTGTTGATGGAGTTTGGTAGCCCTTTGCTAGCCCCCAGTGAAGGGGATGTGCATGGGAGAGAGGGCCTCGAGCACCACATTGCTATCTAAATGATTACTTGTAAGTCCTGGCTTAGTGTTGCTGGCCTATTTCAGGATCTAATCTCATTGTCTTCTGAATAACATGTACTTTTGCACAGTACAATAATTACCAGCTATCTCCTGGCAGTTACTAATTTAGAATCTTGTAGAGTGTGTGCCATTTGCTGCTTGAGCAGCGATTTGATAACTTGTGAAGCAGGAGCTGGGCATGGGCGAGGTCTGAGGCACCCTGTGGCAACCACGAGGAAGGGGAGACATCTCAAACACCTTGAGTGGGGACCCGCAGGTCAGATGCCTGAAGGGGACCTGCCATAGCAGGGTGCTTTTATTGAAGGCCACAAAGTCTGTGCTCTCTGGTCCTGCTCCATGCCGTTGCACATGCCTGTCATTTGCCCCTGACAGGCACAAAATTAATTTTCGACTGGATCTGTGCATATTGGCTCATGGGGCAGTTCTTTTTACAAGGAGACTTACTTTCCCTCCTTTCTGCGTGACTACAGGGACAGGGAGCACACAGGGTTCCCCCTGACTCTTTTTGGTTTTTTTTGGTGTGTTTTATTTGTTTGGTTGGTTTGTTTTGTTTCATTTTGTTTTGGTTTTGTTTGATTTGTTGGGGTTTTGTTCCCTCTCCCTTCAGTTCATGAAAGGATTTTCTACGTCTCTACCCACTTTCCCTCTTAAAGTGTCTGGGCACGGGAGGTGTGGGGCAGGTGGTCCCTTGGCTTTCAGCTTTGTTTCTTTCAAGGCATTAAAATAGACATCTATTCCCTTCCCGGAGAAAAATATGTTGAGTTATAGCTCAGGCTGCCTGTTATTGAGGCTGCCCTGCCTTAATTGTATGTTGCTATCTATAGCTGTCAGGCTTTGACTGCTCAGGATGAAATTATTTCAAATATTAATCCAGATTTAATTTGCATCAGTGGAAGAGGAGTAAAAAAAACTTACATGACAGTGAAGTACAAATGGATATTTATAATCTGAACCAGTTATCATATTGCCCTAACGTGCACTGGTATCAGGGTATGTTTTTCATGTTCTGTGCTTAATGATATGACCATAACATGTCAAAGGATTTTTATTTTATAACTCCCACTATTCTTTTTTTGCTAATACTTTTGTTTCTTCAGCCTTACTCAAAATTGTTAATATTCAGGAAAACTGTGGAATTATTAGTTCGGAGTGTCCTTTCATGGAAATAAAAACTATCTTAATTTTGAAAGAGGCTGTAGAGCTGTTGAATAGCTTCTGTATTTCAGCTCTATGTGTAACATAAGCACACAGTCAGCTCTCTCTCTCTCTGTCCAAAGCAGAGCTGTAAAGTATGTGTACGCATTTGTATAGAAACAAATACACGTTGCAGACTTTTGCCATTTTTGCCCATGGATTTCCGATGTTTACAAGATGATTCCTGATCATAGAAAAATTCTGATCTTGCAGAAGTTACCTGCTGAGAGTTGGCAGGACTGCAGTGAGAGCAAAGCATGCTGCCAAAACTACTGTTAGATTAGTAGCCTTGTTTTTAATCTGAAATTTAATGTAAGAACATGGAAACTCTTTCTGGATTATTTGTGTGTTTAAATCCGAACACGCTAAAATGGTGTTTTGCCTTCCCCTTCCACGACAAATAATTTTGAGTTAGCATGTAACTCCTTTCTAACATCACTGTAGTATCTTTGACTACAAAGGTGATTTTTGAAACAAACATGACCCAATGTGGTAATTTACTGGTTTATATTATTCTTAACCATTGAGCAAAGAGTGAAAATTAAATAAGCAATCTTTACCTAAGAATGATTATTTAAAGCTAAGCTATTAATAAAATCCTCTGACAGGTGGAGGCACTTAGTAATATCAATTAGTTCTCCCTTTAGAGATGAAGTATTCATTTTATAAATTTATTTATTCTCTATATAAAGTTTGTTGCCCCTCAGAAAATGGCTTGCCATTGGGAATACATCACGCTATTCATTTGGAAGAATATTCCGTAGATGACATGGGCATGCTTCCCACAGTTTGAGGAAAAAAAGAACAAGTGGCTATGTTTTGCAAACATGAAGATGAGTCTGAGCGTTGGATTAAGACGAAGATTAAGAGATGGCTTTGTGGAAATCTTCCGCTCAGGTACCGTGTTTGCTGTGTGGAGATGAGAGGTTATCATAGGCATTACTAGCAATATATGGGGTTTTTTTCTATAATACCATATTTCTTAGTTATCTTTCTCTGTTAAAGCTTTTGTGAACTCAAAGGTGATTTGTTTCAGGCTTGTAGAGAACAGTCACCGAGAGCAAAGGCAGAATTCTGTTGTAAGGACTTAATTTATCATTCAGATTGCTTGGCTGATGATCTGTATGAAAACTGTAGAGCAAAATAAATAACAATGGCTGTGAATCACATCAGCACGGGGATGTTAAAAAAACCAAATAGGGTTGTTTTTTTCTTTCTTTTTTTTTTTTCCCCAGGCCTTTTAAAAAGTCATCGTGTTCTGTGTGCTGGAATAGAGATGAGTGATCTGATTTCATGTTCCTTTTGCTCTGTATTGGGGTGCAGGGTGCAAAGAGGGAGGCAGACACCTGTGTGCTCTCTGCAAAAGAGCAGTCAGGTAGTTTACCAGGTATTTTGAACAGCTCCAACAAGGCTGAAATTCAAAAGCTGGTGTCTACTCAGATCTAAGGAAGCCTCTGTCTTGGGGGAAAAGTTCTGGAAAAAATCAACTTACTGTTTATAAAACTGCTCTCAAATATAAGTAACTGCAGTATGGTGGTATTACTATGATCTAGTTCTAGTAAATGCTAACTGGCAGAGAAAATGGTGGTGGTTTTCTCCTTTAGTACAGTTTTGTGACAGGGATTGTGCTGGGCTTTTTTTTTATTTTCTTATTTTCCTCGAGGAAACAGTAATACATTCCCCAAATTAACTGCTAGTTAAGCATAAAAAGATTAGACTGTACCTAATCTCTGAATTTCTTTCAGATAGGACAACTCTTTTTTAAAATATATTTTGTATTTTTGTTCAACTTGTAATTTTTAGTTTTACTGGACAAGAAGAAAAAGGTGGTACCCTCCAATGCAAGTGAATTTGCACCATGAGTCAACTGAGTAGTTGCAGAGAGCTTAGAAAAGGGAAGTTCCAAGTCAGGTTGGGATGTGCATGGTGGGGAGGAGGGCCTGAAAACAAGTGGAAACAGCAAAGAGAAGTAATAAGGTAAGAGAAAAGGGAAAAAATTCCATGTCTTTTGATGAGCCAAAGGATGTAGGGAAGATTCACTCAAGAGGATTACATTTTGCGGGGTGACATGTTTCATGTAGATGCTTGGCTTGAGGTTTTTCTTGTGGCTTATGACAGATGATGTTCTAGAAAGGTTAGTAAAAGTGGCCTTTTTCTTTTTGCCTTTTTTTTTTTTAATTTTTATTTTTTTATTAGTTATTTACTATAGTCCACAACTTAAATATATCTCATAGTGCAGTGGTGGGGATATGGCACAATTATCAGTGTAGACCTTGAGACTGTACCAAACTCAAAGATGCTGTGCTTGCTTTCCCTTTGCTTCTGCAAATACTCGTTTGTGCTGATCTGAAGGAGAGAGGGAAAATGGGGAGGGGAATTCTCTTAGTGCTTTTCCTAGGCTGTATTATGTGGATAAGGAGTTCCTCTTATTCCTGTGTCTGCACAGCCTTTATCCAGGTAGCAGGATTAGGAAAGGTTAGGATTTCCGTGTGGATAACCCTTTCAGAGTGTGTAGTCTGCACAGAATCCTCTGTATTTCAGCATCACACATGGATAATTATTATTTTTGTAAAAGAAGCCTGAAAGTTTGACAGTGACTTATAAAGAAAGTTATTAAGTCTTAACTTCCTGCAAGGGCTGGATTATGTCTTCTTTGCAATAACTTCCTTATTCCCCCTCATCCACTGCAGGATTGTGTTAATGATGTAAAAGTTGTAGAGAATGATGTTCAGTTACTTCCGTTCTCCATCCTTGCTATCCAGGGGAGGCTGCAAGGGAAATGGAATTTCACTGTGGCAAACTCCTTCCCCTTATAGGAAGGAGTGCACAGAGAAAAATCATGTCTAAAGTTCCTAGCTTTTGTGTATTGAGCTTTATACTATGGCAATCCCCTGACTTAATCTATCTTTTGTGAGAGTGTCCTAATGGAGACTTCCTTAAAATCCCAGCTCCTAAAATGCTGTGCAGTCCCAAGATGGCCATGTAAGGTGAAGGAAAAGGACATTGCCTGGAAGGATCCTTTAGGTTCCTTGAGGGGTCTTTCAGGCACTGAGGTTTAACAAGCTGGGGAGTGTTTGACTGCTCTAGAAGGGGAAAAAAATCCCTCCCCAAAAGGGAATTCCTAGTAAGTTATCTGACCACTGCATCTTGCACATGAAATGTAAGAGTTGTTCGGTGGCCCTGTCTCATGCTGATGCTCCCTGGCTGCCTGCTGGCCTCACAGGCTGGCCACCAGCCCTGGGGAGAGGTGGAGGCTGGCCAACTGTGCTTCTTCCTGATGGTGACGGCGCAGGAGGAAGGCCACCACATTGCATGGCAGCTCCAAGGATGGTACAGAGCAGAGGAGCTCACCCATTGCTGAGCCGTGCTGAGAATCACACTCCTCAGCAGCCTGCTGCTGCTGTCCCTGCAGGGCTTCCTTGCCTGGGGAGAAAGAGGGATTTCAAAGAGTCTAAATGCTGTTGAGTTAAACTTAGAATTTCATTAGCCTGAAGTGATTCTCTGTAAAGAAGAAGAAGGGCTCCTCCCGTTCTGCTTCCCCCCTCTCACGTACATGTTTGAGTTGCGCTTTATTGTTTTAACACCTGGAAAATGGCATGGTGTTTTATTTAAATATTTACTCCTTCAGGCCAGCACACTTGCTGGTATAGTAAGAAGCTTTTAGCCATATATTCCATGTATATGCTGTCAGACTGAAATGCAGTGCTGTGATTTAAAAGGGAATTTCAAAGCCCTGTTGTGCCTGCCTCTCTATATGGTTTCTGTGCGGTTGGGCACTTTAAAGGGAGTTAGCAGAGCAGTGAGGTTGTGAAAAGGGCTGTAGAGGCAGTTCCAAAGAGAAGCATTAAAATGTTTGCCTTGGGGAGAAGTGAAAATATCCAAATGTTTTCAAACAATAAGTAATTCTCAAAGACTCGTGCAAATTGTTAATGACAGTTGCTCCATCAACAGTTTTTGAGTTGTGTTTTGTTCTGGGAAGGTTCCCACTTTCTGAATTTCACCTGAGTAACATTTTAAGATGAGTGACTATATGAACAAGGTCGTTTTACTTCTCACCTTTAAAAAAGTCAGAAAGCCCCATCTCCCAAATCCTGCTTCTCACTTATATTTGAAAGGAGAAGAATGATCCCTCAGCTGTCAACTTGCATTGAGACTGAACCAGCTCAGATCTTAGGCAGTGGCTTCTGAATTTAGGACTGGACAAGTATTGTCCTTTGCCCTTGGATGCACTCTGGAAGGTGCAAGTGGAATTTTTGAGTTCTTATGTTGACCTAGTGAGATATTTCAGACTTTTCCCCCATGGCACAGGAATATATTTAAAAGCTGTATAGTTTTATAAGGGAAGCATTGATCAAAATGTCAGTGATAGTTCTGGCTGCTATCCCTACCCTGGCCAGTGATTTTGTATTTTTTTGGGCAAGCTACTTAACACATCATTTCCTCACCCATAAAATAGAAGCAATACCTTGGAGGACAGCAACGAGGTCTTTAGATGAAAGGAGTCATTGAAGGGCAAAGTGGTGCTATACCATGATGATTATTCTTTTCCTGAGAAGATGCACTTTTCAGTTTTAACACCGCTTGGTAATGATTAATTGAGCTGTGTGGATTAAATTTTCAGTGAGAATTATGAGATACTTTCCTGAAGAATAATGCATTTTAAATGTTGTGTGAGATTTAAGAATTAAAATTTCATCTTGTATTTCAAAGAATTTTAAATGACCTTCAGACTGAGCCAGTCAGTGGTTTGAATATGTTAATGAAATCACTTTGCTGGCAAGATGTTTTGTTTGGTAATGAAACACAAAACTGCTGACCGTGTTGAGCTGATGGTGTTTGTCTGTCTGATACAGTAATATTCATCAATGCACCGTGTGCAGGCAAAGTTCAGGTATGAATATAGATGACTAGGATTTTCTGGGAGCTCATGTAATAGTGCCTTTTAGGTTTTGATCTTTGTACCCGGTTGATGACCTTTATTTTACACCGATAATGAAAAAAAGCGGCGTTACTTTACCACTTAGATCTGTGAATACAAAAATAATTGTGTTCTCATCACTAATCATTTCAGCAAATCTGAAAGTCCCATTTAGCCCACATCTTGTCAGCTGTACTTGCATTGAGTAGTGTTTTTGAAGTATTCTGAGAGTGTTTACTGCTTAATGCACTGCTCAGTGAGGATGTCAAAGTCTGACCTTGATGTATTCAAGGTATTTCAGACTCTGGTTTTGGCTTTGTTTTGTGGGTTTCTTTTTTCCTGCTTGATTGTTGCTGTTATTTTCATTAAACTGAACCTAGAGGAATACAGGTAAATTTTCAGGTTGAAGTATGAATGTTACAGTTAAGTTGGTAAGAAAGAGCAAAATGTATCTGTGTAAGTTGTGATCTAAGTATTAAGGTTGTTTAAAAAAATGAAAATCCAGACCTCTGAAAGATTCAATTACATTAAGAAAAATCCACAGATTTCTTTTTTGTCTCATGCCTTTACTACTGCAAATCTTGTTAAGCAATACTGTAATCCTATAAATTATCACAAATCTGGATTAATTTCAAAAGAGTGGATGTCTAAATTTGCAGTTTGTCTGGAAAGCTTTCCTCCCACAGTTTATTCTATCTGTACTAACTCATACAGCATTCATCATTTGGCACATTGAAAAACAAAGAATATTTTTTCTAAAATAACCTCAGATAGTTTAAAAAATAGATTATTTAAGTTATGAAAGCTTGTGAAAGATGCACAGAGCATTAAGAGAGAAGTTATTGAAATTCCGAATGACTTTTCTTCAGAGGTGAAGATTTACATTTAAATACATTGATTTAATTTATTTTATGCCAAACCCTGTTGAAACTGAAGATTTTACTCTTAGTTTTGGAACAATTTTAGAGCTGAAGAGTGTTCACCAGTTCTGCTAGTCATATATCCAAATGTAATTGGGAACATATAATCCAGACTCTCTTTCCTGTGGCACATAATGAGGGAGGGAGGAGGCATGGAGCAAAGGAGAGAAGCAGATGAGCACATCAGAGGGTGATTTTTATGCCAGAGGGAGAAGAAAGGAGGGGAAAAAAAAAAAGATTCCTCATTATTCAGAACATTTCCTGCGAGTTTTACCATACCCTTGTCCCAAGTTTTCAGTAAAGTAGAGCAATGAGCAGAAGTATTAATCAGTCTCATGAAACTTTACTTTGGTTGTTGTCTGTTACGTGGCTCTCACTCTTCTCTGGAGAGGCTTGGGCACAGGAAGCACACATTCACCTCTGTCTGTGAATCTTGTGAAGTTGCTGACAGCTTGTAATAAGTGCCTAGGCTTCCAAAATTTCTTTGGTATTCCTTCTAATTAAGTTAATTGTAAAGGCTTGGAGGTGAGGTTGCGTGTGTGTGATGACGTGAAGATGCTCATGAGGGTTGTCTGGCTTATAGCAGAAACTTTGCTGTGAGCCACCAAAAGCTGGACCTAAACCAGATCATGAAGTCCATTTCCCCAGAAAAATATAGAATGTGTAACTTGTTCAAAGATGGCACAGGCTGTAATGCCAAAGGCATCTGGCTGTGATGAATGTTGATGGAAGAATGTTTTGAGCCTTTAAATACACTCTGATCCTTTCAGGACTTTTGACCTTTAGAGGGAAATTTCTGAAATCCTTTCAAAAGATAGCAGGGCTGGTATTCAACAACCTCTCTGAGAATTAAAAATAGAAATTTTGATTTTTGGAGACCCGTGAAGTGAAAGATACTTTCAAGAAAAGTAGTTGCTTGGTTGCATAAGCCCAGTTCCTAAGAAGAAGTTCTGTTCAGTGGATTCTTGCACTTTGGATAGGGAAAAGTTTGTACTACTGGTTAGGTTCCAGCTTTTCTGACAGATCTTGTCAACTTTAATAGTAAAAGGACTAATTCCTAGGAGATCTGCAGACGTAGATGATGTGGTCTTTGGCTATGGGTAGTGCTGATGAATTTCAGTATTAACTTGGTAGGTATTCAAAGGGTGGATGTGGGTGGTTCCAAGGCATTTTCTAGGACAGCTTTATGATCCCAGCGATCTGGGTTGACAGATTTACCCTGGGAAGCTGTCCCTCTTAGGTCTGATAAATTTGCTGTACTTTTTTGCCCTGGTGTTTTTACACTCATACCATTTCTTTCTTCCTTCCATCTTTGCATTGTTTCAAGTTATGTGTAAAGGAGCATTTCAGTGGCATAGCAGACCTGGAGATGTCAATTCCCTTTATTTCCTTTATTTTATTACTTAGTTTATAAATAAACATGACTTTTTTATTAACTGTGTTTGGGGGAAAAAACTGTTCTGCTAATGGAAGTATAAACTGAGAAGCAGGGGATGTACATTTTTGTTCCATTTTGGTTAATGTGAAGGGACCTTTAAAGTGTAGGTAAATGTAACTCATTTCTATGCTGTAGTTACTTTTAAATGCTAGTTTCTCAAATATTCCTTGTTACTATCCAGTAAGCAAAAAAACCCCCCAAATATATAACCATTATTGTTTTGCCTTGTTGAGAGCTTTTCTCTTTTTTAAGAAACTGCAATGAAATCAATGTCTTAGCAGGTGATGCCATTTTTCAGTGTTTGATCCTCGCAAAACTACTCTTTTTTGTTTAACTAAATTTTAGCAAACATATACTATATGATATGGATGAATAATCTAATCTTATGGAAGTAGTTATTTTACAGTTGGACTCTCTTTTGAATTTGAAAATGTCAAGAAATATGAATTCTGACTGCAGAAGTTTATTTCATAATTGACAACTCAGTTTAGGTGAAGCCAGATAATGAAGTCAAGTATTTTGAAGTTGTCAGGCGATGTCGAATTTGCAAGATTCACAGTATAACTTACACTGTATTCTGTGTACATGAATATTTACCAAAGCTTTGTGAAAGCAATGTTTTTCTCGTAGCATGAAAGGGAAAACCAGGAAAGAATTAATGGCCTGGCTACTCTAGCAATAGCCCAGGTTTGTATGATAAAAGCCTTTCTGGGGTTACAGACACTCTTTCTGAAATGACATAAGAAAAATGGAAAGAAGTCATTTGGAGAGGAATAAAAGCACTGCCTGAAAAGTTAGATTGTTAGAAATAGCATTGTGTGGATTCGAGTTCATAACCGAGTATATGAAAATCTTTCTTTGTATGGAAAATGCTGATTTTCCAGAGGAAAAAATACGGGGGGAAAATGACTTTTGCTACTAAAATTATTGTTACGCGGTCCTAAATTAACTGAAAATGAGGCAAACGTAACACATGTGAGTTTTAAATCTGGCCTTTAACAAATGTGAAATAATCATCAGTAGTAATAATTTGTAAATGCTTTAAAGATGTTAAGTGCAACTTGGGGTTTTTTCCCACCTACTTGACTAAACTCATGGCTGGTATAGCTCCAGTGGCTGGCCCCTGTCATAACTGTTTGCAGCCTGATCCTATGCTGCTTTTCATTGGAATTACACTGGAATGAGCTCGGGCTGCTGCTATGAAGTATAGGGGTCTCTAGTAATACATTTGCAGTCTGTATTATTTCGAGAAGCACCAATCTAACTGGGAGTATGAAGCAAAGCAGCGGAACTTATGTATCTGTTATTTACATTTGTAGACCTTCTTATCTATAAGTTCAGACATATTTTAGGATGCAGGGCTCAGGTTGTTCTTTGAGAGCCGTGGGAACAGCACCTTTCCCTGCAGATACCAGATCATGTCTGTGCTGTGTGTTCAGGGGGCTCTTTTCCGCAGAGATGATCTAACGTTAAGGACAGGTGGTTTGGAGAAACAAGTAATCTTACGTTCTTTTTGGTCTTTACCAAGTAGTCCCACTTGGTCTAAATCAGGCTTTAAGTCTATTGTTCGCCCTAATGCAATTACACATGTTTTTTACTCAGGCTCCAGTGAGCCAGACTTTGGCAGCAAGACCAGATAAGCTTTCTATAGGTTTTTAAAAGCAAATTGCATTTTGCTGGTCCCTGGGAAAGTGTCTTCCTTGGAAATGTTTAATCCACCCTCCTTCCCTGTTAGATGTGAATGAAACTATCCCTGGCATACACTGACACTTAGTTAATCAATTTATGTCTTACTAAGAAAGATTTTTGTTTTCCTGTGCGCAATGTAATGTACTTAGATATGTCTTTATTATTTACAGTGTGGGAAGTAAACCATAAATCTGTGCTATTCCTCTGTATTTTAGGTATTTCAATAACATAAGCGTAGTCATTTCAGTTAAAGATCTTTCTGGATAGGAAGAACAAGGGGAAGAATTGTGTAAATGTGCAGATCTTTAGAGGAATTGCAAACTGCTGAAAATACTGTAATGTTGCCAAAATTACACAGCATCTCCAATTATATCACTAGTGCTTATTTCCATCCAGGTCGCTGGTTTTGTGTGCTAATACTGGTAGGTGTAACACTTGCACTCTGAGATATGCTGAAATCTCTCTCAGACTTGCCTTTTTGTGATGCTCAGTTCTTCCAGGTCCTTTTGATACCACCTATCACTGGGGCTGCTCACTTTGTGAAGACAAGTAACTAAAAAATAAAGGGCACTTGTGATACCAAGGAGCAGTCCATGCCTCTGTATTTAAGGTGCTACCCTGGCCATTCCTGTGGCCTTCCCAGACCAGCTTTCCAAAGTAGCCTGTGCAGCAACAGTGAAGTGTTTCTGCTTGAAGGGTTAAGGCCCAAGTGTGCTATGATAGTGAGGTGGGGAGAGGAGGAACTGTGCACTTGCTGTTCCAATAAGGATCTTTTAGAGTCTCTCTGGAGGTGAAATAGCCCCTAACTATGTTTTGCAGATGCTCTTTTTACACAACCTTGTGCAGGAAGAGCTTGGATGCTTCATGCAGAACTGTTAGGTCAGACTCCTCAGTTTTGCACGATTGCTGAGCAGTGAAGAGTGTCCCAGCAGCAATATGAATTCAAACAATACCCTACACAGAGGAATGATAAAACTGAAAGTCCAAGGAGAGCTGGGACTCTCAGAATCTGCAATGCAGCTGAATCATATGTAACCCATTGTTTTATTGTGTATCTGCAAGACTGCCAGTGGAAAGATAGAAACAAATCAAACAGTAGTTTTCTTTTCCTTTCTATTTATTTTATAGCTTATGCCCAGCCCAGTGAAGACTAACCACGAAAGTATGGATTTAAAAACTGGGAATTTGGGTATTTTGAATAAAAATGAAACATGACAGACAAATATTTACATGCAAATACATTGTGCAAGAGTGTATGAGGTGACAGGATGCAAATTGCAGTAGTACTGGAAATAGAAAAAGCTAAAGGTCCCCCACTCCACGTGCAGTGAAGGCAAAAGTGAAGCTCACTTCCCAAAGAACCACAAGTTCTCTGAGATGCATTATTGGGAGAGAGATACATACACAGAGGAGCATCTGTGTATATATATGTATGCAGATATATATGCATGGATATATGTATATATACACACATACGCCTCTCTAGCGTTCAAAATATATGTAATTGTTTCAGTGGGACATATTTCAGCTGTAGGAGTATCACAGTAATTATGCTTGTAGAGACTTCCATCTCTACGAGGTCTTTATTTAAACAAGCCTTGTATTTTTTCAGTTTATCTAGAAAAGGGTTTGGAGACCTGGATAAAGGAATGAATGAATGAATGAATGAATGATAGTGCCAAGACCTGCATTGTGCCAGATTTTCTTTGCAATTACGTAGTTCTTGGCAAAGGTGAGATTTAAAATCCATGTTGTTGATCAGCATGGGATCATCTCTTTGGAACAGAGATGCTGTGCTCCCATGGAGCAAAATGATGGTGTTTCCCCTGGCTCTCACAGCCAGTCCTGAGAGCCTACAATGAAATGCTATTTCTAAGCTGAGAAAACCATGTGAAGGGGTTTTTTGCCATGAAAATAGATAGCTTAATGTTGTCTAAACAAAAACTCAAAGGGTTTTTTAAGGCTTTCTTCAGTATTTTGGGATTCAATCAGAAGAGATTTAGTGGGAAAAGAATCAGTCTACTAACATGGAGTAAAGATTGGAGTTAAGGGAAAATACTAAGGTAAGCTCAGAGTTATCCCATAATGGAATGTAAAAAAGGGCTCAGTCATTAAAATCTTCATTTTCCCCATTCCTCCTTATGGAAGTAACAGCCACACAAAAGGCCAGTTTAACTGAGGGTTCAGCAGGAAGCAGATGGGCTTTACTGTAACATTTACTGACATAATATCACCATCCAAATGGAGAACGGGGTCTGTGTATCAGGGCAGAAAACCCACACTGAACCCCTGAGGGCACTTGTAACTGTAAACAAGGAATGATCTCTTTCAGCCAGTGGCCACAGGTCTGAAATTCCTGCCAGAAACCTTCAGCTGAACTGCTCTGCTGTGAGGCAGAGTCTTAAAACTGCCCATGAGATTACAGTATATGAAGCCATCAGGTCACTTAGGGTAAGGCAATCTGAAGCCCAGGCAAAGAGCTGAGTGTGGCTGGTGTGACAGGACTCCACCACCAAGGTATTCTTCTTGGCAGAACAGATGCAGTAACAGACTTAGCACTGCATCCATGGAGGGCTGTAACAAAGCTTTAAGAGAGGTGCTACTCTTGTTGAAAATAAGCTCTATTATTCCACCTGATGTACGTGAAATTTGTCCAATACCTGGTATTTATAACAGTCTAGCTGTTCAGGATCCTCAAAAATTATGCCAAACATCTTTCTTTTAAACTGAACACAACTAAAGAAACTCGGTCATAGTCAAAATGAAAAACAGTGAAGTTTTTACCTTAATGAGAAGAAGGTGGTATAGCACAAAGACACAAAAATAGAAATCCTAGTCATTCAGCTCTATAAAACACAGCACTAAATAGCCATGGCATGAAAAACTTGTTTGAGTTGGTGGCTAGCAGAGTGTCATCTCAGGAAGAAATGAAAAATGGAAGAGAACTCCATCTTGCATTTGGGAACAGGCTACAACTTTGCATTTAGAAATGAGTTTGCAGTGAATGGGGGAAAACCCGGACTGGATTTCGTGTGGGGTCGGGAATGGGGGAAAACCCGGAC
>VZRE01004456.1:11979-49723 GCA_013396775.1 Cephalopterus ornatus | reverse complement strand
GTCCTGTGCAGGGCTAAGGGTTGGACTCACTGATCCTTGTGTGTCCCTCCCAACTCAGCGTATTGTGTGATTCTGTGAAGTCTATGAAAATTTCAGCGTGACTTTCTGGTTCTATGAAGTCAGTTGTAAGCATGGACTTGTGGCCATGCATAGGACTGGATTATGCTCTCAGAGCCATAGCTGCTTTCAGAATGCTGTGCTAACACTGAATTATTGACAAATAACTGGAAATGGATGTTCTGTATGATTTAAAAATAATGGGAACCCTGAGTGAACTTCCATTGTGCTTTTCTTCCATTTACTGTTTCAACATGAGAACAAGGAGGGCATTATTTATGCAACGGATGTAACATCCCACAAGGAGAAATGATTTTTTGAATTGACAGAATTCTGAAAGTGCAAATATGGTTTCATAACTACATTTTCAAACAGGAAAGTGAGTTAATCAAAGTTAGATGTCCTTGAAAAAGCTTTCTTTTTTTTTTTTAATCTTCCTTGGAAGTATTCTCAGCTGTCATGATGCAAAAATAATTAGCATATCTGTATATCTGTATCAGAATATCTCACCAGTTATAATGTTTTAAAAGAACTTTAGTATATTTCTTTAGTGATGTGACCCAGTCAGAATGGTACATACCAGGAACAATAAATTTTTTAGAAGCTGGAAATAAGCAATTTTTTAAAATTTACATTAAGGTTAGGAAACCTAAGTTTAAGGACATGTAGCATTCTGGGGAAAATAAAAAATGTTCTAAAAGCTTTCAGAAAGGCCTTCATTCAGTGAAGGTCCCATTCAACATGACTTGATTTTGCGTAGAGTTCATGTCTTACACATTGTTTATTATCAAGGGAATCTATCCAAAGGAGTATTTAGAAAAAATAAAAAAAGCTGTATTGTGCTTGGTAGTTAATGAGGAACAAAGTAATTTGATGCATTAACTGTGGAACTTATCAACAGAAAATAGCATTGCTTTATTCAGAATTAGGGTATTAAACCATGCAAATCCAATCCTACCATGTCATGTAGTGAGACCACTGTGTTTTCATGGATTTCAGTTGAGGTCACTGAGTTTCTAGGAGAATCATGCAGTGTAGATTTCATTTAATGAATCTTTTTTAGTTTTTTGAGTTTAAAATGGAGAGTAAAACTGGTCGATTTTAAAATAGTTTGGTAGTGTAATATAGAGTTTCCTGTTCCTTGGGTAAGATGTGCCAAGTAAACATTAAAGATTAGTTTGAACTTTAGAAACATCTTTTGAGATTTTGAGAAACCTGTCATGGTAATGATTGTTGCTGGGGGAAAGGAGTTTGGACCATGAATCCCCAGTTCTTTAAATCTCCTTGAAGGGAATGTTACCATATGGGAAAAAAAGAAACCATGGATTCTCCTTGTTTAGTGTCATGACACTTCCTTGTGAGGCTCTGATGGAACTACTTCTGACTCTTTCATTTGTTTTCCTCAGGTTGGGGGTCACACCATGCTGCCCATTCGTTGGATGCCTCCAGAGAGTATAATGTACAGGAAATTCACCACAGAAAGTGATGTCTGGAGCCTGGGGGTTGTATTATGGGAAATCTTTACTTACGGCAAACAGCCATGGTATCAGCTCTCAAACAATGAGGTTTGTGTAATACATTTTCAAACTGCATTAGGAAAGCTGTCATGGTAACTGTTGGTGTTGCTCCTCTGGAGAAGGGACAGCAACAAATTTACTTAGTAAAGGCAAACACTGTTATCAGGTATTTATTGTATTTTCATGAACCATATGGTCAAATGTCTTCCTTTTCACCCTTTTCTCTACTGAGTGTCTAAGCAGAGTGTCCAAATAGAACTAAAATAATTGGAATTTAGATATTTCCTTTGTATAGGATAGAGTCTGATTTGGATATTGAGAAAGGCATGAAAAGGACGTGAGGCAATGAAAAGAACCTTAGCTATCTCCTGAACAGTCGTATCATACATAGTATTGTTGCAGAGTCATTGTCCATAACCATTCTTGAATAGATTGAAGCAATCTAGATATCTGTTGATTTCCAGGCAGTCACAAGTAATCTCTTTCCAGAGATTAGCTAAGGTGATACTCATAAGTTTAAAGAGGGAGGGAGAGAAGGAGAGGCATTGATGCTCTGTGTGAGCAGGTTGAAAATTTAGCCTCATTCAGAGATGAGATGAAGTTGATAGATGAATACAGAGAGAAGATGTGGGATTAATTCCTAGCTGTCATTCCCTTATATGTGAAAAGGACAACATGGGTGAACTTAATATGAGAAAAGTTATTGCTCCTTGACCACTTGCATTACAGTTAATTTTTCAGATTGCATATTGCTGCTCATGCATCTACCTAGGAATGCAGACCTTGACAAAGCAGTCTTTATGACCACCACCAGTGAGGCTGCTGTAGTGATTAAAGTTAACTCTTGCATGGATGAACTCCACATAGTTGGCACAGCTGTGCTGATCCTTTCCTTGTGTTTTCTTATAGGTGATTGAGTGCATCACTCAGGGCCGAGTCCTGCAGCGACCTCGCACATGCCCAAAGGAAGTGTATGACTTGATGCTAGGCTGTTGGCAGCGGGAGCCTCACATGAGGCTCAACATCAAAGAAATCCATTCCCTCCTTCAGAACTTGGCCAAGGCATCTCCAGTCTACTTGGATATTTTAGGCTAAAGTCTCCTAGCGTTTCTTCTTCTGGGCTGCAGGAATGAATGTGTTCAACTGCCGCTGAACTCCATTAAATTGTGTTCTTAACTTTGACAGTATTAATGACAAAGTTGCGGAGAAGCTTTCAAAGGGCAAGCAATGTGCACTTCTCCATCTCTAGACACAATATTGACTTTTTAGACATTACTGAGATGTATCTTCTCTCTCTCTCAGTTTCTATCTTTTTTTTTTCCTTCTCTCCTGTCTTTCTAATCAATTTGGCTTCTGCATTATTGTAACTCTGCATAGACAAAGGCCTTAAAAACCTGATCTGTTATATCAGCAGACTCTTCAGTTTGCCCACCACAACTAAGAATGCCTCGTTGTATTCATGCCTTTGATGTGGATGAAAAAAAGGGAAAAATGTATTTGACTAAAACTTTGTGATTTCTGCAGTACAGCTACTGGGAGTTTCTATGGATTCACCTCATTTTTTTGCTTTGGCCTGTGGGTGGAAAAAGAAGACTGGTATTCTCTACGTGAAGAATGTTCTTTGCAGAGATAAAGCCAGATGGAAAGAAGACATTCTTGTGTGATACACTGTCTGGAGGAACTTAAGAATCAGGTGGCATACAACCCTACAAGAAAACACTGAAATGATTTGATGGAAGGCAAGGGGGGATCTAGCAATTTTCCTGAGGAGTCTTTCTGAGGACTAAAAGGATTGTTTAAGGAAGTGCTTTGCCAGCACCATTCATTGCCAGAATCAAGTAAAATGAAAAAAGATGCTGCCTGCACTGCACCACGATAAACTAAACACATGCCCTTGTTTTGTCTTCTGCTAGGATAACGTCATGCCACTGGTGTAAAAATGTTCTCCGGGTAGTCTTTTTTAGTAAAGGCTGAAGCTAGACTTAGTTATGTACAGTATTAATTTCATGGTCACATGCTGAAACTAAGGATTTTGATAAGATAGGATGAGCTATAGATGCTGGGGCAGATGTATCTTATACTGTGCTTGTCCAGCAGCATATTCCTTCCTTCCCAAATCCCTTTCTTTTTTTTAACCGTGCAATTAAAACTGTGCATGGTCTTTGTCAATTAATGCCCTTTGTGCAGAAACGATCACTCATCTTGTAGTACACCCTAGTAGGCATAGCAAACTCATAACAATATTTCATTAGTAGGGGCTAATGGAGGACGTTAGCCATGTTAAAATGCCTTTACAATGTTACAGATACTATAGGCTGATATAACATGAATAATCTAAAGCACGGAGATCACTGGTTATGTTTGAGACATAGCAGGGGATAAAGATCTCTAGAGAAAACAAATTACTCTGTGGTTATGGCTTGCTATTCAGAGTGCAGATATTCTGAGCTCAGCGCCATGTTTGTATTGGTACTATTGCTGTCATAACCAACATCCACACTTTCTTAAATAATTTATTTTTGTTTGGATTGACATTGTATATGTACAACATTTGCATGGCCACTGTGTTAATGACAGCTGCATGGGCATACTTGTTGTTTTTCAAACTAGAAGTTGACAATTTGAAATTTAGAGTTAGGATTATTTTTAATATAAATTCTTACAAATGAAAACCTACCTTACCTATTCCTCAAGACTTTTTGCCTCCCTCTGTGAGGGGGCGTTATTGCAAAAAAGTGATCTTTCTTTCCATTTTCTCTTTTTATTATTTCTTATTGATATGAGCCAGCTCAAAATAGTTCATCTTCGTGTTGGGGATATTTTATTTAATAAATTAAGGATTTTATTTTTGTAAGTGTTCCCATAGCACATTTAATATATAATTTGCTTGCATGTATTATTTATTGAGGCACTTTAAGTTTTTCCTTCAGAAGCTTTTAGAGCTAGCTTATAAAGATTCTGAACATTTTCAGAAGAAAACAGTTCACTGGACACTGATGAAGTTTTACCCTTCTCAATGTCATTGAAAAGGCAGCATTACAAATAAACATTTTAGTGTAACTATAAAGCCATACTCAGTATTTCTTTAATAAACTAGATGTTATTTATTAACACTACCGAACTGGAAACACAGAAGAAGCCAGAGGAAGATTCCTACAAAATGGGCCTTAA
Source organism: Cephalopterus ornatus (assembly GCA_013396775.1). Classification (NCBI taxonomy): domain Eukaryota; kingdom Metazoa; phylum Chordata; class Aves; order Passeriformes; family Cotingidae; genus Cephalopterus; species Cephalopterus ornatus. The sequence goes on along the minus strand of VZRE01004456.1, from coordinate 44,978 downwards.
GATTTTATCTAGACTGTCTTGGAAGTTCTCACAGAAAACTAGATAAAGACTGAGCATCCACTGAAACCCATTCTCTTGAGAATATGAATGTTGTGTTTTAAAGGAATTTGAAAATTATTTTCAAAAAACAGTGGTGGAAAAGAAAGATACCAGAGTCCTCTCTTACTGTGCAGTGGGAGGAGGATGCAGGTGGTGGAGGGGGCTGCTAAGTTTCTACCTGCATATTCTGTCTTAGTTTCTTATGAGCTGAAGAAAAAGGCATCTGAGATGATGTTTCTACTGGAAAACAGGCTCCAGCCCAAAAGCAAGCGCGTGTGTTTTGCAAGCACTGAAAGAATGTATACCAAAAATAACCACAAAACCCTGAAAATGTACTTAGTGGCATCTTCTTTTTGATTTACTAGTGAGAATTTTAGAGTCATTTCAGAGAATAAATAGTATTAAAAAGCATTGTGCAATAACATAGCAGTATGTTAAACTCCTAAAGGACCAAATGTTCTACAAAGCCACTAGTATGGTTAACCTTGACCTATATTCTTAATGTTCTCGATAGTGCATAAAATGTATAATCACAGTAAAAAGCTATAAACTGTAGCTATACATAGTTTGCGTTTGTTCATGAAAAGGTTGGTAAATGTAGCAGAATGAGCAGAGAAGAGGAAGAAATATGTTCAAATCTCAGTGAAGGGTGAGTATATGTGCATATTCATCATGCTTGCACTGTCAGGTAAATCGTGTACACAGTAAATATGACAATCAGGCTCATTAAAAAAATCTTTCTGGACTGTGCTATGAACTGATCATATATATAATATATATAATATATCTGTGTTTGCATATGGCATATATATATACACACACATAGCATATACTTGTATGCCTATGTCTGTTGTATTTTATTTATATATGTGCAGACATGCATGCACATTATGTATGGGCTGTGTGTATATGTATAAATTTACATACACCTATGTTATTACAAATTATGATTAGAGTGCTATTAATAAATTGATAAAGTCTGCTGAATAACCAGATTTTTTTCTTTTGATATTTCTTTTTTTATGTTTGTAAGATTCAACTTTCTAACTGGTGTGCAGCCGAGGCACTGCTAGAATGCCAGAGATCCAACAACGAGCACTTTTCTTCCCCAGATGATTGCCTAAAAACATTTCTTCCGTTCCCATCTCACTTGTTGATTTCTCTCAATGAAATGAGCAGACAAGCTTCCAAGCTTAGAAAACAAAGTTTGTTTTACTGTCATTTCTGGATTTGTGCTACTGTTGTTTTATTTCCTAGAATAACAGTGCAGCTTCATTAGCATTTTATACTTTTCTGCAGTAACAAAATAATTCCACGAATGGGCTGGACTATTCAAACTGCAACATAACCTGTAGAAGAAGGAGAACACCAAAATTCAGGATCAATAACACTAGCATTCACCGCACTCTGTCCTTCACTCTCAATAGATCCACGGAACGTAGAAGGGGCCATGGAGGACAGACAATTGTAAAGCAACAGCACTCTATGATGCCTGATGGACTGGACCCTCTTTAAAAGGACTGCATTCATTTTGACCTGTAAAACAATGTATCTATATATTGTCTACAGTTTAATAAGTAACTTCTTATTTTTCTCCTCTTCTTTCTTTTTTGTCCTTTCTTGTCATTTATCACCTTCTTCTTTCTCTTTTTTTGACTTTCCTTTTCTCCTTCTTTCCATCTTTTATATTTTCCTTTCCCTCTTTCCCTCTGTTTCTTTTACTGCACCCTCTCCACCTTTATCAGAGATTGTGGTTGAGAAAAACCTTTACAAAACACTTTAAAAAGAAATTAAATAACCCAATAAAATTATTAGATCACTGGATGACTAAGGTATAATGCATATGTTACTAGAACAAGTCCATGTTTGGGTTGTTGCAGCCTGTAACTGAATTTCAAATACTGCTGTGAAACATGAGGGAGAGGAATGAGGAGGAACTGGGAAGCAAGGTCAGGACTTCTAGGTTTTGATAGCACAGGAAGTTGTATTTTCTTGTTGTGAGGGCTGGGATGAACTACTGCTGCTTTGAATAAAAGGTCCTTTAGAGCCTTAGTTTAAACACCTTTATTTGTGTGGGGTGGGGGATGTGCTACATTCATCACAAATGTGAAGCAAAAAAAAAAAAAAAAAGCTACATGTTGCAGGGAAAACACTGTGAAATTCACAATGGTAACCAAGTGACTATTCTGCCATCTTTTTAACATATGTCTCAGGAGAAGAAATGGGAAATGATGGGTGTGTTATTTTTCCGTCTATGCATTCTGGACGAGGTCTGTGGGGATTTTTTGTTTGCTTGTACAAGGTTCTGAGTGATGACCGGCTGATGTTTTATAAACAGTGAATACTTCAAGCAAGGATTATAGAAGCTGCTAGTAGTGAGGCCATTGTTTGGAATATGTGAGAAAACAGAGAACAAATCAAATCTTTCCAGAGGCCTAATTCTTGCAGCTTATATGTATCTTTCTGTAACTTAAGAAAAGCAGGTAAGAATGTTTTATATATAAGTAATTTAATTCAACATTGATATTTAATTGAATCACCAATAGAGAATCAACTAATTATGAAATATTTGTCCCAGCCCTGCTCTCTACCTATACTTCATGTATATATATTTCTAGATATCACTCTCTTTGTCACTTAAAGAGGAAGATATCTACATACAAATATAAATCTCTATATTGTCACCAAACTGTGACCTGGTGTGTAGAGCTATCTTTCTCCTCTTTTTTTCCTTTTTTTCATTTAATGTGGTGTCTCCGTGGAAATATTTAGTGGTTCTTGTTTTGCAGTTTGTTACAAGTAGTCATTGCTTTAAAACTTTCATTGCATCTTGGCTGATTTAAAAGTGATGCCTAGGTATCAGTGTTAAAAGTTTTGTTTGTGAATCATGTGATCAGCTTCTCTCAACATGACATGGAAAGTCTCTTGTATTACAGTGTATTTAATAAAAATGGTGTCTTACAATAAACAGTGTCATCCAAAAGAAAGATAAAATGGTTACTTTAAAACACTAAAAATTTCATGAAATGTTGTGTGCTACTTTCTGTTGTTGAATGGCTCTGTCTACCTCCGTTCTTTTTAAAAACTATGACATTAAGAAGTTTGATACGCTTATAAAGATGACGTGTTTGCCTTCTAAAACTCTAATGAAAAAAAAGGTCACTGAACTCATAATTCATGAAGTAGGAGACCCATAGTAATAGGGCAAAGAAATAGTCAGTCTGATGGGAGTCTCATTTTTTTTAGTCCTTGTTTTGAATGAAGATCCTATTTGAATGCTTTTTCATTTGGGCAGCTGGCAGCAAATCCCAGTTTATCTTCTAGCAGAAGCAGGCCCTCAGGTATTTTCTGACTCTTTCCTAAAAGTGTCCCTCAAACCACAGCCACGTTAAAAATGTAATTTGTTCTTCTTAACTCATGTCAGTCTAGAATAAATATATTCTGAATAAATACAGCATTAAATCCAAGTCCTTAAAGAACATAATTAGTATTTGTAACATGGAGTGTTTAGACATCCATAGGAAGGTTCAACAACTTCATTAAAGATCCCTCCACAAGCTTTTGATCTAAACCAAGCCCTTCAAGGTCAGAATAAAATAATATAAGACCCACTCTATGAATGCATATGCTTCCTTCTGTCAAGAGACCTCTCCAAGATAGATGAGCTGGCTTTAAGCACTCAAAAAGTCAAAGGAAAATAATCCACTGAGAAGAAGCCTCAGCATAAAATCTGTTCAAAACTGAAAATACGGTTGGACCACACTAAAAAATATTTGTTGGCAGTTCATATTCATGCAGGTACTTAGAAATGCCTTATCTGTTTTCATGGTAAATATGGATGCCTTTCTGGACTCCGTGAGTTGTTGCCATTCCAAAATGAAACCTCTTGCTACAGGCAACCGGTTGCAATGAAGTATGCTTGGCAGCAGCAAGAGCTTCAGAAATGCACGGCATTGAGCCTGTGTAAGCATTGTCCTGCAGTCGCAGCAGCATGGGCACAACAGCCTGCACACCCTCCTTACCATTCCCTTTTCCTAGGGATTTTTAAGGCTAGGGGTACATAACTGCAGCACAGGACATTGCCACTCCTTATGGCTGCTTTGTGCTACAAGACACAAAGACAGATGACCCAGCAGGGCCCATGGGCCTCCTCAGCGGTACACTCAAAATTTTTGCAACATTGCAACAGGGCAGGCAGGTACCTCACTTGTGCAGTGCAGCCTCCTGAGGACTCAAGTTTGAGTTTCTCTCCCCAGCAGCCATCCTGCCTGCCTGCAGAGTCCCATAGCTCCTTAGGCCCTTGGGCAAGCAAGAGGTGTTGATACGCTGATACCCTGCTCATCTCTAGTTCAGGGAGGAAAGTTTTGTGTGTTCTGCCTTTCCCACCTGGGTGTGTGGCCCTGCAGCGTGCACAGAGCAGAGGCTCAGTTTAAAAGCAATGGCTGGTGCCATTTTTATTGCCTTCTGTTCACTGCAGCTCTAAGGGTAAGGCTCCACGAGAGGTTAGGGGAAGACTAATGAGGCTGATGAGCTTACTGATGCTCCCAAAACGTCAGTCTTGGTAGCCTCTTTAAGGTCACTTGTGCACAGCTCAGAAATAGCCTTCCATGGCCTCAGCATCCAAAGACCTGTCAGCTCACCTGTGCCTGTCACCTGCATAAAATCCACAGAGAGTTGTGAAGCACCAAACAGGTCAGCAAGGAGTATGCAACGCAAGTCCTGTACCTGCTTCTGGTATGTCTCAACAAACTTCTATAATTGATTTCCCGATGAAGAAGTCATATAACTGGACAATCATCTTGTTCACCATATTACTTTAAAAGTGATTCACAGTGCCTACTGATTACTCTCATTAGTATTTTTAATGGCTATAAAAATTTATTTTTTAAACAGAAAGTTTATGTTACAAAAAAGACGTTTGGCCCTATAAAGGACAAAAATCATCTTGGATGTACTTAGGACAGTGTTAGGCAGGCTCTACTAAACCAGCTCACAGGTTTGATTACAGAAGTAGTTTATTAGTATTTGTCATAAACCATTGTTCTGGCAGGCAAGATTTCATGCAAGAAAGAAAAATATTTGAAGTAATCACCTGAAGAATTACGCAACTCATTTCTATGCTAAGAGCCCTGTGCTTCAACCTCTTGAGCATGGATAACTCTGGACGAGAGATAACAGAGTTCCTTCAGCAACTCATGTCTTTTGAGAGTTGAGAGTTGAAAATTTTAGGGATTGGGTGTGTTTTTATCAGTGATGCAATGAAGAATCCTAATGAAAAAGACTATAAGCAGAACAACAGTAGAGTGGAAAAATAATTGCTTTACTTTCTTGAACTGATAATAACATCATGCAAATAAATGTACTATCACAAGTTATAATAATTTGAGCTAAAACTCAGCCTAGACTACAGAATGATAAGACTCAGAACAGAAGAGCTTGTGCTCTTTCTGGCTGGGGTCTGTGTTAAATTTAATACAAGGGAAGAAGAGATGGCTGGGGAAGATCAGAGAGTAAGTGTGCAAAACCTTGTTTAAAATGTGCTGTGAATATTAGATGTGTAGCTTTGCTGTCCCAGTGTCTGACAAATAAAACAGATACTTGGCAAATTGTTTACACATATTTTGAGCACTTACAATATAGAAGACTTTTCTAGGCCTAGCTATTCTTTGTTATGATACAACAACTGCTGGAAGGTCTAGGTCTGCCACTCTATTATGCTGATTTTTGCTTTTCTTTTTTTTCTTCTGAAACTTCATTTAAATACATAAAAAGTGATACTGCTGTTCAGTGTGTTATAGCATGGACAGAGCCAGCTTCAGGGTTCATTAACCTGAGTTCTCCAGCAGGCCCAGTTAGAAACTTTTGGGAATGACTAAGTAATTTATTGGTGATTAACAGAGAATGGGAATATTGATTGACACAGGTAACTCCCAGAGTAGGGTCCTGCTCAGGTTATCACGGGTCAGTCTTTGGAAGGTTGAGGCTGCAGCAGAAATGACAAGGCATTTATCACCTTCTTCATAGTCTGAAACCAATTTACAGCTCGTTTATGATAGCTGATCAAAGGGAAAAAACTCTTCTCTCTAGCACTTTTCTGTTGACCTTTTAGCCAGTGCTACTGACCCTGGACCTGGATAACATTTAAATTGAAGCTTTTCTGCATTGACAGGTCAGAACCTTCCAATCTAGCAGAGGTGATGAACTTCACCCTTGAAGCAGACAGTTCCTTGCCAGTTGGTTTTGCACGTATAAGTGTCCTCTAATTTCTGTGCCCTGCAGAGCCAGCAGATGCTCTCAATATGTGTGAGGGCAGGTGAACAATGTATTTATTTCACGCAACAGAGAGGAGGAAAAACATGAGTGGGAGCCAGTCCAGCCTACAAAGCGTACAGAACCTGAACATGGCCCATAAACTGTGAACGTGGCCCATAAACTGTGCCAAGAGCCCATGATATCTACTGAGGAGCAGTATGGGAACATCTCAGCACACTCATGTCTTATCCTCCAACACAGATGTTTCCCTCTTCCACCATGCCTTGAAATACCTAAGGGATAGAACAACTGGAGCATAGGTGTCCCTACAGGGGAGAACACATCCTTGATCTCCACCCTCATGTGACTTCTAGGCACAGTTCTGGCAACCAAGAAGTCCCTGTCGTCAAGTCCCTGAACTGATTTGGTTTCTGCATGTCCACATCCTGATAGAGATGATGGTTCCCTTTCACTGGCAAAGGCTGAGCCCTGTGCTAACAATAAGTCTCCGTCTGTCTGTGGTGAGTCAGTGCAGTCCCATGGGATGCTTCTGGAGGTGTGTGTGGGGCGGTGTATCTCCAACATGAGAAGAGTGTGCATGGCTGTGGTTAGCCCAAAACCTGTAATCGCCATTGGCTCTTTCCTGTGGACTATGTATCATCCCAGGGCTGAGGCTGAAGAGAAGGAAGGAGGGAGGAGCACACTTTCACTGAGGCAGGCAAAGGCCTCAGCATAGAATGGTCTTGATCTTAGGCGAGTGGGAAAAGATGCCAATCACTGCAATGACAATTGCCCGTCATTCTGTTCATCAGAAACACTGTGCACACAGCTGCTCATATTCATGTGCTGCCGTGGCATCAGACCACCCATCCAGCAAGGATTGCAGCCCTGCCTATCTTGACATGCATAGGCTTTTTGCATAGATATTTGTTACAAAGGGTGCCTCTCCTCAGGAGTACACACTTTGTTTTGTGTGGACCTGGTGGCTGGGAGGTGCCACTTATTGCCACTCAGGCAATCTGACGTGGTTTGCTGTGCAGAGGGCTGATGACTAGCGTTGTCCCTGTATCTTGGTCTTGGCCGTTTTTTGGGTGCCTTGTGCAGCTGCTTGCCTTGTCCCTAGCCGGAGGTCTTCTAGAACAGAACTGGATGATTCACAGGCCTGTGCCCAGCTCCCTGGACTCCTCCTCTTTCTGCAACATGTTGTCTAGCTTATCCCTGGCATGGCAACTGATAAATCACTCAGCAGTGTAGCTCTGTAGTTTTAATGATCTTGGAATTGAAACACCAAAATACCTGTCCTGGTTTTATTTATTCACTGATTCAAACTATTCACAAAGGGAGGACCGATAGAGTTTGTCTCAGAGACTAATCATTCCTTAGAGGGACGAGCATGCACATCACCTTTCCCTGAATTGTCTCAACCCGGTGACTTCTGGATGGCAGCAGTAGTATTTGCACCTTTGTGCCTCACCATTGTGGTAGGAATGCCTGCTTGGCCCTGTAAATTCCTGTAATTGTTGCTGAGGCTGGTTTTGAGAGCCAGCACAGTGGCACATAGACAAATCCACTGTCAGGGCCCTGGCCAGCACGAGGTCAGGTAGGTGGAGGTGCAGTTCTATGGTCCTCGTATAAGCCACTGCTTTTGCTGCAGCTGATGGCTGTTTCTAAAACTGGCTTTTTATTCATTGTACGATTTTTTTCAGCAGTGGAGTTAGCCTATTAAAAGCACTGTTGACATCCCCAGCTCCTCTAATTAACATTTCAAGGAAAATCACAGCCAGGAACAGCCGGCCTTTAAGAGACAAAGTAAGACAAACATATAGATCTCATATCTCCTGCTCCCCTCTCTGCCCTCATCCCAGAAAGTGGGGGGGTTTTGGTGCAGTAACTGTTTTCCAATTCATCCAAGCTGTTACACAAGAAAGTGTCTGCAAAGAATCCATTGTAAACTTAAGAAATTTCTTTCCATTTTTGTTTGGTTCTTTTTTTTTTTTCCATGCTTTGTTATTTCGGAAATTATGTGGACAAATGTCATTAGCACCAGTTGTTTTTAGCAACCCAGAATCTAAACAGGCTTGAAGGAGAGAAAGCAGATGGAGACTAAACATGGTGCTTTCAATACTATAGAGGCCACTAAATAAATATGCACTTTGCTTGGTCAAAATAACACCTATTGGCAGTATTTGTTGTTGGGTTTTTTGCCACTAGGAGACTAGTAAGTCTGGCAAGAGCTAGGTGATCCACAGGCTGTTACAGTTGTACAGTCTTATGTTGTACAGCCTCCCAGATTTCCATGCTAGGCAACCGTGAAATGGTCAGTGAAGTTTGCAATATAAAACTGGTATTGCAGGTCACACTGTTTTCACAAGCTGTACAAAATTCTATTGCACCATCATATACACTGTGTAGTGGTTATTTTTAGACTAGATTTTCTGCTAAACACCTATGTGAATGTGACTCAGGGTAGGGTCCAAAAATGGCTTTCCCAAGCCAGAATGGCACATGAGGCAAATTTGGCTTGCAGCTCTTTTTGGACAAAGTCAGCATTCTCCTTAGGCAGAAATACAACCAATGAATATGAAAATTCTTCATTTCAAGTCTGTGACCCCAACATGCTAACCTAGATCTCAGCACAACTGGCAGCATACAACTGAGCTGGTAGTGGTGGGAGCTGTAAACCCCAAAGCAGTAGATGGCTGTGACGTGAACAATGGAGATGTCTTCTTGGATCCTGCCCAGACATCAAACCCTGCTGTTGTTTTGCCTTCCAGTGATCAAAACCCAGTGTTTGGAACAGGTGTGACATGAAAAGACTTGGGAAGGGATTATCTATCTCATACCAGACTAAGAAGTCAAGCCAGGGCCAGCCTGAAAATCCCTAAAATTGACAGTCTCTAGCAGTACCTTGAAATGGTAGCAAAGCTGTTACATATAGAGTGAGAACAACAGTACTAGTGAAAGGCAGAAACGTGCACCTGGTGTTACAGTCATCTTTCCGGCTGTTTGGTTACCTGCCATATTACTGATGGCAGTAACACTGTCAGAACAAGGTAACCTTCCCATGCTGTTATTTTCTCTTTAAAACATAGCAGTGATTAAATCTATGTGGGCAGCTGGCATCTTGGAAACTAATGCAGCACAGATTTGTTGCATTCTATCTCCGTTCTCAGCCTGCAGTTGACTATTCCCCGGCAAGTGGGACACTCAGCAGGAGACATACACATCAGATTGTTTTCTAATGATGTTTAGATGAGGTTAATGCTGGCCAGCTTCCTCTCACTGGTTATCCAAAGTTGAGTTTCCGTATCTTCCACTTCTGCTCTGACATAAAGCCTTTGTCAAAAGAGATGAGTTACCATGGCAGTGCCTCTTAAGTAGAACAAATTCAACATGCACCAATATCTGTACAATAAATACAAGAGAGTACTTCTTATAATGCATTATTTTGCATTCATTGGTTGGTAATTTGTGCAGATGGCTGCAACTAGTTCTTATTCATTCAACTATTGGAAAGTAATTCTTCAAATGGGAAATGCTTTGTGCTTGGGAAGGAACAGAACAGAACCTCCAAGTGATTAAAAAGACAGAGCTCGGTTTGCTAAAATAGAGCCACTAATGAGGTTGCTCTTCATGGAGAGGCGGATTTACCCATACTGGGTGCTTGATCAAGCCCATACTTTCAGAGAAGTGCAGACTCTTCAGTGTTCAAACAAGGCTGGTTTTTATTTTGCAGGAAATTGTGGTTGGTATTTCCCAGTTGCTGCAAGACCTCAGTAGATCAGGACGCACGGCCACAAGCCCAGCAGAAGGAGTGCAGCCAGGTTCCCTTCCCTGAGATGGGAGGTATTAAAAGGCAGCTAGAAAACCAGCGCTATTTACCCAGGTGTGAGATCAAGGCTGAGACATGATGCATTTCACACCAAGGCATGAATCTTCCTGGTTTGGACTGTACATGTTCTAGCTGAGCCAGGCCACCAGGAAATAGCTCACAGAAAATGTCCGTCTTCGTATATCTCCTAGGTCAGGAGAATAACTGTTTGACCTCAGAGTGGGGTACATGACCTAGTGCAGATTTTTCCAACCTTGTTATTCTGTGCTGGGAAGCCCTTGCATCCCACTGAAGTGCCTCTGCCATGCTGAATCTTCCACTATAGAAGTATGCAGACCAAGCTCTTCTATTGTTTTGCTTAGTTGAGCACCTTTCCTTTTTTTTTTTTTTCGAGAAGACTGTGTGTCATGCTTCAACACTTGTAGAGAACCTGATAAACTGATTTTCTGGTTCAGTAGTTCACTGCTCTAGGTGACTATGGGCAGGGGGAGGAAAGGAAGGTCTGTAGTGAATATCTATTTGGAAACCTTTTCCCTTTCTCTGGAAAACAAACGTACCAGTAATAAATAGCAGCCACTTCACTGATGTTTCTGAAGATGTTCTTTGGATGAGAGCTGGAAGCAGAGGCTTACACTGAGAATGACCAGTTCACTGGTGGGCATGATATTTATCTCAGAGCATCAGACAAAAAGAAACAGTATTTATAAATGAGCAAAGATTTTAGCCTGTAATGGATCCTAAACTGATTATTGGGGATAATGTAATTAATAAATAGCAGGAGAGAGTGAGAACAAGTGATCCTTATGCCACAGGAGAACATTTTAAAATCATCTATTTACCAAAAATCTTTTAAAGGATTGGGTTGACACAAATGCATAGTAAATCCCACTAATCCTGTCTGCAAAACATGTAGCTTCTTTCAAAAGAAGATGGAGTCTTGATTTTCATGTAGCCTAAGTTTGTTTCTCTTCAGAAACACTGTTGAGCAACAACCTTGCTTATTCTTGTTGCTTTTATGGTCTTCCCTTTTCTTTCTTCACTTGTGTTGAACTCTAAGTTTGGGGAGATAAATAAACTAAAAAAGTACATGTAAGAGTGCATGATGAGTTAGAAAAACCAGAGAATGTAGATTCAGAAGTTTGGAGAAGTGGCAGTCTATCTCAGCAGGACATACAAGATGAATCAGGCAGACAGGGTGAGAAACGTTAGCAACCTGAGAAAAAGCTACTTGTAACGTCAGAAATAGGGTTTCTGTGAAGAGACACTTGATTGTCTTAAGTGACTGGGAAGCTGCAGGATGTTTCACACTGTGAGGGTCACTTGTGTTCAAGCCAGCAAATAGATCAAGAGTATCTATAGATACTAACAGACTCAATCTGACACAGGCATTAGGCAACCAGTTTATATCTTGCCTATTTCAGAAAACCACCATTCATCCTGTTAAACTATTTATGCAGTGATAATATTCTGAATAGGGAGATCCTTGTGCTAAGAGTTTCCTTATCTTACGAGTTACATAAACATTTCATGCCACCTTCATTGTATTTAGCAGACACCTAATTTATTTCCATTTGATCCTAGGAAACTATAATTCAATCCAGGCATATTAGCAATTGCCTCCTCGTTCCATAAACAGAGCTCCATGTGGAAATGCTGCAGGGTACAGGGATATTTGCCACAACGATCACTGAAGAGTAATGAGCTCATAATCTTCAGAGACAGAAGGTTTGACACAAGTGTTCATGGTACTACATGGTACTACAGTTCAGGACTTCACCGTCGTTATAAACTGAAGCACCTTTGTCATTCATACTGAGTAATAGCCCTGTTTACTCTACGGCGAAGGTGTTAGAGTAAAATTATCAGTAACTGAAATTAAGAGCTTTTCAAATTCCTTTATTCACAGTACCTAAACCAAAAAAAAATATGACACACCTCTGAAGCTCTGAGCAGGACAGCTCACCATTACCTTTGCATTTGACACACTAGTTTACTCTAATGTTTCCTTTGAACCCTTACATATTTATTTCTGTGGTTTGTATGGTATCATTTGGTGTGCTGATTGTGTTGATCCCTCTCTCCTAACTAGCACCAGAAAATAAGGACGGATAGATATAGAGACAGAGTAATACCGACGGGAGCAGGAAGACATGGATGTCGTGCACAGTTGCACGCCTATTCTTAGAAAGCAATACAATGCAAAAATGTAGAGCCAGTTAGCACATTGACATCCAGATTGTACCACATCTTTCGGAGTGTCTTTAGTCAAAGTAATCACAAAGCTGTCTGAAGCTTTTTCTGCCAGTTTTATCTTTTTCCCATCCCAGAAGTGGCCTAGTGTTTCAAACACTGCTTTGCCCAAGTAAATGGTGAAAAGGGAGGCAAATGGCACACGTAAACAAACTAATGAAATTTAAAATCTTGTAGTGCTAACCAATTTTTCTTAGCTGTCATCAAAATAATAGATTAGAAAATTACCAGAAATACTGCAGAAGAAAAATAAATGCAAAGTGAACTGAAGAGAAAACATTTGTTGTGGCTGCAGTGAGTGAAAATTTCCTACTGAAAAATTTGGTACATTGAGAAATGCACTTTTCAAAATAGTAAATGTATTTTTATCTTTAGCTGTTAGCTCCCTCTAATTAATGCCAGTGCTGTAATGGTTTGTGGAATCACCTTCAAGAGGACAGTGGCCCTCATTAAATCTCAGTGCTTTGTTCACAGAATCTGAAAATCTCACCAAAAAGACAAAGGTTAATACTAGATTAGCAGAGGCAGCAAGGTTTGATTGGTGATCTTAAAATTGCTAGACATACTACATAAATTCTTGCTAAGATCCTCATTTTGTTTTAAGACAGTTTGAAATCTTTTTTTTCTCTGTTTTGACATTTTGTTTTCCTTTGCTCGTAAGGATGTAGGAACAGAACAGCCTGCTGAACTCATCTGCTTTATGTCAGTTAAAAATATCTCTATATAGAGCATAGGCAAAGAAACATTGATAATGGGAAATACTTATTGAACAAAATCAGCAAAATTATTCTGAGTATATAATAGTTTCTCCTCAATATTTGAAAATTAATAAACCCACTGAAAATAAACTATTTAAAAGAATAATTAAATCCATAAAACTGACCAGATTGAATTTTCAGTTGCTTTGGTAAAATTCACTAGAAAAATAGCCTAATAACAAATTTTGCAGAAATGTATAATTTTTCCAGAATCTTAATTCACGATGAAAAAATTTTTCTTTCTTACTTAAATTTTTCCAACATATTTCACCTTGATTGAATGAAGAAGTACTAGTAATGGACCAAGACTTTATGATGTGGATCAAAGCACATGACTGTGATTTTCAAAAGGATGTTGACATTACTTCAAATTACCAACAGCTTCTGAAATGTGGTGCATTTCCCTGATTAGATTTTTAAAAATTATACTTTGTTGATGGCAAAGGATACATTTAAGAAAGATTCCCTTTCTTCTAATGAAAAGCTCGTTGATATTTTAAGGTACAATTCAATTGCTACAGCACATTATTCAAAATGCTTCAAAAAAATAGAGGACCATTAACACAGTCTTACTTTCCTTCATACATGCTTCCATAGTACAGGGAGAAGAAAACAGACCAAAACTAGACTGAAGTCTATGGTCTCACTCTGTTATGGCACAGAGTGTGTGCCGAAGTGCAGGACCTTTCATTTCTGTATGTAAAGAGTGTTAATTTGTACAAAGCTCAGGGAAGTCTCTAGCAGTATTTGCAGTGAGCTAACTGGCCTGAAGTCAAGCCTCAAATAAAATGAGACATTAGTAATCAAAAAGGTATTTAAGGATGTTTTTGTAGTTATATTTTATACCTATAAATATTTTGGAACAGTGGCACATCATTTAATTTAGAATTAAATATTTTTCCAGTAATTTATTAAAAAAAACCCCACCACCGTTATTTTACTCTTTACTGATTTTAATTATTTTAAATTTTAGATTTTAATTGCAGTAAAATTTGGTAATTGTAAAAAAACCCCATGCATTTGATGTCAGCACAGAAAACCACACATACATACACACATGCATGCAAATGTAGAAGGACTATTTAAATTTGTCTGCTCCTTGTTGCAATCAGCATGTATTTAATGTAATGGCACATGAAGGGTAAAGTATCTACTTAGTTTTTTTAAGTCAAATATAGTTTATCAACTATGTTGTATAAGCATATATGTCTGCACGTGTGTTTCTACAGAAATAAATACAACAAGCTAGCAGTGATTTTTGTGGTCAGCAAACTGTATCAACCTGTGATTTTGTATACAACTACTTAAACTGCTTGATTTCATGGAGGGCAAGAAGAGATCATTATGTTAAATAATTAATTAACAGGATAAAAGTGTAACAAAGATATCTGAATAACAGGGCAAAATTTCAAGGTCTCATTTGGAAATAAACTGTACTAGTGCTTTTGCTGATTACATTTAGATATAATTTCCAATACATTAGGGAATTTACTATGCCTTCAGGAGCTAGGAATGCATCAACTCAAGGCATTTGAAAGTGTTTTAAATATTACCAAGGAGACAATTTTCTTCCTGTCTGATGATGTCCTTTTGGCTCCAATATCAAAGTCATTACATGTTTATTGTAACCATAAAGTCATATCAGAATGCCTTATCCTTCACAAATGCAAGTTAAACTTCATTTATGATTAAATTTGAATGAAAGGATATCACTAATTTCTAGCAAACTTGATGGACATTTGTCTTTGTTGTGATGCCTACAGAAATTTAATCTCTTAACAATTGAATCACTCTATGCAAAAATGCTAGTATATGGGAGAGCTTCATGCGATGAAGAAGAAAAACATATTCTCCTCTGCACAAAGCAAGGTGTAGCCAACTGATAAACTAAACTATGAGATTTTTTTTCAAATGAGACAAAAAACCTTTAGACTACCTTCTACCTAAAATACAGATTTTTAGAGTATTGTTCCACAGAGGTTCAACAGGGACTTGTGACCTGCTCAGCATGCATTTGCAGCAATGTCACACTCAGGTTCATTTGCAGCCCCACAGATGTGAGTACCAGCTCACAGGCTTTCCTAACAATGAGTCTGGAAAATAATATCCTTTGAAACACATACCTTTTGGGGGGTAAGTTAGCTAGGACACTGAAATCTCAAGAACCAGCCCCAGAAACAAGCAAACAAAAATCCTGAAAGCCAAGTTCCATGCACCACTGCGTTGTGCCATTCCTGATGTGTATGGGATGCCAGGTATGAACTATTTCTCAGCCATCTGTAGTGCTCCCAGGTGCTACCATTGCAGTAACACTGGAGTGGGAAACACAGAGCCAACTGTTGTAAACATTGAGCTAGCTCATTAGGGCATCTGTGAGCAACAATTTATGAAGTTTAAGGCCAGAAGGGACCATTAGATCATCTAGTTTGACCCTGTGTACATCACAAGCCATTACATTTCATCTAGTTATGACTGTATCTTGCTCCATTAACTCTGTTTTATTTATGTGTGCTATCCTGTAAGGTGACTAGTCAAGACAGGGAGAGGCGGATACTCGTCCCTCCTCTTAAAAGTGTTAGAATAGCTGGTCCCTCTTGGATCAAGTAACAAAAGATGTATTCTCAGTTTTTATCTAAATATATTGGACCTTTTTCTACATGCTGGCTTGTTCTGCCTTTATGCACTATATCAAAGATCATTAAAGAGCATGTTTTCACAAAGCAATGATTAGGTCTTCAGGAATATGGTGCATGGGACATGCATACCATAGTTGAGATGTAGCTGCACCTTAAATGCACCAGAAAAGAGGTGAATGAAACAAGTAAGCTAGAGGTACTCTGACTAACAGTGACAGCAAAATCTATCCTAAAATCAAGGCAAAAACTCAGACCATAGCCTGTACTCATCTCCAACTGCCACAAAGATTTCTGGACAACCCAAGCAAGAGAATGAGGTTTCTGTTGAACTGTTGAGGTTTTGGACCTATTAATATAAGCACTATTTGAAATAAATAAAAACTAACTCTAAAAGAAAACTTCAGGTATCATTGATTTGAAGATAGCAATCATCTTCTGTTTCCTTAAACTGTCACACGTACCCAAGCCCATATGTACATTGCAGATGATTAGACTCCCATCTTTCTTGCTGAATTTGAAAAGACTCCACACACAGACAGGGTACCAAACTAATTACCCAGAATACTTGTATCCAAGATACAGTCTATGAAGACTAATGTTTGCATTTTCCCTTGGAATGGAAGATAGTAACCTTAAATAAATTGTTCTGAATTGCAGTAATTGACAGTGAGAATAAATTACTTTCCTATTTCATTTCCAGTACTACTACATAATCTCCAGCTACCTAAGGAGATTTTCACAACTGGCAGAACAGAGTAACTACCCCTATGTCTATTATTATTATGTCTATGTATTGAAGTTGGTCCTCCAAGTTGGACTACTGTGCACCTGTGGCTTATACTCTCTGAACCCGAGTTCTCCCTTTCCCCAGCACCAGCAGACATAGAAACTGAATCAGGAGTACTTGAAAAGGCCTATATGCCTTCCTCATGTTGGTTTTTGACCTTGGAGACAACGTAGTTGCTCTGATAGTGTGCAATGAGAGCTGCAAGAGGGGCAGTGGGCTGGATGGATGGTTTCCCCGGGAACCTGGCCCACATGCAGGATGCCTCATGCTGACTAAATTCCACCTGCCACAGCCAAGCGGGTCAGACTCACAGAATTTGACATGAGCATAGGAGGGACAAAGCCACAATGTCCTTGAGCACCAGTCAGCAAGAATAAAATTCCTCAGTGTTTGCCCGCTATTAGGGATGGTCACCCATTGATAGCTGTCTTTCCAGTGCATGAAGTTGCTATGCAAATACCAAAGGCAGTAAGGCCTGAAACTAGCAGAGAACTAAAAATTAGATTTAAAAAAAAAAAAAAGGAAAAAAAAAAAAGAAAAAAAAAATGAAAACTGGCCTTGCAGTGACAAATAGTCATAAGAATACGTAGGAGCTGTACTTTCAAAATGTCTCTATAAACAAAGACCCCCACACTCAATCATTTTTATGATTTGCAGTTTGTTTTTGCCCTTGTGCACACTAATAAGATATGACTGTACCTGAACTGCCCTAAAGTTAAGAATTTCCTGGCTGCTGAAAAGCTTCTAAACATAGCTGTTATCGTAACAGTCTCCTTGGCAGCCAGACAGGACAGTGAGCCTAGGCTGAGCAACAATTTCCCCACCATACCTACCTAGAGAATGTCTAGGAACAGCATGGATTACACATGTGGGCAACTGATCTTGGGGCAGTGAACGCAGAAGACATGAGCCATGTCACCACACAATTCAGCAGGAGTCTAGGTCAAAGATATCAGGATGCACTATTGTAACACTAAAACCAGGTGCTGAAGCATGCATAAGGCAACGTCTGCATATAATTTCATCCACAGAGTGCAGACTGAAATAAAATGGTTTTGAACCCCATGTCATTTTTGGAAAAGTGCTTCGTCCAACAGCTGGCTTTCAAATTGGAAGTTGCATCTAACATATTATCTACAGTTACTGGCCATTGTTGCTCCAGAGATTGCCTCAATGAGTCGGAGTGGAAGAGCTGATGCTAACAACAATTTATAGATACATTTTTGTCAGTACAGACAGAAAAAAGAGAATGAGTTACACACTGCAGGTGCAACTGGGGCCATGCTGCAGTTACCTACTAGTTGAAATGGTTTTGGAATTGTTCTGTGTGGTTCTGGTGGGTTGACTTTGGCTGGACGCCAGGTGCCCACCCAGCTGCTCTATCACTCCCCTTCCCAGCCGTACAGGGGAGAGAGTAAGGTGGAAAAACAACTCATGGGTTGGGATAAGGCAGTTTATTTAAGGTGAAAGCAAAGGTATGGAGGGGAAGCCGTATGAAAAGCAGCTGAGGTCACTTGTTCTGTACAGCCTGAAGAAGAGGAGGTTGAAGAGTTAGGGTCTTTGCAGTCTACAACTTCCTCATGAGGGGAAGAGGAGGGGCAGGCATTGATCTCTGTGGTCACCTCTGTGGTGACCAGTGACAGAACCCAAGGGAATGGCCTGAAGTTGTGCAAGAAGAAGTTTAAGTTAAATATTGGAAAAAGGTTCTTCACCCAGAGGGCAGTTGGCTACTGGAACAGGCTCCTGAGGGAAGTGGTCACAGCACCAAGCCTGACAGAGTTCAAGAAAGATTTGGACAATGTTCTCAGGCATTTGCTGTGTTCTTAGGAATGGTTCTGTGCAGGGTTAGGAACTATACTGATCATCCTTGTAGGTCCCTTCCAACTTCACATTCTCTTTCCCTCATTAGTGATGGAATCACATTCTGTGATTCTGTGATACAGTGTTAGCCTTCCAGAATTCTGATTTAGGTAGCATCAGATAAGATTTAAGCTTGTATTGCTCTCTCCTAATTATTTTCCTCTTCTTTACTATGAAGACATAAGGAAATAATATTCAGAATAAATGAAGTAAAATCATTGCTGCTTGTCTTTTTTTCACTCCTACCAAATGTCTAGGCTTTTAACGATAAAGTAACCTGTAAGCTCCTACTGCAAAAGGTACGTGTGCCTCAAATCAACTTCTTCCCTAGCAAGTTAGCAGGTAAACATATCATGGATTCATAGGACAAAAGGGATTTATTTGTCTGTGCATTGTCTAACCTAGGCAATCAAACAAGCCTTCTAATTTTGGGTAGAGTGCACTCAATGGTCAACTTCCTAGAAATGTTCCAAAGATTGTCTTAAAAACTTCTCATGTGGGAAAATTCAAAACACAATTGATTTTTCTTTTTATTTTTTTTCCTTTAGGTTCTACAACTGGATTTTGGTCTGCTTCTTTTTTAGCAGTAGAGTTATGAGTATTATCTAACAGTTCTGTGCAAAACACAGTACTGGACTTGAACCAAAGAACTGGAGAACACCAGTACTGGTGCATGTTTCTTCTGTAGGTAAATGTCTCCCAGATTATCCTCAATATGAAGTAATCACATAATTTTATACAATTAATTCATTCTTATCTTCTCAGTTGCCAAAACAGATGTCCACTGCTAGGTTGAAATGCTCTGGTGTTTCTCTTATCAAAACAAAGAAGCTTGCTTTGATCTTTCACGGCTTGAGCTTAGTTGAGTCTAAACAACCTTCCAACTAACTTGTCCAGCTTATAAATGGACAAAGAAGGTACATGCTAAATGTTTTTAAAGATAAATAGACCGATATTTAAAAGCACTAAGAGCCCTTTCATTGAATGTATTTCCAGAACACTGTACTATTTTCAATTATCCTGCTTTTCTTCAAGCTTAGAAACAACAAATGAATAACAGTTGTCACCTTCTCTTTGAAGGCTACTTACAGAATGGTTGCTGCTCTTGCTTAATGGAAACTCTTTTAGAATTACTTCCCTTTCTTTCAGTTACCATGACAATATGTGGCCTAATCCCATGGGATTTTTTCCACATCTAAGTACACTTAAATGTAGGCAAGTGGAATTATCATTAAAACTAATCCTATTCAGAACTGATAATGAACATCTTTCCTGTGCTCCTGTTTTTAAGTGCTGCATTCTTGCTACCATTCCTTCAGGAAAGGTAATATGGAAAATACAAATCCTTAGCTATCTTTGATTATAGTAAATTGGTCCCTGGATGTAGTAAGTTATGCATCACGTTGCTCTGAAAATACTATTTTTGTGTTGATATTATTCTGCTGTCCTACAACAGGACAAAATTACCCTGCCAGACTTAACCTTCTTTATTAATATGTAAAGATCAGAAGATCTACCCCCAAATTCATCTACATATCAAAAAATCTATCCAACCTATCTTGTGCTCACAAAAAAAAAAAATTACAGATTTGACTAAAAAAAAAAAAAACCTCTAATCTGAAAGCACATTAATTTGTAAATATAAATGTTAACACATACATCTCTAGCTATTCTACTTTTAAGCCCGCCTCACTCTCCTTCCCAAATTCATGTGGGCTGAATTGCAGGCCATTTAAAAATATGCTTTTTAAAACCTTGTTCAAGAGAGCAAATACTGAGGGAAAGAGCTACATTAATTGAGTGGTATATCTGTAGGAAACACATTCTTCTCAGTTTTCCTTTTGTATGCTAGCAAAAAAAAGTCAATTATTATATTCAGGGGCACTTATACATGTTGAAATCATTGTTGTGGGTATCCAGACTAGCAGCCTGTAATACAATCAATATAAACATATTGAAAAAAAAATACATGTAAAGCTAACATGGTACCTCTTCTGCTGGGGTTACAGGTTTGACTGTTAAAGGCCATAGTGTTTATCTGATGTATTTAGGCTTCTGTAAATTATTTGGTCTGATATCTCATGATATTTTAATTAAAAAATTAGAACAATACAAAGTCAGCATGGCCTGCATTAGTCATAGAATCACAGAATTGTTGAATCATAAAATAAAATGGGTTTGAAGGGACTTTAAAGATCAGGTAGTTCCAACCCCCCTGCCGTATGTAGGAATACCTTTCACTAGACAACTTTGCTCAAAGCCCCACCAGCCTGGCCTTAAACACATCAGGGGTGGGACATCTACAATGTCTCTGGTCCAGGTCCAGTGCCTCATCAACCTCACAGCAGAGTTTTTGTCTAATATCTAATGTAAACCTACTCTCTTTCAATTTGAAGCCATTCCCCCATGTCCTATCACTACACGCTCTTCCAAATAGTCTCTCTCCATCTTTCCTGTAGGCTCACTTCAGGGACTGGAAGGCACCAATTAGGTCACCCCTAAGCCTTCTCTTCTCCAGGCTGAACAATCCCAATTTTCTCAGCCTTTCCTCTCAGCAGAGGTGCTCAGTCCATCTAATCATCTCGGTAACCTCCTCTGGACTCACCCCAAGAGTTTGATGTCCATCCTGTGTCAGGGACCCCAGAGTGGATGCAGTGCTTCAAGTGGGGTCTCACCAGAGCAGAGTAGAGGGGCAGAATCACCTCCCTTGCCCTGCTGGTCACTCTGCTTTTGATGCAGCCCAGGATACAGTTGGCTTTCTGGGCTGCAAGTGCACACTGCCAGGTCACATCCAGCCTCTCATCCACCAGCACCCCCAAGTCTTTCTTGGCAGGGCTGTTCTTGAGCAGTACATCCCCTTAGCCTGTACTGATACAGGGGGTTGCCCAGACCCTGGTGCAGCACCTTGCACTTGATCTTATTAAACCACAGGAAATACCCATGGGCCCACTTCCCAAGGTTGTCCAGGGCCTTCTGGATAGCATCTTGTCCTTCAGGTGTGCCAACTGCACAACTCAACTTGGTGTCATCTGCAGATTTGCTGAGGGTGATTTGATCCCATCGTCTATATCATTGGTGAAGACATTAAATAACACTGGACCCCTGAAAGACACCACTTATCACTGATGTCCACTGGGACTCTGAGCCGTTGACTACCACTCTCTAGATGCCCTTGGTGAAGCCATGATGGCTGTCTCAAATCACGTCCCTGTCCTCCAAGTGTCGGGGAAGACAGCGGGTCTGTCAACAGCCTGGCATTCATCAACCTTGAGAAGTTACAGTATATTCTTGAGATAGAGAAAGTCAGGTATATGGTCTTGTTGAACAAAGAGCTTTAAGGAAGCTCTAAAACAAAGAACAGTATGTATTGTTTGCAGAAACAGCAGATTTAGAAGTCACCAATCACTGTTTTACAAATATGCTTAGAGGTAATATTGCACCAATCAAAGAAAGACATGCTGTTGTAAGTAATAGTATAAAAAGCTTGCTAATTGGATAATAAACTGGCATTCTGCACTCAAAACATAGTCTGTAGTTGCTTTTTTGATCGTCCCGACAACAACATCCAAGTACCTTAGCACAGCTACTAGAATGATCTGTTCCATGATATTCCCAGGCACGGAGGGGAAGCTCGCAGCTTGATAGTTCCCAGGGTTCTCCTTTCTAACCTTTTGAAAGATGGGTACAATGTTTCTCTTCTTCCAGTGAGCTGGGACTTTTTGTGACTGCTGTGACTTTTCAAATATCAAGGAGAGTGGCTTGGTAACTACATCAAACAATTCCCTCAGGACTCTGGGATGCGTCTCGTTGGATCCCCATAGTCTTAGCTATGTCCAGGTTCCTCAGGCGGTCCAGAATCTGATCTTCACTAAAACTCACTTTTGCTTCACCTGACCCCATCCTACTGTTCATCCGTTTGAGAGGTGTGGGAAGAGAGCTTGCCATTGAGACCTGAGGCAAAGAAGTTGTTGAGTATCTCAGCCTACTCCTCATTCTTTGTTACCAGTTTGCTGGCCTTGTCTATTTGCAGGGTACATCTTCTTTGACCTTCCTTTTCTGTGTAACATACCTGTAGAAGCCCTTCCTGTTATTCTTTACATTAAAAACTGGTTATACTATGTATTAATGACTTGGAAGAAAAATTGAAATCTGTACCAACAGAGACAGCAGATGATATAAATTTTAGGGAGAGCTGAATAGTATAGAAGATAAATCAGTGAAAGAGGGAGTTACCTCAATCACTTGGTACACTTGTTCTTCTAAACAAAGGCAATTTCATAGTCAAAGACCCAAAAGTCATCCCTTGCCTACAGACGGGGACAGATCAGAGGAAGACGCTTTATCTGGAAGGTTTTCAGCAACTGCATAGACAAATGTTTCAGCGTTTGTGTCTGTATCCAATAAAGTCACTCCTGGAATTCTATGTCCAGCTCTAGAAAGGATGAGAGATGAGCTTAATGGGATGATCAAAAGCAGGAGAGACATGCTTTGGAGAAATACCTCAAGGAGTGTTGTCTATTTACTGGATTGAAAAGAAGCTTAAGAACTGATGTACTATGAAAACCCTGACTGTCTCCATGAGGAATGTACATTTGATCTGTTTGGTCTGTTGGAGAAAGGCATATATATCAGTGCCTGGAAGCTAGAAGTGATGAAGTTTGAAAGGAAAATTAGAGCACTGTATGTTATTGACAGCATTGAAAGAATCTCTGAAATACTGCGGTCAATTCTTGATTGCTTCTAAATTAAAGTACTGTTGCGATTAATTTTTAGAAGTTATACAGTAGTTTCAAGTGAGATCCCCTGTAGAGTAGGCCTCTGATCTACATAACACAGAAAATAATAACTAGAAATTACAGTTTTGGCTACTTAGAGCATGTATAAGCAAATCTATTAAATTTGGCCCTATAACCAGCAATAAAACAAACAAACAACAATTTTTCCTGGTAAATTGGGTTATGAACTGGACTGGTGCCTATGCACGTAAGGCAAAATCCAAATAAAGAACATGGATCTTATGGGACCTGAGAGAATGAAAGATTCCAGCTCTTCCCTGTACCCCAAAAACTGCATGTGACTGTATGAGATACAGTAGATCTCCTTCCATTTGGGATGGGAACTGGAGGCCAGAAAGGATTCCCACAGGCATCACAGATGGCATTCAGTGCCTATTCTATTAGGCACCTACATGGGTCCCCAGTTGTCTAAATCTCTTAAAAGGCTAAACTTCAGGCCTTCCTCACACACATAGGGCTTTTGAACAGAGGAGATTTTGTTGTCAGACTTTGCATGTACTGCCTGCTCTTTTTGCATGTAACACCCTGTGAGTAGTTGAGGCTCCTTGTTAAGTCCTTTCTATTTTCTGTGAAAAACGAACATACAGGATACATTCAGATCACTCACATTTGTTAAATAAGATTCCCACTTCTGTTAATAAATTACATATATTGTACTGATTTGAGAATTTGCAGTTTTCAAAGAATCTTTCAGATGGCATATGAATAGTCAGTTAATTATTTTAGCTTAAAGAGGAGTCTTCCAAGGAACTTCCAGATTCATATCTCTTTCTTCCTCTCTTTTTGTCTTCTGAAGATGGTATTTTGTGTGATATAGGATGTACTTCTCATTTCAAGTGCTTCCTCATGTTATTTGTTTGCTTGAGATGAATACTATAACTTAACAGGAAAGAAATGGCCATTTCCAGATAATTTTGGTGAGTGACTCACTGACAGTTTCATATCTAGTTTTTATGGTAATTCACAATCTCTAGGTAGTTCATGACCTTCTTCTATATGTCAAACACCAAAGTCATGAGCCTCAGAGGAAAACTTTGTCTTAACATATACATGCATGTGTCTGTACGCAATCATACTCAAAAATTTAAAAATGTGTTCCAGAAGCATTGTCACCTTCAGGGGATGGGGATGGGCAGAATTGTTTAGGTTGGAGAAGATGTCTAAGATCAAGAAGTCCAACTGTTGACCTGGCACTACCAAGTCCACCACTGAACTATGTCCCTAAGTGCCACATCTACCTGTCTTTTAAGTACCTGCAGGGATGGTGACTCAACCATTTCCCTGGGCATCTTGTTCCAGTGCTTGGTAACCCTTTCTGTGAAGAAATTTTTCCTAATATCTAATCTGAACATTCCCTGACACAACTTCAGGCCATTTCCTCTTCTCCTATTGCTTGTAAATCCCCACTGACAGCCTCCCCCAAGCCATTATTCATGTTAATGAGCAAGAATTCTGGGTCCTTAACCACTGAGATCTAGACAGCCTCCTCTGGTCCCTTACAGCAGCTTCATTCCAAGAGACTCTGAGTCTAAAAACTCATTTGAAGAGAGATCATCTGACAATGATTTCATGCAGGTCAACACTTTTTCACAGATATTTAACTTGCAGCACTTGATGCCTCTTGATGACTCACTTGGCTTCTTTTTATCTATCACCCTCAGACTGTGATGCCACCAATTTTAAGTCTGAATTTTTTGTCTTTCTGTCAAGTACAGAAATTAAACCTGGTCATTTTGTGTGTAAATTTATAATGTCCTAGATTATATGAACCTCTGAAAATCCTGGAATTGAAAAGGGGCTGGAATGCATAGATACCCAACAAATCCTAAGTGCTAACTTCAGTGAAACACTTGCAGTACAGCACCTCTTATACAACATCTATCAGTAGACATTCCCACTCTTTATTTTATGTACATAAATCTATTCACACTTATATATCTGTGTACACATAGATGTGAAGGTTTCCATGTTACGCATTTTATGTATGTATTTATAGAAACACACACATGCACACACACATACATAATCCTAAACTAAAACAGATGACAGTACGTCATCCTAATGAGTTTCTGACAATTCTTAAACCAGTGCAAATCCATTCTTTTTTTTCCCCACATTGATTAGCAATTTAAAAACAGGTTTCCATCAGAGATTTCCAGTTTCAGGGAAATAAATGGGCTTCCAGTTATAACCTGAGTATAAAAGTGAATGCTAATGTTCTAAGGATACCCTGACATTGTCGTTACACAGCTGATCACACTGTTGATGAGCATAGCAATCTAGCATCTGTCTCTATCACTGTACTACTAAAGCAATGTTATAATATGCATGACAGGAAGACTGCCTTTCAAAAAATGTGAACAAGAACTCACTAAGTAATGTTCCTAAATAGAACAAGGACATTGTGCAAGAGACCTTTCTCCCCACTTCTTTACTTTAGTCAAAGAGTATTTCATGTAATTGGAGGAAGGAGTGTATTATGTCTTCAAAAAATGTTTATTTCAAGTACCATCAATCCCATACCTGGGATAAAGTAGGTAAATGGACCAATATGGAAGGAGATAATACAACTTAGTTTCAGTCTTGATTTTATCTGCTTTGGTCAACTGTATATCTCAGATTAGAGGCACATAGTATTTTGAAGCAGGAAAGAAGCCCATCTGTGTTTTCTTCCAGTTATTAAATGGAGCTTGAAAATAGATTAGGAAAAAAATCACTGGATTAGCACAGGACATTTCTGAAACCACCGTCTTTTCTGCTCTGACGTGAAGCCCTAGATTTCAGAAATGATTAGCACAGAACTTTCTTAAGGTGGTACATTGCTGCATTCAGTTGCCTGACACAAAATATTCTTGTAGCATCCCAAGATATTACACTGAGTTATGAACGCACCTCATGGCACATGGTCAGTCCCACTGAATTCAGTCAAGTACAGAAGTTTGTTCAAACTTCTCAAGTTTGAAGTCTGAGCAGTGATTGAATACATTTGTTGCATCAGGATGCACCGTGTCTTCTAAAAGGGGTTTGCTTACAGAGTCTGAATCTAGGTAAAAGGGGATTTTCATATTTTGTAGTAGCAGGAGGACAAAGATATGCCAGGATCTGGGAAAATGTCTATCATAAAAGTATGGATGACCTCTTATTGGTTGGCCTTGGCCTACAGTGGCTAACGGCTGAAAATTCATCCTTGCACTAAGAAACAGCAAAACATTCATAAGCCATTTCACTTTTATTTCGCTATGTATATCATATATGTATGTGATATATATGATACATATATGTGTGTGTGTGTATATATATATGGCACACATATATATATATATGATATACATAGACTATCCAGTGCTTTCATGTATACAGGAATTATTATTATGTATCTGTATATATACATGGAAAAAAAAAGTCAAAGGAAGATACAGCAATGGAGTATAAGGGGAGAGGTAAGGACAGAGAATGATAGGAAAACTCGTTCACAGGTGAGCCTTCACCTCTGGCAGTTGAGAAGAAGAATAATTTCTAAAGAAATACATGAGTTACAGAAGGCACAATTTTGACATCAGTCTTCATCAAGTCTAAAACACACAACTAAATAGGAGCTCTTATCTGGAATTAGCAAAACTTCAGCATTTCATGGGTAATTTTAGCAATGTAATTATTGAAATAGTGTAGTGGTTTTGATTCTAGGCCTTCCTTGGTAACCAGGTTGTAACCAAAGAAGTGGCCATGTTCCCAGTATTTTATATGATTTTTTTTTTTCAAATCAGGGTATAAATAAGGGGGAGAAGATTTTCCTTCTTTCCCTTCTGGTGAATCTCAGAGCAGGTTCTCTGCAATCGGTTCTGCTCATGTGGAGGAATGAAGCTTGGTGAGGTGTGGTAGACCTTAGGAAGGAAAAAGTACCAGCGGACATTTGACACAATTCTGCTATCTCAAGGGGAGCAGAAAGATTTTCTTTTGTTAGTTCTTTATTAGTTGCTCCCGAGTTTTGATTGTGCATATCTGTTTTGAATTTTCTTTTTCTCTTTTCCCTTCGAGGAGGAGGTGTTCGGGGTCTCTTTTTCTGTGTACATAATATTCTAGTTGTATATGAGTGTAAATACATACACGTATATTTATACCACTTTAGTTTACTCATTTCAATTTTTCGGTAGCTTTTTCCTCCTCCCTTTCCCTTGTGTGCATAGTGGGGGAGGGGGTGTGACTTCAGACTGTAAGGTTTGAGCATTTGGCGGGAAAGCCGAATCCAAACCATTACAAATAGTCATTAAGAATACATGTTCTCATGGTCCTTCTTATAGCTTCCAAAAAGTTGATTACTCCACATGAGCTGGCAGTGTGCACTCACAGCCCAGAAAGTCAACCAAATCCTGGGTTGCATCAAAAACAACGTGGCCAACGGGTTGAAGGAGATGATTCTCCCCTTCTACTCTGCTCTGGTGAGACCCCATCTGGAACACTGCATCCAGCTGTGGGGTCCCCAACATAAGAAGGACATGAAACTGTTGGAGCAAGTCCAGAGGAGGGCCATAAAGATGATAAAAGGACTGGAATACCTACCCTACAAAGACAAGCTGAAAAAATTGGGTCTGTTTTGCCTGGAGAAGACAAGGTTATGTGCAGACCTCACGGCAACTTCCAGTATCTGAAGGGGGCCTACCGGGAAGCCAGAGAAGGACTCTTTGTCAGGAACTGTAGTGACAGGACAAGGAATAATGGGTACAATTTGAAAGAGGGAAAATTTAGGTTAGATATTAGGAAGAAATGTGTTACTGTGAGAGCGGTGAGATACTGGAACAGGCTGCGCAGGTAGGTTGCACATGTTTCAACCCTGGCAGTGCTCAAAGTGAGGTTGGATAAGGCCTTGAGCAACTTGGTCTAGTGGGAGGTGTCCCTGCCCACGGCAGAGGGTGTTGGGACTAGATGAGATCCTTAAGGTCCATTCCAACCCTTTAACGTTCTGTGATTTGAACTTCTTTCCTGAAAGGACTCAAGCAGATGCATTAGACTTGGTGGGAACACTGCTCTCTATCTTTTGCCTGTAATGCACACAGGAAGGTGATTAGGTTGTGCTGCTGGAGGCATCCCAAGGAAACTGACTGTGATGTGAGTAAGTGTGAAAGGTTCCTGCTGCCCAGACCAGCCCAAAACCTGACAGTTTTCTGCTGCATCCAAAGATATTGTCAGAGAATCAACTATATGGGACATTTTCGTGGAGGATTTTATTCCTCTTCAGAGAAATACAAGTATGCTTGGTGAGAGAAAACAAAAGATTCAGGCTGAGAACTTTTACGTCCAGCAGTTTTCACCGAGCCATATTTAGAATAAGAAAGTTCTACCCTCATAGTGCTAACAGCAGCTATTTAATCTAATTGTTGAAGATGTGAAGCAATTTCCTGCCTGATTACATTAACTGACATTCAAATTGCATTATCATGCAGTAGAAAAATAAAATTTAAATATGTCTGCTGGCATCAGAAAGTCCCAAATTTGAGGGACACTCAGATGAGCCTATGGAGCGTAAATTCTAATATTGCTGTGCTTATACTCTGATTCTGGCTGTGTGAAATATGAAGGTTGGAATTATGTCTGCCAAAAAGCAAAGCATTGGAATCTCTAAAACAATCCTTGGAATTGTGTCTAATTTGGTAAGTAGCTAAAGCTGAAGGCAATTCTTTCTGGAATACAGAGTTTTGATGTTTTCAAAGTGAGACACATCAATTTTTCACTCTAGAATAACATTTTGTCTCAAAACTTCCTTAGCAATGATACCTAAAAAGCATTCAAATTTCCAGAATTGAGCTAAACATATTGTTTCAGATCAAGGAAAACTCCTTGTTCAATTCATTATCATTTTTCCTTAAAATATCAGTGGCTGCCACAATGGTACTCCTACAGACAATGGGTAGCTAGCGTGTCACCTGACAGTCACAGAGGTATACAGATGGGGAAATATTGACTGCCTTAACAAAATGCTGGAGGGAAAGCTGGAAAGTTTCTGTGATGTTAACATGTAAGTGTATGGTGGGGAGAGAACTGCAGGAAGTTTTATGCCAAATCCCTGATGTTACAGTTTTACATAGGGATGATCTAATGCCACTGCGTAAAAACAGTGATGAGGGTTTTAAAGGTGCTGGGAAGACTTTCTTTTGCAAATCTGGCCTAAGAAACACAAATGTCTGCAGACATGATTTTTCACCCTCATCTCTTCCGTGAGGACCTTTATTCTCACAAGTGAAAGAATAACCCAACTTTTCATTTTTAGCTGCCATTCATTGTTGCTGTTATGTCGTGATAGATTGAACTCCTTAATATAGCATCATACATGAATGAGCTACAGTGAAACAAAAGAAAAATAATTTAAAAATTAAGTTTGAACACTTCAGATTATGTATTTAATAAAGCTTTCAGATGAACTGTTTGTTCTTGCTTTGATCTTTATTTAAAGCAGACCGGTTTCTTAAGCCCAAGTTCTTATATTTCACATGATGGTTACCAAACACTAATGCACATTATAAGACAATAGAAATGCAAAATGCATCCTGTTTGATAAGATCAAGGATTTTCAAAAAACAAATTATGTGACATATCCTGGTACCTTACCTTCAAGGGAAATCTAGGACATGTTTTTTAGACTGAAAAGTTGTTCAAAGGGGCACTTACTGTGTGACTGTAGTCTGTCATTTGTGGCAATTTCATCCTTCTGCTAATTTCTATTATTTGTAAAACGAACATGTTTTAAAGAGTGATTTTTTTATATTAACAAATGTCACTGCTTTGCTATCTGGCCACGTTTGAAGAAATGTACTTACACTCTTCTTCTGAATAGCAGCTAAGTACTATAGAGTTTTTTCTTTTCTCTTACAAAACAATATTGGTTAAAAATTTAGGCTCAGCTTTCCCACTTGTATGGGTTAGAGACTGACAAAGCATGCTAGAATAAGACCAGATGCTGGGCATTTTTTACTGCCCAACTTCTCTGAACCTTTCAGTTTTTGTCAATCTTCTTTCCCTTGGGCTTTCGTGATTAGAGACTACGTAATCCAAGAGATTGGTTTTTTGGATGTGACTGCTCCTTCAATTCAACTAAGCTAAAGTCATTGACTTGTTTCACTTATAAACCTCAACAGTGTTAGTCATGGTTGCCCTCAAAGGGTTTAATCTGCTTACTCCCATGAATTTCATAATCCTATAGAAGGTAGTACTAACTACACTAGCACTTGAACCACATTATGTAAGAAAAATAGAAATACTGGAATTGTATGTGAAGCAAATTAAAGTGCTGGAAGGTCAGTTGGCCAGCCAAATCATCTTTCAAAGCAAGTAACAGAAAAACATCAATGGTTTCCTTGAGTGCTCTTTCTTGCCACCTCTAGTCTTATTCCTGCATGAGGTACACAGTATGACTCTAAACCCAGGAGGCATATGGCAAATATCGAGATTGTTCTGCAGTCTGAAAGGGCCTCTGCCAGAGATCAAACATGGACAGGAAAAAATGATGAGATAAAATAACGAATAACAGAGCTTCTCCACATCTTTCATTATAGACTAGTTAACTCAATGCTAAGTTTATATGAGAATTTCCTTCACACCCACTTTGCATTTACATGTGTCCTGAAGGACGGCATCTCGCTGTGCCAAGAGCTTTGCTAAATTGTGGGAAATAAATGCTGTCACAGGAGGGAGCGAAGTTGTACAGATAGACACTTCTTATTGTTATGTGTGCAAAATATTCAGTATTGCAAACTGTCAGCAGTCTTCTTCCCTCGGTGGTGGGTCTCCCCACTGATGTAGGAGGAGGGATGAGGAGAGCCGGGAAGGAGGTGAGCTCAGGGACACCCTCACTGATGACACAGTGCTGTACTGTGTCACTAGAGCAGACAGGGCTCTTAGTTCTTCTGGTGACAAAGTAGGGATGCCGGGTCTGGGATGGAAAAGGATTTGGTCAGGGACAACATCTCACAGGAGGAAAAGATAGAATCATGTAAAGCTTTGGAAATGAGAAGGAGGAAACTTGCTGTAAGGGATTCCCAGCTTGGTTTAATTTCCAAGTGCATTATCAGTAAAGGGTGTATGCTGCCTCAATGACATTTTAAATTCTTGAATTGAATTGATGCTCTTCTAATGTAAGATTCATAGTTGAAGTACTTGTTTCTGTCTCAGGTAATTCCAAAAGCAAACAAAGACTCAAAAAGAGGCTCAGGTTTTTTAAGGCCCTCATGCAGAGGTCTGGCATGGGATAATCTATGCTTTATATACAAAATTATGAGAGCTGCAAGAGATTGAAGGAATTCACCAGGAAAGTGGAGGTGAAAAACATACTAGGTTTGTGCTTTTTTTGTAATGATGTGCTAAACCTATAATATATTGAGTATATTAAAAACAACAAAAAAACAAACCACACAATTCTGATAGACAGTGAAGGTATTTGTATTTTTATGTTTCAGTGGTACTGAAATCTTACTCTACAACCAGCTGCTTCGGATAACTTCAGTGATTGCTACATACAAAAAGATATATCTGTAAGGAAAAAGTCATATTTCCAGGTGAAACATTCACATAACAGGAATTTACTCACATCCCTTACCCCTTGCACCAGGAGGTAATCATCTGATTTGACAAAAAACCCTGGTTGTCCCTGAAGTTACTGACTGTTACAGATCTGAGGTGAAGCAGTCCCACTGAGTATTTGAAAGTGTTTAATTGATAA
This sequence comes from Cephalopterus ornatus, assembly GCA_013396775.1. NCBI lineage: Eukaryota > Metazoa > Chordata > Aves > Passeriformes > Cotingidae > Cephalopterus > Cephalopterus ornatus. The sequence continues at coordinate 13,061 of VZRE01004456.1, read as the reverse complement.
TCCATGGCATCTCTTTCTCTGCGTAGCTGGCATATAGAAGCTGTTGATATTTTGTTATAGCACATACAGCACTTAACTATGATATTATGATTTTAGGCACTACTTCATTGCCAGAGATACCTTATTCAAGCTTATCATTACAAGTTTGACATTATTTTAATAATTTGCCAAAATATATTTAAATAAATCAGAGACATACAGCAAGATCTGTTCTGCTTTTCAGGTCACTTCCTGACTTGGTTCAAGGAAGGCTAACTTTCTACCAAAGTTATCAAAACATTTACACAATATATAAGAATCTGTTTCTCTTGACATTTATCTGTGTACACAGATGGAGATCTCTCTTTCAAACTAAAATCTGAATTAAATAGCTAGTCCAAGACTTAGCATCAGCAGAAACTGATGACCTTTTATTTCCACAAAGAGCAGTGTTATCAAAACAGGAAGAATTTAACTGAAAGAACACTGTGTCTTTTACATTGCTTAGCCTCTTATTCAACTGATAAAACATTCTAGGAACTCCATCTCTCTGGGTGGGTATGAAAATATACTGGGAAGATTTCTTTAAAGAATACTACCAGGTGGCTTGAGAGCAACAATTTGATTTTGTTTTAAAAAAAGGCCAAGTGTGAGAAAAACTGCTGTGAATATGAATTCTCTCTCTCTCCCTCTTTCTCTTCTTTCCAGGGATGATAGATAAAGTGTTGCATTTAAATAACAAAATATGATTGTGTTCATTCATGTGAGCTATGGTATTTTAAGAAATGAGAATTTCCCAGAATCTCGGAAAAAAATAACTCCATATAGGATTTGTGCTCATTAATCACAACAAATACTAATAACCTGGATGTAGATGGTGAAACTCAGTTTCATTCAGGTGGAATGGTGGAGCTGATTACCCAGCACACAGCAAGCAGGAGCATTTCATTTAAAATGAACTACAATAATTCCAGGTTTTTTTCAACAACTTTATGTGAACACTCACGTAGAAGATCTTGTCATTCACTGGTAACAGAACATGTCAATGCTACTTTTGGAAATTATCTGTCATATCCACTTATCACAAATGACAGACTGTAAGT
>VZRE01004455.1:0-169440 GCA_013396775.1 Cephalopterus ornatus | reverse complement strand
GTTGCTAACTGTATCCTCCTGGATTACAGCGGGGTTGGCTTCCTGTTTCTGTCTACCAGCTTCAGAGGCCAGTTGTCCTGAGGACAACCTGTCTTACTGTTGAAAACTGAGGCAAAGAAGGAGTTAAGTACCTCAGGCTTTTTCTCATCTTTGGTGACTACGTTCCCTCCCAGAGAAAAAGAAGAAGGTACTCCTGGTGTTTGAGCTGAGGCCTCTGCAGCCCATGATTATAACCATGGTGAAGCAGCTGTCCCCCTGCAGCCCAAAGAGTGCAGAGACCCACCTGTAGCTCATGAAGGAGCCCACACAAGTGCAGGTGGATATCCAAAGGAGGCTGTGACCCCCTGGGAGGCCTATGCTGGAGCAGGGTCCTGCTGAGGAGCTGCAGGCCACGGAGAGAGGAGCCCAAGCAGGAGCAGGCTTTTCCCAGGTAGGACTTGTGGCCCCTGTGGGGGTCCTATGCTGTTAGAGCTCATTTATGAAGTGATTGTGCCCTGTGAGGAGTGACCAACGGAACAGCAGTTTCATGAAGAACTTGTGTCCATGGGATGGACTCAGGCCAGAGAGGTTCATGGGAGGGACCCCAAGGGAAGCAAGGGAAGGACTTCTCTCTCTGTGCAGCAGCAAAACCAACAACTGACCGTAACCCCCATTTCATGTTTCCCTGCACCACTGAGGGAGAAGAGGCAGAACTTGGAAGGAAGGAGGAGCAGGGGGAAGGTGATTTTAAGGTTATTTTACTTCTCATTCATTTGCTCTGATCCTGTTAGTAATAAATTTAATTAATATCCCTACTTTGACTCTGTTTTGCCCATGACGGTGATCAGTAAGTGACCTCTCCCAGCTCTTATGTCAACTCATGAATACTTTGTTGTTTTTTTTAATTCTCTCTTCTGGAGAGGGAGAGAGTGGCTTCAGTTGGTACCTGGCATCCAGCCAGGGTCAGCCCACTACAGAAGGGTAGACACTGATCTCTTCTCTGTGGTGACCAGCATCAGGACCGGAAGAAATGGCCTGAAGTTGTGTCAGGAGAGGTTTAGGCTGGATATTAGAAAGAGGTTCTCCACCTAGAGGGTGGTTAGGCACTGGAACAAGCTCCCCAGGGAAGTGGTCACAACACCAAACTTGACAGAGTTCAAATTGATACTCTTAGGCACATGTCTTGGGATGGTCCTGTCCTTATGGGTCCCTTCCAATTCAGCATATTCTGTGACTCTGGGATTCTGTCTAAGCCAGGCTACAGACTAGGCTCAGAGGAAAAAGCCACCCGGTCTTTTGTAAAAGTTGAACAAAACTGTTGGGCCAGGAACAATCCCAAAGAGATTGCATGGACTGATAGTTAGGATGTTTTCCTCACACTGCAGTGGATCCCATCCAAAGCAGCACTGGAACTCAGGTATCAAACACCATGAATTTCACTCAGGAAGCTATTTTAGTACTGATGACCTTTACAGGATTTGGCTGTTAATCACCTGGGTTTCTCTTTATGTAAGGTTGTAATACAAAAAGCCTGTAGAAAAATCAGTATTTTTTTCTTCTTTTCCACATTTAGATAAACTATACTGCTGTAACTGAATATATTGCAATACACACTACTTCATTAGGAAGGCAATTACATTCTTTAAAGGCAGAAAATGCCCTGCTATTGTGATATGCAATGGATTCACTGAAATTATTGTCTCTGGTAGAAAAGGGAGAGAAAAGAAACTCAAACATATCACAGAGGGACATTAATTCAAGCTGGTAAGTCTTTATTTGGATTTAACAAGCTTATACAGTGATAAGCCTGAATGGGAGAAAGGTGTAGACCAGAACATCTTAAACCATTTAAATCTTATTAGAAGTAATTTTTTTCAGAGACAGGAAAATTTTCTGCCACTTACCATTTGTGCCATGAGAATAAAAAAATCAATTTAAAAAAAAAAAAGGAAAAGGAAGGAATTAAAAAGGCAGACGGAAAGGAACAATTTCCCATTCAGAAGAATATCATTTTATCACTCTAAGGTCCATTTCTGAGTCCCAATTAAAACCTATCAAGCATATAACACGTATGAATACTCTGAACTACTAAATGCAGACACCATGGTAGATTTTTTCACTTGCTATTATTAAAGAAGACAATTTTCAGACAATATAATGGGCATTAAATTATTTAGTGTCAGTTTTACACAGGAATAATAACATCGTATTACTGAAACCAGTGTTAAATACCTCAAAAACATTAAGCAACATTTTTCTTGACTTAGTATTAGTTATTCCTCCTACCTTTTATACCAGTACTTAATTTAATTGCCATTACTTTTAGCAAGAACATATGGAATAGCAAAAAATAACATATTCTGTTTCCATGCCTCTTGTGGCTGCAGGAGAGAAGTGAACAAAGGGATGTTGAAGTACTATATGGACATTTGCATTTCTGTGTCCATTCTGTCCGCATAAATATTTTGCTGGTGACAATAAGGGAAATTTTCTTGTCTGGACAGGCTTAAACATCTGCCTACCATGTTCTTTTCACGTAAACAGACGTGTTCTTTGTTCTTCTGCTTAGAAATTAAATCAATAAAAATAAAGCCTTCTTTCTTTCTTTGGTGGCAACAGGTCTAATATGAGACAGCAGCATTGCAAAATGATAAACCATGGAAGTACACAACTCCAGCAATTTTCCCTTTGAAAGTGTATAGTCACAAGGTATTTATGGTATGGGGAAATTAAGCATATGAATCATGTGTACTTTGATAGAGAGATTACTTGCCCTGGCACCAAACATGCTTAGACTACAGGATGGATGTGATTTCCATCCCTTGGAGAATTCCCTAATTTGGCCCTTTCCTGCAGGCAGCCAGCAGCTTCCTCTTCCCAGACCATTGTGGAGGTTTAGAATAGTTCTTCTTTTGACAGGAGAATGAACAGGAAAAGGGAAGCTGAAAGTAGTACTCTGCTGGGAATACTCAGCTTACTGAAAAGAGAGGTGAGTGACTGATAACTTCCTTCTCATCCACTCTGTGAAGGTTTTGTTGCTTTATCTGGAAGCTCTGCTTGGGAAAAATGCTCAGCAAAGCTTCCGATTCATTTCTGGTGTCAAAGTCTGAACAGTTGTGGAAGGTGCTCCTGATCAGACCTAAGTAGACAGGCAGTGTAATTCAAGATTATGTGACAATTCTCAAGGTCTCTTTTTTTTTTTTTTTTCCCTCCCCCCCGGAGAAGACTCCAGAGATCAAACAGTAGATCATGGATCATCCCATGGGATGTCCCTGAGAGAAATGAAGAAAACCGCATTCAATGAGTCCTATGGGAACAAACAGTTAGATGCATTCTAGCTGCAGACTAGAGTTATACAGTTTATGAGAGATCAAGGGTGAAAAAGTGCAGCAGCTGAAAATGACAGACTGCAAGCTAGTTATTCAGTTAGAGTAGAAATATTTCTTCCAACTTCAAGAGAAGTGTAGCAGTTCAAACAGAAAGCTGGAAGGACAGGAGGTGTGAGTAACTCACGCGTCTCAGAGGCAGATTTTGGAGATCAGAGTGGGCAATGCTGCATGGTACTCATGATCTAAAACTTCAGCTGTGGACTACCCAGAGTTGTAATAAAGGTATTCATGAGTAAAATGGAAGCAGGCTTTTACACAGGAAAGGAGAAGGCTGAAATTTTGTTCACCTGTAAATGGCAGGAAAAAGTCATTTGGATATATATTGTTTTGTGGGAAATAAGAATAGCAGAGAATGGCATTCTTTAAAAGTAATATAATCCTGTCTTTCTGTTATTCTCTAACACACAGAGATGGAAGACTGGGTACATGTCCTAGAAGACCAGCACTGTTGCTGACTGTTTGCAAATCTTTACAGGACCTCAGATAAGCAAACGATCAATGAAGAACAGTCTGGAAGCACGAAAGGAAGTCCCAGGGCTTCAGCGGGAGAAAAAAAATGTTTAGAATATCAACTGCATCTTTAATTAACAACCCTTAAAAACATTAATTGTTAATGTTAACATTAATGGGTGTGACTTCTTAAGGAACTATACCTCATACAGCGTGTTTGGCTGTCATTCCTGTGCGAACAGTGTCTCTCTAATACAGCAAAATAAATACATGCAAGAACTGAGGGTTTTGCCCTAAGTTAGGCTTTTCTTTCACCAGAAGGGGTATACAAGCCCTTGGTAACAATAGTATACAGGGTACAAGCCAAACTGATTTGAATTCTGTAGTAGATATAATACCTGTTAGTCAAAATCAAGGCTTAAATCCAAATGCTTTTTCATCTCTCGCTCTTTTTTATATCATTTCTTTTGAAAGCATATTTTTTAAACTGTCTTAAAATTAATTGAAAAAAGTCTATCTCCAAGTGATTGAAATGACAGTTTGCCCAGAGGGAGAGAATCATTAAAATGATCTGAAGTCAACAAAGTTTAATGGAAATTAATACAATGAAACAAATGTAATGTGACATCTGATATTTCTAAAATAATTGATTTTCATTTATTAAATTAAACACTTGCAGCTCAGAATTATGATTCACAGGCACTCTTTCCTTTATTAGTTTCAATAAACATGGCTCATATCAGTAATGTACCACCGGCTTTAAAATATACAGCTTGTAGAATAGAAAAGCCTCCAAGAGACGTTATATTTGATGTAAGAGGTATGAAAAACATAATCAAAATATTCTTTCACTGCTAAATTTTAATAATTTATGCCACAATGTGTCTCTCCAGTTTTATACTGAAATTTTGAGGCATCAAAAATTAATTTTTCTTGCTGAAAATATTCAGTGCAGTAACTTTGAGGCAAATAGCCTAAAGATTGCAAGAACTAAATAAGTTTTTGATTCATCTGCCCATACTTCATGATTTGTTATAAAATGTTTGGAGTTTGAGCAACCTCCCCTAACATTCAGTCACAAAATCCTTGACGTGAGAGGGGTCAGGGCATGAAGTAGATGTGAGGCACAGCATTCCAACTCTATGGTGTGGAGGAGGGCTGTTTGCCCCCATGTTTTGACAAAATAATAGGTCTGCAGAGATTCCTATTCTCTCCCACCTTAGCCCTCTTTTCCAAAACAAAACCTTTGTTCATATCCCAAACAGGACTCTAGGTTAGGCTGGGTGATGAGCAGGTGTAGTTACCCAAGTCCTTGGCAGCACATTTGGTATAGCAGGTGGAACAGGAAGGTGTTCCTGATCCCTAGGATCCACATAGCTGGAAATCTTGTGTCCTATGGCCAGGCAGGAATGCATAAGGAAGTGGTGCTTAGCACATGTTTTAAAACCTATTGGACCAAAATAATTCAAGACAAGAGCTCCTTAGTCTTTTCTGAAATTTTTGTCAGATTCTTGCAGGTAAATGTTTAATACCTTACAACCTTACACTGCCTCATTGGTTTTCTAATTAATTCTATTTTTCACTCTGTTAAAGATCCTGACATTTTACTTTGGAAATCAGAGCACCAAGACCAGATCCTCATCTCTCCTCGTGTCAGTCCAGCAGAGCAAATCAACTGAAAAGGCACATTGACTTCTACTGGGAAATACTGCGATGTTCTGAAGCAGGGGAGTTAAATACTCACTGCTTGTGTGTATTATCCTGCAGCTATCCTCAACAGATGCATTAATTACTAATGACACAAAAATATGAATACTCTTTGATGTAATTTGAAATCTTTCATTCTTTGCTTTTTATAGTCTCAGACCCCAGCTTTGAGACCACTTAAGCTGACTACAGAAAATTATTTCCAAGATCTCATCTTTCCTCTTTCTTCTCTTTCCCACCACACAGAGGTTGCAGTCGAGTGTTCCTGCTTCTCTAGTCTTGTGGTAAGGTCCCATAAGAAGCAAATAATACATTTTAAGATGTGTATATATGCTGCAGTTCCTCTTGCCAATAAACTAAGTACAAGGGGCCTTTTGGACCACAAAGGTCATTCCCCTGTTATTTTAAGCAACTACTTCATTTACTTTTTTTCTCAGTACTGATCAAAATCTGTCTTAAAACCAGGCAGGTTTTCCTCTCTCCTCATACCCTCTGAAATATTTTTTACAAAACTCATCACCATCATGGTTTAGAACCTTCTTCAAATTCCCTTTTTGCATTTACCGGAAGCAGTTAATACAGAAAACACATTATTTTAGCCCTCCTTAATATTGAGAAAGACACTTAAGAAGGCAGTATTTTAAAACATTTTTCACAGGGATTCATACATACCTTTTAACTGGTAGATAGAGACATTTCCAGTCTTAGCTTCTTCATATTGCTAGGATAATTTCTGTTATATGAAAAATCTGATTCATTAAAATCTGTGTAGCTTTCTATGGTGATTTGCTTATACACACACTGCTCATATTCATGAAACAGCTGGCTGTTTTGAAACAAGACTTCTTATGGTTGAGGAAAACTCCACGTTTCAAATTCTTTGATTCAGTCTTCCATGCATGCCTTTACTCGGATTCTTGTGAAATTAGATTTGAGAGCTGTTTTCCTCTCTTTACAAGTCTCCTACGTTTTTTACAATGAACATTGAGATAGGTTGTCAGGGGAAGCTAAATTCAAAGGCTTTCTTTCGGCTTTGCTTTTTTATCTGTCATCTCTCTGTAGTTGTTTCCTTTTTATTCTATTATAGTTTGCTTGTTTGTTTGTTTGTTTGCCATTTCTCTAATCAGAAAAGCAGAAAGAAAAGGAAACAAACCGTGTTATTTCTATTCATGTATTTTACTAATATGCTTAAGCATGCTAGGTAGAATTATCCACTTCTACTGGACAGAAGAGCAGCACAACGATTGTGTTCAAGCAGCTAGAGCAATTACTGGACGGTATTTTGAAGCTGCTACACAAAGAGAATATTTTTCCTGTAGCGGTATTTTTAAAACTGCTTTTCATTTAAGTTTTTCTTTTGTTGTTGTTGTACTTGAAAATTCAGGTGAACTAGTCATCGTCAGTAAACCAGAATTAAAAAAAAGGCTTTTAGAAAGAATGGAACAGAAAAGGTGTCTTCTTGTATTGCAAAAGTGATCTTGTTAATACCTGTGCTAGAACTTCTCACTTGATCACAAATTTCCACCAAACTGTGGGGACATTCCATGCCTCAGTAAATGACTTTAAACCACTTGGGGATGATACTAATTTTATTGTAATCGCATATTTCAAAGAAAGGGATGTCATTATTGTTGTATGTAATGAGTATAATCATTATCAGAACTACAAGTTTAGTCAAATAATGCTCCTTGTTTAAAGGAAAAGTAAACAGTGTAACATGCTAATTAGAAAATGTCATTAAACAATTAAAAATTCATCCTTATTTAGCACGTCAATCACAGTAAAGGCAGTCCAGGAGCTGAGGTTTCATGAGGTATTCTAAGGAAGCTCTACAACTCACATTTATTTCTGAATCTAGTTAAAACTCTGTAGTTGTACATCCAAATAATTCTTGGTCACAGTAAAACTTTTATTGTATTATATGAAGTGGAGAACTGTTGCACAAAACACAAAGCACACATTAAAATTGACCTAACCATGAAATCAGTCTGAGGCCATTTTAACACAAGATTTTTTTAGTAATCTGTAAAGTTTTCTTTTCTATTTTATTATATCATATTTTACACCACTTTTCAAAATAGAAAACACTTATTTAAATGCAATTTTACACACTGACATATAACTGTTACAATGCTTTTTTACCCACACAAGTGGCAAAGGTGACCCATCCAGACAGTAGCATTAAGTATGTAATAGACAGTGCATTAGGATTGTTTCAGATTAATAGGGGGAAGTTCTGGATGGACACAGATAACTTCCATTTTTGAAAATGGACAAGGAACCTGTGCAGAAAGGTGGACTGCAAGTGTCTTGGAGAAGAGCTTAAATTGCAGGTTGCAATACTCCATGCTATGATTCAGCAGCCATTTTGTCTTCATACATTTATCTGTCTTGGACTTTGACTTCACAAAGCACTTAAGCACACAGGACATGTTTACATTTCTACATAAGTAACATGTTCCTTTTTTCTCAGAGTGATCAAAGGAAGTTAAGTGTTCAGCAGAGTTCCCTATGGATCCATCTCATTCTCATAATCATACCTCTGAAGGTACTTAAGCAAATACAGACAGCACAATGACAATTAAAACATTCTGGATTCATGTTGACTGATAGCTTTCCAGTAAGCATATGATGAGACTAAATTTATGTCTTGAAAATCCACTGAGAAATACTTTGAACTGTGACAATGAAATAGCAATTGCAGCAAGAAAAATTAGAAAGAATCAAGTCTCATAATCAGATGTATAGTTACTACAGGGCATTATGTGACAGATTTAATTTTTTGACTTGGATTAAACAAATGGTTCAATGACTTTTGAACTTAATGGGTGCCTGAGGCTATATGGTGGTATATATTTTTTATTAAATATAAATATTTACAAGAGATTTTTAAGAACTTTCTTCCAATTTAAAACATGTCCCATTTGGGGAAAAAAAAAAAAACAAAACAAAACTGAGAGAGCATAAGGGCAAGTAAAATAATTTCAAATAATTTTTTTTTTTTAAGACGAGGCTAAACTTGTTCAGTTATGTGTATCACAAAGTTTTCCGAACTCATTGATTGGGCTTAGAATTTTCCAGAGAATACAAGCAGGTTTTGGCTTAGAAATACCTATGTAACTTTTATTACTCTTTCATATCTCCTGTGGTTTAATTTTGTGGAATCCTAATAATCACCTGAACCCTTTTCAGCAATATTGTCAGAGATTTTATTCAGAAAGAACAAATACAGACTTTTTTGTTAGGAAACATACAGCAAGCCACCTAGACCCTTTGGAATATCAATCTATATGTTGTACATGAAGCTTATTTCAATAAGACTTGTCTAATCTTTTTCCAGGTTACAGTCATACTGAAAACACAGTTTATGTAAGATAGTGTGATAAAATGATAGCAAAAGAACAAATATACAGGACAAGATATTCTGTTTACAAAACATCTTATGAAAATGGAGCTGCTTCACTTCTTCTCTCCTTTGAATGAAGAATGCCTCTAAGTCTGTCACCTCTTAGTTTTAATAGTTTGAAATAAGAGAACACTAGAAATCTAAAAACATGTAATAGATAACTTCCCTTCATTAATCAGATCAGGTCAATACATGGATTAGTATTGTATTTAATTATTACAATACCTGATCATTAGAATTAGAGATTATGTAAAGCAATAAGTTAAGCAAATGACACAAGATTGGCTCTGATCTGAAATAAAACTGTCTTGAGCGGAGGAGAAAATTATTTTTCCAGATTAAAAAAAAGGAAGAATGAAAATTACACTAAAGCCTCTTTCTCCTGGTAGATAAAGGGAATAGAATTATATTTTATTTTAATGTTACCATTAATAATAATTATTGATTTTATTATTTAGACTAGAATTTTAAAATTAATAATTTATAATTAGAATAACTTAAAATTAGACTTTAGAATTAGAATTTGTTTTAATGGTGTCTCCAAATCCGTGCATACTGAGTATTCATATTGGCTAAATATGCCTGGCCCTTGGCCACAAGTCAACCTCATCCTAGAGCTTTTGTGAGTGTTTGCTTTCTGTCTCTTTGTCTCCCACCCTGCTGCTTTCATCTGTCCTCACAAGTTAGCCAAATACACAGCAACTTCGCATCTTTCTGCTTGTGATGCCTGATCTTCCTTCATGCATTCTTGCTATCTCACAAGGAAAGGTGAGAGCCTCAAAACAGGTGCTTAGACAGAATCTATTGGAGAAGGTTAACTGCAGACTGAAAGGAGCAAGATCAGCAGAGGTGGAGACCTGGACCTAATGCTTTCAGTAATGTTAATGGATATGGCTTTTATATCTATAATGCTGTGTCCTGGGTTACACAAAGACTCTGATATCCACCGTTTCTTTTCTCTTTTCTCCAAATATGCTCACTAATTTAGACTGTGGGGAGGGACTTAAGATAAGGGTGGTACTCTCCTAGGAGAAGAATGCCACCTCAGGCTACAGGCTGAGTATTGTTTCTTTGTCTTTACACAAATGACTCCTGTGATAACTCCCCTCGGGGAGACATCAGGACAATTCACTCACATGGCCTGAAGATATTCAACTCTGCTGATGGCCATGATGGATCCACCTGTGCTTAGAAGGCGGCAAAGACTCCTGAAAAGTGCCATGATCAGGTATTAATCATCCAGTGAAGAACTCTGCGCCCCAGGGGAGGCACCAGAGGCATTTCCACCTACACTGAGCCAAATAAAAGATCACACTGGGACTTCAGGTTGAGAGTCTACTTCCCTCACTCCAGGGGACTTCTACCACCCAGGCCTCTACCACCACCTCAGCGAATCAGGACTACAACCACCATCGCAGTTGCAGCGACCAGGTTTCATTGCTGGATATGGCAGGTGTCTTGTGGGTCCTGCCAGTTGCAGCCCGGATCCAACTGCCTGGGACAGCACTGCAGCCTCACTCACTGCCATCTCGTTTTGGTCCAGCAGGCAGGAGCTTGGGAATTTTTCTGATTAGCTCAACCCAGTTTTATCAGTATTGTTTAGCATTCTTCTTGAAAAAGAGTTATTTTTTCACTTACATCCAGATATGTTTGGTCTCTCTCTCTCTCTTTCTCTGTATTGAAGAGAACCAAGGGTATTGAATTGGAGGAAGGAGACTTCCATCCAAGGTCTCTGCCCTCTCCAAATTGTCTCACAACAAGATATGCTGTTTTTAAAAGACTGCTAAAACCAGACAATTCTTAAACTTGGCCAGCACTGGCTGAATACATCCTCTGAAGTATTGTTGAGCTGAATAGGAATTGAATTATAGAAATCCCATAATTTAGTGTTCATTAATATGAGTTAGTCATGCCATACTAATTATTTGTCATCATGGAGAACTCAGTCTGCCCAGACAACCTGGAAAAGTTACCTCTTCATTTCACTGGAAAAGTTACCACTTGATTACACAAGAGAGAATTTTTATCCATGCTCAGTGAGTTGCTTAACTTTAATATAATGAAGATAGAATTGAAGTAAAAATTTTGCTCTAGACCCTTCACCAGCTCTATTGCCCCTCTCTGGACACACTCCAGCATCTCAAGGTCATTCTTGTAGTGAGGGTCCCAAAACTGAACACGGGATTTCAGGTGCGGTCTCACCAGTGCTGAGTACAGGGGGATGATCACTGCCCTGGTCCTGCTGGCCACACTATTGTTGATATGCCAGGGCATTGGCCTTCTTGGCCATCTGGTCACCCTGCTGGCTCATGGTCAGCCGGCTGTTAACCAACACCCACATGTCCTTTCTGCAAGGCAACTTTCCAGCCACTCTGCCTCAAGATCGTAGTGGTGCAGGACGTTGTTATGACCCAAGTGCAGGACCCAGTACTTGGCCTTACTGAACTTCATGCAACTGGCCTTAGCCCATCAATCCAGACTTCCCAGATCCCTCTGTAGAGCCTTCCTACTCTGCAGAAAATCAACACGCCCTCTCAGCTTGGTGTTGTCTGCAAACTGATGGAGGATGCACTCAAGTCCCTTGTCCAGGTCACTGATAAAGATATTAAACAGAGCAGAAACCAGTTTCTCCAGAAAAATGCTGTGAGAAATGGTGCCAAAGGTTTTACCGATTGTCTAGATAGACAATATCCACTGCCTTTCCATCATCTACTTATCAGGTAACCGTGTCATAGAAGGAGATAGGGTCAGTCAAGCAGGACCTGCCTTTCATACAGCCATGATGATTGGGCCTGATCCTGCAGTTGTTCTCTGCATGCCACATGATGGCACTCAAGATTATCTGTTCTATGACCTTCCCATCACCGAGGTCAGAATGATAGGCCTGTGGTCCCCTGTATTCTCCTTCTGGCCCTTCTTGTAGATGGGTGTAACACGGGCTAACTTTCAGTCCACTCGGACCTCCCCGGTTAGCCAGGACTGACTGAGAGTGACTTGACAAGCTCTTCTGCCAGCTCCCTCCTTGGGGGAGCTGATGGAACTGCTCGCCAATCCACTTTTTTTTGTTTTGTCATTAAGAACATGGCCAGTATGGTTTACTAGTAGGGAGCTAATTTACACAGTCATTTTCACTTTAGAAAAAGAAAATGCTGTCATCCACTTCTCATTTTCTCTATCATGAACCAAAATGCAGCTGTTTTCATAACCTAGGACGTCATAGTCCGAAAAAGAAGTTATGACTACTTCTCACACTTAATACCTGTTCTTGTAAAAGCGTTCCTCATTACAATGAATGATTCACAAGTCTTTCATTAGAAAATCCCACTTGGCCATTAGACAGTACTAATGTTTTTCCATTATGCTTAAAAATGAATAATTCATACTCTCCATGACAATAAACTAGGATGATGAATAATAGAGCAGAGCAAATACAGTTATGTCCTATTTTATATATTTTACCATGTGCTGGTTACATGTGATTTTCTGTCTTCACTTTTGTTGTCTGGAGTGAATGCTGTTAATGCATATATAAATAATTATGTGCATAAATATATGAGATGCATGGATCAAAATAATGAGCTTTAGTGTGTGTTTGTGTGCATTTTACACATAGACACACATACACATATGCTCATGACACTTTAAAAATTAAAGTAAGGAAAAAAAATTACAATACTTTTGATCATGGATTAAGTGCTTGAAAAATCTCATCTCTTGCCCTTCTTGTAGATTCCCTCAACTGTGTCATGGCTATAGGTAGAGTTTTCTTTCTTTTTTCCTCTCCTCTCCCTCTCCTCTTGTTGGGAGTTGATTAGTTCAAGAATGGTGGCCTAAGAAGACATTCTTCCAGCAGAAACTTGGTAGTTTAGCCTTTCCTATTAATTTTAGTTATAGTGAGCACACAATGTTATTGGGGAAAAAAAAAAAAAGGAGGAAAAGTCATTAGAGAAAAAAGCAAAACCTTCATTTAATTCCTAATTCGCTCCACCTCATACTACTTCTTGAAAACAAGAGAAGAGGTAAGTCTCCATTTAATTAACATCATTTGTAGCTCACAGGATTGGGAAAAAAAGAATTCATCCTGGAGGATGTAATGGGGTATTAGGGTCTGATAAAATTTCTGCTCTGAGACCAGTTTCCTTGTAATGCATCCTTAACTCACCTAAATGTTGCCAAACACCCATAAAAAGCCAGTTTGAGTTTGTTTAAGCTAATTAACAGAGCTGCTGCTCCCGACAGTCTCTTTGCAGAGTGTGCTGGCACCCGTGCCCCTCTGTGCTTCTCCACTAGGTCTGGTCTGGTGGCCACCCTCACACACTGGGGCCGTGGAAGAGGCAGACAGGATGGGGTCCTGCTGAGCAGAGGCCCAGAGCCATCAGCCCAGCATCTGCAGTCATGATGCCCTCATTGCACCATGGCTGGGTGTGGGGGTTTTCTCTGCAGAAAAAGAAAATGAGCTGTATGCCAGATTCAAGAACAACCTGGATGAAGTCTAATGTACCGGATGTGACAGAGAACACTGGATTCGACAATAAGGACTGTTTATTATAGTTATCAGAGTTTTTCCATTTGTTCAAATAGTCCATGTTAATGTTAATCCCCCATATATGGCTGTTACTCCTCCTCCCTACCATATTTGCCCCATGCACCACCTTCTATGAAAAAACTCCTCCCCTATCTCCACCCATCCTTACCATGTTTGTACCCTGCGCCTCCGCTTTGTACCATAGTTGGCAAGTGCCCTCCTTTTTACCAGAACCTTCTACGGCAGACCCTATAAAAGGGGCTGTCGCCATCTTAATAAAGTTCACTTCCCTCAACCCCTGACACTGTGTGCTTGTCTAGGTTCTTCCTCCTTGCGCCACTGTGTCAGGCCCCTTGATGCCACAGCTTACCAGCTAGCCGAGGCATCCCCCATTGCTCTACCCGGAGTGGACCGCCCCACTACTCCTGCGAGCTGCGACAGCTGGGCTCCTCAGGCCCCAACAAGGTGCCCAGCCATACCTGGCCCTCACCAGGCCCCAGCATCCAAGATGGCTCAGGAGACACTGCTTAGCAGTCAGAGACCTGTGCTGTGCCCTCAGCACTGCAAAAAGTATAATCCTGTTGCAGGGAAGAAGGGATCTGCAGCTGAAGGGAAAAGCATCTTCTCCTCGTCATACCTCCCCTATAAAGTACAGATGTGGTTGGAAACTGTGCACTGTTTGGTTAATACAGTCTTCCTCTCTTTCCCCACACTGCTCTTTTTTTTTTTTTTTTTTTGGTCTGGAAAATTTAAATGTGAAATTGAAAGGAGTTCTGACAAAATCTGTGGCTGAACAAAACATAGGAAGAAAAATTTAAAAAAATTTAGCAGATGATAAAGAGTTCAGATCAGCTTGGTTCAGACCAAACTACACAGGACAGAGTGGGAGGAGCCAAGGACCACAGTCTGTTTTGGCTAAAACAATGCCCCCAAGGCCAAGGTGTAAGGACTATTAGCTTCTGCCTTCTGAAATTATAGAGCATTATATGGATATGTATGCCTGTGTGTATATGTATACATACATATAAGTGGAGAAAACTAGATATTTTGTCTTCCTTTTGTCCTCCCTTGGCCTATCTTCTTCATTTTGAAAAATAATGCTTCAGTGAACAGTACAGTAATCTTATTATATAACAAATAAGATTCATCTAGTAAGAGTCATCCATCCCCCTGACTTATAAATTTATTTCTTATCGTAATGGAGGCTATCCCTCTCCAGTACTTTTGCTGAATGTGCTATTTTACCACAGTAATATACAAATTAGAGATGTGGAAAGCCATTCTTTGTTGTCTTTGTATCTCTTTCTCCAATCCCAATTTGACAACCCAGTGATTTATAAGATTTAGATTAATGCTCATGGAAGATCTTTTTTTAATGGCAATATTTGATAGCCTAATCTGTTCTCTTTGTGACTCAGATAGTTACATTTTCACTGACTGATGCTCGTTCCATATGAATCTTGTTTGCCATCCACCTACTTGGAAAACAGAAAAGATATTGCAGCCAGAACATATTTCTATATCTCACAGTAGTAATTTAGCACAGAGGATACCTAGCTGTCTCTACAGATTCGCATTTAAATGAAGCTATCATTGATGAAAGGGAAGAAATTTCATGCCTTCCTAGCAAATAATTGATCATTGTTTTCTCATAGTCTTGCTTGCAATCAAACCAGATTTTTTCCAGGCTACCTTTTAACTGAGAGCTAAAATAAAATGAGAGACCTCTAGATTTTAATCTTAATCCCACAGTCAGAATGTCCTTAAGGAAAAAGATAGTTCTGTAGAACAAAGGCTAATGTCAACCCAGAGGATTCACACTGAGGATATGTCTGTCTGCAGAGGATTCTGCAAAGCACAAATGCAAGAAAAAACATTTCCTTGTCTGCTAAGAAAAAAAAAAGTGATTTATAGTGGTTTATAGATATATAATGATTTATACCTTAATTCACTGAAGATTTTTTATCTGGTCTGAGCTATTATAACAATAAGCCTGTATGTTAACATTTAACATATCCTTTTATTATAGGCCGGTGGAGAGATATAAATATGGCTGACTCTATAGTTATTATTGCAGCTCTTTTTAGTACAAATAAAGTGCTTTGGTCATTAGGGAGACCTTAAAATGGTACTAGAGAGTAAATTAACTTTTCCTCTAAATGGAAACTTCCTGAAGTTGGCCAAAAAAAGTATTAACAATTGGGAAAATTAGCATACCTTCTGACAGTTCTGTGATGTCTCTGAGAATAAGAAAACCTCACTTAAAAGGCAGTTTGCCTCAAATTTTACATCAGTAAGAATGAGGGAGAAAATATAATTTTCATTTCAAACCCATCAGTTTAACTTCTATCTTGGAAGACCACTTCAATAGAGATATATTAATCCTTTGTAAATACTTTGAATATTGTATTAAGGAAACAAGAATCACTTTTTATTCTAAACAATGCATCTATACGTGTTAAAAAGTGTCACATTTCTGTTAACCCAATTATATGTGAATATTTCTTTTCAAGATATATCCTACTAACAGTTAGACTAGGGAGTGTATGCACATAATAGTCAGATCTGGTAGACCCAAATCCAGCATAAGTAGCACAACAGAGAGCAAGTTACAGCAACACTAGTTTTCTCCCTACTCTGCGCAAATCCATCACACCTCTAGCTCATAACAGTACACAAAGGGTTACTTTAGCAGTCTTGTATTCTCACAGGAAGACGTGCATCTGGGCATACCTCCAGCACCTAGCTGAGAAAACCTGAAAAATTGTCTTTTATTAATTAGAAAAATTAACTTGTATGAGTTTTGTAGAATTTTCTCCCTTTTCTCTACTATCTAGTTTTTACCTTCTGCCTGAAAGCTTTAGAAGGGGTCAGGGAGATGAGATAGTAGTGTGTTACAGGGAATAGACTGATGACAAGCAAATGGGAAACGAGAGAGAACTGAAATCACAACTGGATATTTGAGACCCAATTACTGGGAAAGTAACAGACAGTGCTAATTTCATCAGACCTGTAAGTACTGACCAATTGCTTAAGGGATCAACAGCTCTAAGTAGCACAGCAGTAAATTGAAGAATAATTGGCATCAGCCCAAAAGTAAGGATGTGTAGTTCTGTGGGGAAATAATAGCTACAAGATTAATGTAAAAATATGGTTTTCAAAATTAAGGTGAATTCATTCTAGCAGAGACAGAAGAGATAGGAGAAAAAATTAAATTCTTGTAATATGGAACAGGTAAAAATTAAACAGAATACAACATAAATATGGATATAACAGAGGATTTAACTGTAGTACGGATGAAAATTGTGGTAAGAAGTCCAGGAGAAACGTTCACAACATCTCCTCTTAAGTAGTTGGCTTTCTATAGACTTATGAACTGTTATAGGCTTTCCAGATATGGGTTAGGTGTCTACATTGTTGCTTCTGTGAACGACCACAGATACCGTTGTCTTAATTGCACTATTAGGCATTGATTGGATATTTGCCTTACACTTGAGGGAGGACCACTTGGCATTGAAAATTTATATGCCCATATCCTAAAACCCTGGAAAAGCTCATTCTGCTAACACTGTGGAGCTGATGCTAACAGGATTGAGGTCAGAGAACAACACAGCTCAGTCAGATCAAGGTTCTTTAAAAGAAAAACAGATGGAAAGCATGCCATATTTCTTTTGTGTCATAGTCCAGGCAACACAGCAACTTTGGAGTAATCCACCGCCTTCACTGCAAGAGAAAGGCTCAATTCCTTTTAGGCTTTTCTGCCCATCCACCCTTACAGCATGTTAGTCAGGAAAGAAAGCACGGAATACCAAAATCTTCTAGCAGTGTATATCAACCTGGAAGTGATAAATTGGTATTTTGCTGCCTGGAATAAGTGTAAATTTGAGTGACTGTACATCTTGACTGATCCTGGAATGTCTGAAACCTATGGACGGCACATGGCCAGCTTGACTTACGCAGCTGGATGTTCACACCAAAAATGAAGTGGGGTTAGATGTTTAGCTGGAGCAGTCTGGGCTGCCTTCTGGTTATCCTTCCATGCAGCTGCTTCTGGGCAGTAGTGCTTCAGCAATAGCTCTCTGACTGGGGTTCTCAGCATGGTGTTCCTGCTTCTGTTGGGCTCTGGGTTCTCTTGTGATGCTGCAGACTCCTGGCTTTTAGGACCTTACATTCTTTCACTCATCTCTAAAATTTGTCCAGTTTCCTTGAGCCAAGAAACTGAACTACATTACACAAATCATGAAGTTAACTTCTGTGTTTGGGGAACAGAAAGATGATCTTCCTGTAAATAAAAACCCTCATAAAAGATCAAGCCTGCTCATAAAAACTTTTGATATGAAAAGCTCTCCAGAGAAAATGATTAGTAGAATGCATTTCTTATTGACTATCAAGTTCAAGCTTGTGAATATTTATACTGTACATTCAAAGCTCTTAAAAAAGATTAACATTTTTATTGGCTGTGTCAATTATAATTTCAAGAAAGCTTATTATATCAAGTTCAGAGGCAAGGCTAACTTTTAATAGGTGATACATAAACTAGAAGAACTCACTGAAGCAAGCAGGACAATGAAGTACATGAAAGCGGTTCTTAAAAGTGATTATTTTTACTCATATTAGCATACCACATAAAAATAATATCCATAGCTATCAAGGACAGTAGATATCTTGACAGCACATCATCCATCAGTAGAGGCATTACTTTCCAGAATTTTAAGCAATGAAAATTTCAATAGCATCAAAAAGTAAGTACATAGTATTACAGTAGGAACTGGTAGTGGGTTTTTATAATTGAAAAGGAACTCTTGCCTTATTTCTACTTTTAAAATTGCTCATGAGTTTCTAAAAGTAATTCCTTTTTGGATTAATTTTTTTTTTAATTAAAAAAATATTTTTTTAAATAAAAATTCTATCTGAAAGGATTAATGTTTTTGCTTTTCCTGCATTCAAGAAAACAAAAAATGGATCCAAAATCAGGTTATTCCTGGTATTACAGTTTAATCCTTACTGAGAACAAAAATGTAAGTAGAAATTATCTGAAAACCGGTATTTAATTATTTCATAGTCTATATAACCATCTGCTAAATGGCAATGCAGCATTTGCATTCTTCAGTCTTGATTCAGTTACTAAAAGGATTATGAGCTTCATCAAGTTTGGAAAAAAATCCTGCTTGTATATGCTTAAAGCAAGGGATATGTAAGCTGGGTAATTTAATTATGTTGATGAAAATGGGCAATTTCTTTCTCATTTTCTGTTTGTGTCTTTCCAAGGAAGAAGTGTAGAATACTAAGAGTTACAGAAGTTTAAGTTCTGCTTAGGTTGTATGGATTTAAAGAGAGCTTTAGCTAATGAAGGTATGCCTGCAGGAGAATGGCATTTTACATTTACATTTACAGGCATTACCTCAGACTGTCCCTGATACAGACTGTCTCATTTCAGGACATAGCAATAGAGCAGGCAAAAGCACAGTTTGACTCTCAGATGCAGAGTTCAGACAGTAATAAATAGCACTTGTTCTTTTTTATGTTTTATTAATTTCTTATTTTAAAGCTGAAAGATTTTTTTTTGTCTTGAAAGTATATCTGTGCAGTAGATTTTAACTCTGCAGAACAACATCTCAGCCCAGGAGATAACTGATAACTTCAGTAGTGAGAACTCAGGAATCTTTTCATACTTTGAATATCTCTATTTGTTTATTTTAAATAAAATATTTTTCTTTATCTGTGTTAGCATTAAAATATCTACAGTTTAATAATTTGTAGGTACTTTATCTCTGAATTAAAATGGATCCTTTCTCAGGCTTTTTGTTGACACTATTGGCTTAACTGAGTTCCCTGAAGCCTGGGAGGAACTCTTTTCTTCTTATCACTTTTTAATATATTCTTCACTAGATTGTAATGATCACAATTCATGTATTATGTCAACATTGGTAACTTCTGAAGCAGTTTCAGAGGTCCATGACAACCAAAACCTATGCAGTTACCTTTTAAATATGCACTACAGCAAAGCAAATCAAGTCTTTCTAAACTAGAGGAAAATTCAGAAGCAATTGCATAGATGTTAATGGCTAAATAATTGTTTCAGCAAACCAGCTGAAGGTGCGAGCACTAAGTTCTTCAATAACTCTGCAGCACAGCCTACAAAGTGCAGTTTTGTGGCAAGGTAACTAATTATTGTTACCTGACTTTTGTGATAAAGTGTGGAGCAACATGGTAGCTTGTAAGAGTTAAGGGAATTCTTTAGAGATTTCATATTCCTTGTTATAAAATTTCCAGGATAAAAAATTAACTTGGGTCCAATGAGGAAATAATTTAAACTTTTTTTGTTATTTTTAAATATCTCAATTAGATTTTATTATTTTTGTTCTTTATTTTCAAGCAGGTTAGATAGGATTGCACCTACCGGCTTTACACTCAGTGATTTGTAAAAACAGTTGAGATGATTTCCCCTCTTATGTCTAATATTTATTTCTTTCTTTAATTAGAGAGGCTATCTGAAAATATGTTATTAGTGCTGCAAACTATTCTTTTCAGTGACTGATGTACTCATTAATTTATTGCTACATTACTTTCATAGCTGAATTACACTGCTGTAACACGTGGTACATAGTCAGCAACATAATGCTGGTGTAGCAATTTAGTTTGATTTATCTCAACTTGTGTGTCCAGGGATAGGTGTTATCTACTGTCCCTTTGATTCCTTGAGGACAGTGGCAACAGAGTTCCATTAGTCTAGACACAGAGGAAAATAAAAAGAAAGCCATTAATTAAGTATTATTTTTCTAATCTGGAAATATAATGTGTTAAATTCTGCTTTTATTTACCCTGGTTAAATTTCAAAAGTGTTATCTACCCATGAAATTTAAAACATTGATTCCTGACATACACTGGGAAAATGTACTAAAGATGTGGATATGGTCAGCTAAGAGCTTTCATGTTAATATACTCCTCTGTGAAGAATGCACTCTAACTTGTAAATCAATAGTCAAAGTTATGCAAAACAGTGAAGTAAGACATTCATGCAAAGCAGAAGTCCAAATTAATGTTGAGGTGCTAAAGATAAACATCAGAGTGTTTTAAAAATCATGTTTTCAAAACAAGTTGACTGAGTCAGAGTTACATGGGAAAAAAAAATACTGATATGTTTCATGGTTAACATTTGAGAAATGATTTATGACCCATGAACATTACATAGTATTTTGCTAAGCAAATAGAATAACCAGTAGTACAGGAAATCACTGAAGCTTTAAATGAGTGATGGTTTGCACAAAACAAACACATCAATCTCTGATAAAGAAGTACTTCTCTAAGTAATATTTTCCCAAATGTGTGCAAGTGTATGTACAATCTTCCTACTAAATCTGTGTGCATACATATCTATGTATAACAGGATAAATATGCAGAGTAGTAGCCTTTCTTAAATCTAACTTCACAGATTTTCTTTTATGCATGTCTAAACAGACAAGTATAGACATGTGTCACTGGTTTCTTAACTAAAATTTGCATTAGAATTTGCTTTTTATAACTTGCTTTCACTTCCCTGGATTACACATCCCTGGGGAGAAAAACACACAGAAAAACAACCAACCAACACACACACTCCCGGATACAAAAAAACTCCAACAACAGCCCACAAAAAACAAACTGTCAAGTTATTCTTTACAAAGGTTTTGTGGCTTTAAGATGATTTTGAAGAATTACAGTTTAAAAATATATTAAAAATTATGATAAGGTGCCATGTTCATGATAACCATCAAAGAAGTCATTCAGATTAGTTTATTTTTCCACAGTGTAGGTCATATTTGTAGTTATCTTAAAATTTATAAATATTACACATGGAAGTTTCAGATGAGTTATGATCAGTTAAGAAAATGTTTTAAACAAAGGACATTTTTCTGGAAAGAGGAAATATATGAAAGCATGAGTGGTAAAGAGAGAGAAATTTTTATCAGACTTCAGCATTATTCCTTAGATATGAGTGAAATATTTTAAATTGCTTTTACAAATGCAGATTTCTTCTGAAAAGCTAGAGTCTTAAAATGGATGAGTTGAAAAAAGAATACCCTAAGGGTACATTGAGAGTGAAAATGTGTTCTTCGATTTGTAAGCGTGGGATATAATGACCGTGTCGTACTTGCACTCAGAATAACAGCAAAAACCTGAATATGGTGGTGGTGCTGCTTAACTTTGAGTAAGAGAACTGTTTCTTGAATTGCTTTCCAGAGTTAGCTGTGGATCAAGAATGTTGCATGCCAAGCACACACACATAGAATCTTTCAGGAAAAAATTAAAAATCTCTGACAGAAAAGGAATTTGTTTTAATTTATATAAGTGGGTTCTCTTAGTTGTGTCCCCCTTCTTAAATATGCAATCTATTAATTTAAAAATTAAAGAACAAAAGATTACTGAAGAAAGTATCGGTTAAGTAACAATTCACAGTGCTCTGAATTTGTTCACATTTGCTATTTTTGTCTCACCAGAGCAGAATATTTTTATTTTAGTAAATTCTAAATAGTGAGGAAAGGTTATGCTTAATACATTTGCATAATATATGCACACTAAAGTTGTCATGATGGCATGCTTAATTGCTTTAGCTGTACTAATAACTGTTTAATTTTTATGTTCACAGTACAACTGCCACTAATCTTTTTGCCTTATAGCTGAGACCTGAAGCATATAGTTCATTTTGAATGTTGGAAAAACCTTATTGCGTACACAAGTATAAAATAATTGACCTATTTGGATGCTAATTACACTTAAGAATCTTGGTTCTCTAAAAATAGAAATTCTAAAAACTAAAAAACTAAATTGCTGGGATGTGGCTATGAGCATAAACAAAGACATAAGGAAAGGACGAAAATCCATTAAAAGATGACAGCATATGAGAGACCAAAGAATAAAATATATTCACATAACATCAGATTTCCTTTGTGGTCCAAAATGGATAATAACAGAGCTATGATTACTAATGTACTGGGATCCTGGTCTTCTGGTATCTCCAAAGATCAGGAGTTACTGGTGTAAATATGTAAGAGCATCACAGATGGGCATCTTACTGTGTCTGGAATTTAAAAGAAAAAATTGTTTCTCTTATTTCTTATCTGTAAGCTGCTAGAATTGCAGTTTGGTCCTTTTTTATCTGTCTTATACTTAAGCTCAAAAAAGGTCTCTATTTATTCAGCAGACAGGATGCCAGATGTTTTCTTGTTGACAAGAGACCTAGGTTATGCCTTTTATGATGATGAGGCTCAGTTTTTTGTCTGGGATTTCTACTGTTTGTGAATGACATAGTTATCATAGTAGAGGATCTCTCAGCAGTAAGAAAGCACTATCCCAATCCATGGAGGACTTGGAAAAAAAGACAAAAAACACCTGAAGCTGGACTCTTGGTTCTGTGGCCCAGAGCATAAGAGGGGAGGGTGAATCATTGGTGCAGGATGAGTACTTAAAGCTATGCAGCTAAATGAGTGAATCCCTGATTTCTTTTTTCCACATTTCATGGGGTAAGTTTTCTGATCATGGTTGGATAAGTGAGAACATTTTCCAGTATATATATCCACCAATACAAAAACTTCAGAGACCCCTAGTTTAAAATAACAAGAAAAGTAGATGTCATTAAGAAAACGCTATGAAATGAATGGTTTGGGCCATTTAAAGAATCACTGAAAAAGGTATCAGCAAAAGCAAGTTTAATATACATTTGCAAAAACATGACAAAGTTTGATGGCAAGGTTCACTCTACTACTTACTACATGGATGTAACATACACAGGAACATCACATTAGGATCTATTTAGAATAATTTACGCATAGAGTGGGGGTGAAAAAGGAGTAAAGGTTTAGGAGGAAGACCCTCCATTGAGTCACCGGTTTCAGAGAGATATCACTGGTTTTCTAACTCCTGACTGAGTCCGGGTGCAACTGAATCCAAGTCCCAGACTTATTAACAGTTTCTGTCTAAGGATTTCATAGGGAAAGTCAAAGGCTAGGGGAGACTCCCCTTTGGGTCATAAGGTTCAGAAAGAACCACCTTGCTTTCTAAACTCCTTCCCAGAGAGGATTCTAGCTGTGGCTGGTTCCAGTCTTACTCCCAGACTTGGTAAGCAGTTAACATCTAAAGGACCATAGCAGCACTTTATCATTGACTAATTTATAAGGTGGTTCAACAGAATTTACTGCAATTATAACAGGAAATTACTACAATAATTGCTACAAGAATTATTGCAAGAATTATTAGTACAATTATAACAGTCTTAGCTCTATATTCATCATATTTATGCTATACTTGCTGTATGCTGTAAGGTATTTAGATCAATTCACACACACACACATAGAGGAGTATGTACAAATTTTTCACAAACCTGAGAAAAATTCCCCTCAAGTGTTATTGAAATACTCATGGCAAATTCTTTGGCCTGTCTCACTGGGCAAAGGGTGAGCATCAAGAAGTGAAGGTATCAGCTCAGGTTCTATCATCAGCCAACAGTGCTCTGAATATTGCAAATTGGAGAGCAGGCGAGCTCTGAAAGGCACCCCACTCAGAGGGAGACACTGGCCACAGTCCACTGCAGTCCAGGAGAGCTCAAAGCATCTCCCTGAGGACCGCTTCTAATAAAGTCTCAGGTTGGTAATTACTGGAGTTTCCAAAGCAATTGTTTTCAATGCCACAGAAAATTGTTTTTCAAAACTCTAGCAACAATGATACTGCTCTCCTTGGGCTACAATTCAGGCAGAGAAAATTCCCAGTTTGTCATGGGATGACTCACAATCTCTGCTCTTTTTCTTCTCCCTAGGAGTTCCTTGTGTGGCCAGTGCCATTCCCACCCTAACTGTGTAATAGTTCTTGATGTTGTCAAGAGACACTTCACCACTCGACTATTTACACTCTTTAAAGGCCAGTGAGTAGCCTGAGAAATACAGCTTCAGGGAGGCATTGAGCACTTCCTTTGTTACTGTTTCCTCACCAGATCATTAAGAATTATTGAAATCTCTGAGAATGTGTTTTATCAGTTTATTGAGTAGTCACAATACTTATTTGTGATTGATAAGCAAACCTAAGGAAAACAGCTACAAGAAAAGCTGTGCTCAAGAATCTGCAGAAAAATATTTGTGTGTCAAACTTGAATGGACTAGGATTAATTTCTTCGCTTATACTTTGGGAGGGATTAATGATAGAAGAGGGAAGGCAAGTTCCACTGAAATCTAGAACAATTTACCATGGAAATGTTTTCAAACAGTAAAAGATAGAGAAGAAAAATCTCTGGTACAGCCAATTATCTCATACAAACATTGGAGTAACACAAGCTCATGCTATGTCACTAGTCTATTGACTTCTCTGAAAATATCCTCTCTCAGCTTCCCTTTTTGGACTAATTATCTTGTGTAGTTCAAGCCTAAATATATTTTGACACAGGCATTTGAAATTAATTCTTCTCTCTCTCCAATCACATAGCATGCAGTCTCCTTCTCACATCTGTAGCGCTCATGTCATAAACCCTCAATCAAAATGACTGCAGAAGAATATCTAATGAATTTTTAATTAGTAAAAAATTTTAAATTCCAAATATTTGTAGAATAAAAGAACTTCCTTCTTAGATACACAGAGTGTTGGGAAATTTTACTAGAAATCTACATACAAATAGCCACAGAGAGGGAAAAGTGACAGGTAGAAGGGACTAGAAGGGGATTACAAGATTATCCTTACCACTGATGAGGGGATGATGCTCTGTGGTCTGAGGCATGTACTCTGCCTTAGTGACTTGTTG
The DNA here is from genome assembly GCA_013396775.1 of Cephalopterus ornatus. Taxonomy (NCBI): domain Eukaryota; kingdom Metazoa; phylum Chordata; class Aves; order Passeriformes; family Cotingidae; genus Cephalopterus; species Cephalopterus ornatus. The sequence continues at coordinate 144,223 of VZRE01004455.1, read as the reverse complement.
GCTCCTGTGGATACAGCCACAGCAAAGGGCAGTTCCTCTACTTTTCTGTCTTTCTATGAAGAAGTGACTTCATACTCTTCTTAGTCACAAGAAGTAGTGTGTTCTGTACTTCACCTTGTTATTACTTTCCCAATCTCCGTTTGGGAGCTATCCACATCTTTACTAATATTTATTTTAGGCAGGACTTAACAGGCTGTGCTGACCAGTAAACTATATTAAGAATTCAGAGAAGTAGCCTCTAAATGCAATGTTTCCTCTTGCCCTGAACAAAAAAATCATCAATTCCTCTATTTCTCCCTTGCAAAAGCCATCATTTTCATTACCACAAAACTCTTCCCCTGAATGAAGGCACTTGGAAGCTGGGCTTGGGGTGTGAACAGCATTTAAAGATACTAGAAGATATTCAGTTTCCACAAATAGCGAGTATTGGGATCATTTTTCATTTCAAATGCATCTAAATGTGTCACTGACAACTTAAGAGTGACTTTATAGCTACTGAACATTACTAATGGCACTGCTTGTGTTTTCATCTAGTATTTCTAAAGCCAGGTACTTTGGGGAAAGGATGAACCTCATTAAACTTCATGAAATGAAACCTTCCCACTTTGTCAGAGGCATCCAAAGCCTTAAAGACTCATATTTTCTCTGTTACATTTGTTACTGAGAATTTGAATAAAACTTCTCAGTATAAGGATAAACTGTCTTTACTGCCTATAATACTGGAAGACAGTATCCACTTGGTTAAAATGTTCTTAAAGAGAATGAAATGTTGGACCACTTTGTCTTCAACTACCTGGAGGCAACCTGTTTATAGACGGCCAAATAAAACACAATTTGTGCATTAAAACAGCACAGTGTCTTGGATGAACTGTACATTTCCGCCCTGGCAGTTTTCCCTAATGCTCTGGAAGTCCAAAGAATACCTAAACATAAATTATGTGGCACTTAGAATTAGTGTAATTCAAAATATTAATTACTTAATTTAAGAGCTGGATCCAAATATGAGTAAAGCCAGTGGGAGTTTCCCAAATTAGATTAATAAGGTGTGGATTAGTTTCTAATTCAGTCTCTGATAAATAGTGGGGATTAAATATAGTAAGTTCGCTTATTATATTTTCCTGTTTCTTTCTGACTCCTCTTTTTCTTGTCCACACAAAAGACAACAATTAGACAGTGCAGTTTGTAGTTTGTACTCACTATTCATTAGGAAAGAAAAAAATAGTAAGGCTTTATCTGAAAGTCAATTTTCATCGTAAAATATGAGAGCTATATATATATAATATATATCCTCTAAAAGTCAATATATCTCACAATCCTATTCAATATTAGAAAGCTTATCAGGAATTTATAATTTGTGACAAAATACTTCGAAAAAGCCAGCCCTATCTTTGTGATTTGATATGCAGGTAGAAAGGTATTACCTTTCCCTGGAGGGTAATGGAAGAGCTGCTGAGACCAATCTTTCAACAACTCGATTCATACCATGCTGCAGCCTCGTAGGGTTCTATATCAAAAGGAATATGGGGAAGCTACAGAAGGTTTTTAGTCCCTCTTCTGTTTTGGGGAAAGCACTCAGCATTGTGAGGGTTGAAGATGAGAGCATATTGCTTACATGTAATGCTGATTCATGAATTATAAGTTTATGAGAACTTCCGGATGACTTAGGGCTGGATTTTTTTCTTTTTTAAGCCCACATGCCACTTAAATAGATTAATTATACTACATAACTCCTGGGTTACAGTTATGTCACGCTTCAAGTGCAGTATATTGGTCCTCATGGATAAAAGAGGCTTCACAAATCCAGTTGTGATTTCACCTATTTTATTTAATATTACCTCTTCTACCTATTAATATAATTATTTCGTGGTGATCCCAATTACAAATTTTTAAAAGGTGACTGATAAAAAGAGCCTATCACCTTCTTTCATATTAATTTCAGTGTTTAAACACTCTTGTGGGTTAGACTTTTTAATTTCATTTGGCTTCCCTGATGACTAGCAGCTGCCTCTTGTTTTGCCTTTTTTGAAAGACACATGAGCAAGTCTGAATGCTTATTAGGATGCATGGCCTGACAAGCTGGTCTGTGAAACCCTGGCTTCAAAAGGTGTTCTCAGGAAGGTATGGTGCTGGGCATGAATGGTATCTGTGGAATCCAGACTCCCCTTGTGGCAAAGGTGGGATTTGTAGGTTCTCAGACTGTAATACGTTTCCACTTGTTTCAACACTAAGTGTCTTCTAAACCAAGAAACAAGTTTTGATGATGAATTTTTGTGGGTTGTTTTTTTTTTTTTTTGACCAGTATGTAAAAGAACATAGTAAACTCTTCTTCCTTAATGACTGCTAGGATTACCTAATAAATCTAGAGGCTAAATGAAGAGGTTTTCCCTGGATAACCCGTATAACTCTTTCCAGAAATAAACCACAGACAGTTTTAATTAGAGAGATGGAGACAAGAAAGCAAGGCAGAAATTACAAGAGAAACCAGAATAATAAAATTAGGCTGCATAGGGATGTAGATTTATGCTATGATATGAATCTTTTCAAAAGTACATGAAGTTATATATTAAAGTGAATTATGTCATTAAAAAAGCAGAGCTAAATAAACTAAAATCTTGGGGTTTGGAGCAAAAAAAATCTTATTACTGGAATTTCATGCTACTAGAAACAGATGTGTCCTATACAGAGACATAAACATGGAGGAAACATTAATATTAAAATCAGAGAGACGTATAAATAAAGATTATTTGAAATAAACAGAGTAACTCCACTTTAGCAAGACTTGAAGGAAAAAAAAAAGGAAGACCTAGAGAGTAAGACTCAAGACAACATATTTCAGCTATTATTACTTCAGACAAAGCTAAGCAAAGAATAAGAGAATAATTAGGTCTCTAAATTCCACTGAGTTCTAATGAAAGAAAAAAGTAAAGTTCAAACCTCATATATCATACAAGTAGAGCAAATTGATACCTAAGATGAATTCAAAAAAGAGAACACTAAATCTCAAAAACTCAGGAGAAAGTAAAATTCTTTATCTTAAAGTAAAACATTTATGACCATTGTTAGGTATTCAGAACTGAAGTGGCTGAATTGACTTGGAAAGATCTTAAAATGTTATGTAGAAGCTAAATTGGATTAATACTCAAACATATTTTACTCTCTCTGCCACGCTATATGTTTATAAAATTGTATTAGAGATCATCGCCTATCTAGGCCATGTATTCAAAGTAGTCTTTGCTGTTAAATGTTACCCAGAGCTTCATGTCCAAAAAATCCAAACCACCCTGTTTTAAAAAGGATAGATTTTTTCAGCCGTCAAAGCTCAAGGAAATAGGTGTCTCTACTTTGTGTCCCTTAATGAGACAGTATGCTGTATTGAGAACTGGAAATCTGCATTGTGTTCTTAATTCGTTTTTTTGTTAAAAATACCTTTGTCTTATCTTACAAATATTTATGCCTCATTTTGTAAACGTATTTATATGCTGTATAAACTACTTGTATGTCCCTTTCCTGTATGCTCTTTGGTAATGAAGTAGATGGCATTTTCTTCTTCCCTGAAATGTCCTTTGTGGTCCTTTACTGCATGTCCTATAACTCCTCAAAATCATTTAAAGTTCAGACAGTGAAACAGCAGACTGTATTCCACCATCTACTAAGTTGCTACGTATAGCAATAATTTCACTGCAATTAGGGAGCTTTATAAAAAGTTGCTTCTGTTAAAACTGATATGCAATGACACAGTCTGCAACCTCCCTTCCCTCCTCTAACTTCTACTTATCAGAGGTGTCCATCAAGTCTGAGACAATCCATCAGTTCAGAGACCCAATAAAACAATTTTCTGCCTCCACCAAAAGTTATATGAGCAACTGAGTGAGGGTACAGATGAAAAATAAAGGAGAAGCTGAGATAGCCCTTGAACCTCCTTTTATTCTGCTGTTATACGAAGTAGCAATTACTTAATTAATGGGAAAGGCAATTTCTACAGTGTTGAGCACACCTACAAGTTTGACACCTAAATTCTGGGAAATAGTGCTAAGCCTCAACCTGAAGACCTTTGGAGATCTTTGTGTCTCCTCATTCCTGGATGGTGGCTGCTCAACAGGGTCTTGGAAAACTCTACTCATTACGTCTTCAACACTTAGAGTTAAGCATGACCATAAGAATCACCTATTGGTGCCTAGATGCCAGGTGCATCTAAGTCAGGTGAATCTAATGATTTCCCTACTGGAATAGCTTACTGATGTTTCAGTTTCTTGTGAGCTGCTTTACTAACAGTGAAATCAATTGTAAGTAGTATTGAAACATCTGTTATTTTGTAGCAAATTTTTCAGTAACATACTCCATCTGCTTAATAGATATTGGTATACAACACTCATTTTGGACTTGTTTGGACCAACATTTTATCCTGCAGGAATGAGAATCCCTCAGGTTTTATATTCCCTTCCCTCGGGTAGCTCAGTGAGAAAGCAAGCAAAAATTTTTGGTTGTCCAAAGACACATACACTGACATAGATCTTTCAGTAGCTCCTCAGTGTGTTTGCCTGGCAGAAAGGAGGGAATAAACATGCTGTGCTCTTAATTTCTTTTGCTATCTTCAGTTTCCCACCAGCAGGACCAAACCTCTGCCTGTCCTTGGCTATGCACTGCGGGGGCAAAGAGCAAGCATTTTGGTTGGACTTTTGTCTACACTTTCGCTGTTCCCTTTGTTTGGGTGAATGAGAATGACTGTGTAAGTCAGTGAGGATCAGATGCATGTGCTGTCACTGCAGCATTCAAAGCAATGAACCAAGTGGTGCATCTGAGCTGTTATTAGAATTTCTCATGCCAAAATCAAATTACAAAGGTAGTGAGTGGAGGGCTGAATGGAGCGAGTGCATGCTGCTCGTAATGTCATCCAAACAAGACAAGATGCCTAAGTGTGATGCTAATTTAAAATCTTAGAAGCACCAACTATTTTGCTTTAAGCCTAGCTCTGTTAGTTGGTTTTCTTTCCGAAATCACTTTTTTCCTATGTGACAAGGCATATCAAATTGATTATTCTCTGACAGCAGAGTGATGACTTGCCAGTCAGGCAGCCGCAAGTGATTAACTGGCCCTTTTGTCACTCCTGGCATCTGACTTGAAGATGTTCAGGCTCTAGGTTTTGATGAGACTTCGGGAAGGTGCAGACTCCAAGCCTGACACATTCAGTATGCCATCTCTCATCCAGAATAGATGGAAACGGGAGCTTTTGCTAAGGCACTGTTTTTCACAGCTGTAAAACTAGCTTTTTCACTAGCTTTTTTCACTAGCTGTAAAACTCTGTCTCAATGGAAGAGAAGTGTATGCCAGGTTATTATTTAACACAGCTGTTTTCCTTTCTTTTCACAAGTAAGAGGTAAATGATTGAAAGAACAAACAGCCTGGGCTAGTTTTGTTTTAGATGGTTTTCTAATGAGCAAGACAGTGAGATTTGGCTTTTTCGTTTGAATTGGCTTTAAATAAAAATCAAGGGCCAGTCAGTACAGGTGTATCTTAACATTTGACAAGAGCCATGTAATTATCCATGTAGACCACATGCAGCTACTTGGAATGTGCAGTTAATTATTCCACAGTTTTCAGAGTGTTTTCTTACTGGAGTGACAGCCCCCTAGATTCAGGTACTGAGGGAAACATAAATTACCAGTTATCAAGATTGGGTTTTAGACTTTCCTTGATCTCTGCCTGGCTGATAAACCTTCCTTACTTCTGACTCATTTGGATCATTCTACTTATTAATGTGAAATGAATTTATTAGTTTGAATAAACAAAGAAAATGTAATCCTGATAAGAACATTTGTTTTCTTGTTTCAGAAAGCGATTTTCTGAATATCTTCCAGAGTGCTGAAATTCACAACTAAAATATTGTTTGCTTGCACTATGTCATTTGTGAAGAGCCACCTGAAAGAAAAAAAAGGTTTATTCTATAAATTACTTCTCTTTTAGAATTAATAAATATCAAAACAAAACTAGATTTAATAACTTTAATCATAGTTACTATCAGGAATTTTCAATACATAGGCTCTTTCTGTTATACCAGAGGCAACAGTTGCTTACAATACTCAGAACGTTTGTCTGGGAAAATATTTTAAGCCATACACTTAAATATATGATTAATTTTAGGCATATAAGCAATAACATCAGGAAACACAAGCTCTCCATAGCTTAGGCTTGTTAGCACACTGGAACAGAAATATCATACAGGATGCTGTACAGTTCTGTCACATAAGAATTTACCTGGTGTCTCACCTAATTTCTGCCTTGGTTTCTTGAGTGTCGTAACTGGCTACTTTAAGAGGTGATGATTCCCAGATTAGTGGGTTTGGCTTTGCTTCTGTCTCTGATTTTTCTCTACATTAGTATAATCCAAAGTCAGTCTGCATCCTTTCTTGTGGTTAATGATGAGTTTTTTTCAAACACATTCAAAGTCCTTACAATATAAAAGACCCCAATATTGTTAACAACAGATAAATGAAGAAGCTCTTATACACTAACCATAGCTGCTAGTGGGGCTGCAAACTGCTGTGATTAGCTAGGGAAATTGATTTTGGTTTTGCCTGTTTTAGCAGAAGCTGAAGAGAATCTCTCTACAGCCCTCAGTTCATAAGCTGTTATTTCCTTCCCAGTTGCTTGTATTTCTTTTGTCTCCAGAATTTTAGTTTTCACATCAGCTCCTGATTTTAGAGGAGCTGATGTGATAAGTAGATAAGCTGCAATGCTTTTGGTTTAAAAACATTCAATGGCCTACACCTGTGCTGATGCTGCAGGTTAAAATCACTTAAGTGGAATTAAGGTTGTGTCCCCTGAGTTTTACACATAGAATTTCTCCTTTTTGCAGCTAATGGCTCATAAACCATAAGGAACAAAATACAGTTAATGACTTCTAAACATGAAAGAATCAATATACTCAGTGTATGAATAATGTAAGCATAAAATTCCATATTAAATTATCTCAAACAGAATCTAAGCACTCTTTGAAAAGTTTAAAATCTCTCCCTTGGGTATATGTGTCACATGTGCGTAGCCTAAACTCTATCACTGTTACATTTGTCTTCCTTTCGTCAGTCACATCAGCTCATGAGTTAGTTCTCTTGTCCCACATGCCTCCATGCAGCACCATGATCCCTCTCTAGGAAACCGAATGGCTGGGGAGCACACTTAGAGGATGTAACTTCAAATTGAATAAAACCTTACTGCAACACAACAACCACAAATGGGATTTAATTAAGCCTGAATTTCAAACACAATATTTAAGAGCTGGCTTCAATACGAATGACCTGCCAAGAACACAGACGTAGAATAGAAGCACAAAAATACGGGATGGGAGAGTCCCATCTGGGTTTCTTTCTTTAGTAGAACAAGTCCAGAAATTCTAGAGATGAAGTAACCTGTAATAAATGAGTGGGCATCTCTGCTGTGCTGTGAGAAAGCACGTGAAAATTATATAAACCAGCACTTGCCACTTCCCAGTGATCCCCCCCTTGAAACTCCATGCACAGAAGTCAGCACATTAGTAGGAGGTACCAAAGAAACAAAGGCCAGGAGTGTACCCATATTTTTTTTACAGAGGACTGAAATTATATATATTACAACACTGTTCAGAATATATTGAAAGTAGAAACATCTGGATTGGTAATAAGTTTTGAGCAAGTTGAAGAGATAGGATGGAAATTGCTGTGCTGAGCTGTGAAGATAGAGATCCTGAGGAAAGCAAATGGAGAAAAGCTGATATTCTGGTGAGGCTTGAATAGAATTCAGTATGATATTAAAGTCTTAATAATACATTAGGTAGCAGGGATGGACTGTCAAAGCTGGACATATATCAAGACTCTTTCAGAAGTGAATTTTCTTTGACTCCTGGCGTGAGGAAAGAAGGAAATAAGCATTAGCCAGTTCTTTGTGTCATGTGAGAAGATGTCCTTCTGATTCTTCAACTTAGACACCCCTATTATGCTTCCTATAAAGTCTAAAACTATAACCCTGAAAATATTGTAAAGTAGTTATTTGGAATGACTATGGAGATGGTCTTTCTGGAGAACTCATTGAACTTCATGGTAGAAGCAAGTAATATAGAATCAGCTGCATATCATGAACAGCAAGAATATATCCTTAACAGGAGGTCATCAGCAGGGACTCAGGAATCATGCCTTCTTCTTTAGCTATTGTTTATTAAATTCTTTTTCTGGAAAAAGTTACATCCCAAAAATTTAGTATTTTTCAGTTGAATTTCTAGAATATGCACTATAAAGTAACTTAGATCACTAGATGGTCTTTATAGATACTGACCTCAATAATTGGGAGGGGTTTTAATACAGTAACTGTATATTCAACCCCTGAAATACTACAGGAAGAATAAAGGTAAAGGAGACAGCCCACGCAGTTCCTCAGGTAGGAGGTGGAAGCTTCTGTCTCAGAATCAGGAGCATCCCGTGTAAGACATCTCCTGATAACCTCAGCAGTAGCCCAACCTTGAACTGGAGTTCTGCTGAGCTTGGCAAGCATTTACACTCTATCTTCCTGCTGTTTGCATTAAACATCCATTACAGGGTACTCGACAAAGCCATGTATAATTTTGATCCCTGGCCAGTGTTCTTTTCTATCAGGTCCACAGAAATGTTAAAAAATAGTCCTGGAAATGAACAGTGCATCAACCTTTTCCATCCCCTTTCTTTAGCCAGACCATATTTAAGTGCTTTTTACTATTGTTTTTTTACCTATTCTCAAGCATTTCAAATTATTTCTATAGGATCCAAAGGAATTTGTTCTAGTGCATTGCTACCTTTACCATTAAAAAGGTTTTCCTGACATCTAAACTGACTATTTCTTGCTGTCATTTAAGAACACTATTTCTTGTTCTGTGCATGATAAAGAACAAATTGTTCCCTTCCCCTCTGCAGCAGTATTTTACATTCTTAAATGCTACTGTCACTCTCCTCTACAACCTTATGTCTCTTAGATTTTAAACGACCCTGTTTAACACTTTTTTTTTTGTTAGTTTTGATGTTTTCTAAACCTTTGATCATTCACTGGATTTTGCCCAATTGATCAACATCTTTCATGAATCATAGTATTTATAGTTGAGCAATGACCTTTAGATATAGCTAGATTACACTTTATACATGCTTTTGGTCCATTTATATGCCCTTTCCAAAAAAGTCATTGTTTGAGTCAGAGTCATGTTGTAATCTATTTTACCTCAAGGACTTTTTCTGTAACACTGCTACCAAATGAGACATTTCATAGCTTGTAGTTATGCTACTGATTTCTCATATCAAAATAGAAAACTTCATATTTGTCTTTACTGAATTCAGTCTTATTTTTTCATGCCTTTTTTCTAGTTTATCAAGATCCAAATCAGTTCTACTCCATTAAACCTTTCTCTTAAAGTTTCATGTGGCTTAACTACAGCAGGCAGTACTACAATCTAGAATTTAGATATTTGTAGAAGTTCAGTCCACATGTTCTTCCCTTAGATACTGAGATCAGTTACAGGTTTCATAGCCAGCTTCTGAGAGTTTTATCTAGACCACATCCCCAGCTTGCTTATGACAATCTCCCATGAAGTACTATCACATTAACATGTAAATAATAGATATCTGTTGCTTCTTCCCTATTATAGCAAGACATAAGATTTCTTTGATATGATTTGCTCTCAATAAATCCAGGCTGACTGTTGATCATCTTTGTTTCTTCTTGACACTTGTTTGTTCCTACAGTTTTCTCCTGAGAAATTGAAGTTAGGTTTATTCATAGTTCAGTTTATGCAAACCATACTTTTCTCTTCGTTCCAGAGAAGTCTTATTTTGTTTCTTGTCAGTCATCTAGTATCTCACCATATTCCAAAAACTCTTTAGAGTAATCACTAAAACATACCGCTTACTTCACATCTTTAAATGATATAGGATAAGGTTTATTGCATCAAATAATTTCAAAATCCATTGCTTCCATAGATGTTCACTGAACTCCCAGCTTTCCTCGTTCTAGGCTAAAGAAACATCTTTTTGTCATTAACAGAACTTGCGTCAGTCACCTGATTGCAGATGACATTAATTCTTTGAAAACATTGAGGCAAGGAATGTCATCTATCTGTTCACATTCTTGATGACATTTACAAAAAAATTTCCCTGTCTGTTTAACTGCAGCATAACATTTTCCTATAGTATATATTACAAAATACATTTCCCACAATGTTTCCTTTTATCACTTATGTTGCCTCTCTCGTTACTTTTTATGTCCTTAGCTACCTTTTTTGTGCCTTATACTTCCTGATTGTCCTGTTGTGTTATTACTCTATCATCTTCTCCTAGCATCTGACCTAGTTTCTGCTTTCTGTAAACTTCCCACTTATTTCTCAAGGTCCAAGATGAACTCATTTAGCCAGTCGATAGCTCTCATTACAGTCCTGTCCTTCCTTTACATTAATTTGTATTTCTGATTTTGCTTCTTTGTGTACCTGTAACTTCTGTCTTAGGCATGCTCCCCGTAGTATCTTAGGTGCTGGATATCTGAGATAAAAGAACTGTCTTGGAAACACCAGAACTTATATATGTAAAAAATGCTTTCTGAACAAATCCATAATATGATTTTTAAAATGTTGAATGGATACATACTAGTGACAGTCAGGAAAATTGTGTCATAAAAGCATTATTTACAGTTCTTGTTCTTACTGGATCAGTCATTAAATTCTTCAGCTCCATGATAAAATTTTAATAGTATAATTCTAATTATTGTTATAAGTAGTATGTATAAATATATATCTACTGAAAAAATTTTAAGCCCCATAAATGCAACCTTACAACACCTTTTTAAAAGTAGTGTTTTCCTTGACTAAACATGCAGCATCTTTTTGGAATAGAATACGTATTGCTACTCTCCCATAAATATTAAATGCAATCCTAGTTCAGACAGCCATTTTGTACAACTACAAGCATCATTACAGTATCACCTACCTGTAGTCTGGATCAGGTGCTATTTAGGAAGGCACTTTGAAGCAGTTATAAGACCTACAACATGGTCATGTGTTTTAATATGTATGGAATTAGGAGTCTTTTTTTTGAACATATTCAGGTACCTCAGTGGCAAATCTCTGTCTGTTGGACTCCAATGATAAATTAGTTAAATTTTAGATTAATCTATATTATAGGCAACAAGAATTAAGAATTAGTAACTTACTTCCAGGAAACGCTCTGGATATTGCTATTGCTAATGAAACATTAGCTTTTCATTTTGAAGTTAATGGAACATTTTACTTACATGCTAAATGCATTCCCAGAAATAAGGTATAAATACTGCTGGATGCTCAGATAAATACTGCTGCTGTTGTCTTAGCATATGGTTTTTACCGGCTTATACCAGAGAAACCTAAGATACATAAGCCCAATGCATGACATAAACCTAAAAATATGCTACTGGAGGATTAGAGCCGTTTACGTCATTCTGAAAGGTAGGTGCTGCTTACCTGAAGGAGAACTGGAAGCAAACTCAGGAAATCAATAACTGCAGTTACCAGAGAAAGTTTGTGTTAAATAAAGTTTGATTCCAACCCCTCCAAAACTACGGTCCTCATAGGACACACAGACGACTCTCAAAGTTTTTGCAAATCAAAGGTTGAGCTTAGGAATAACTAGCAACATACTGTTGCCACCATATTCAATCCACAACAGTCACTGCAAAGGCAGCAACTTAAAGCACAGGAAAAATATGTGTAGAAGGATATTTCATCTGTCCATGTTTCAGAGAACTGATACAACCTGAAATAATCCTTCAAAGAAAGAAAGAGCTTAGTTTTGGAGACATCCATAGGCTGCATTCAGCTAAAGGAAAGGTCATTCATTTTTGGAACTGCAAAAATCATTTGGCATTCATGAGGAAATCCAGTTGTAAACAAAGTATGACTGTAATTGCATTTCAATCTTCTCCTTTTGCAAGGTAAAAAAAAAAGAGCTGGTTTTTAGGTAAGATGTCAGAGGTTGTTGACTAAGCCAGTCCTTGTGAAATAGTAAAAGGTCAAGACAGTACTTCAATTTCATTTAGCTGTAATTCCTAGTACCTAAATTTCACATAAAAGAGATCTGTTACCCTTTCTATTACCTATTTCATAGCACTTGCCACACAAGTCACTCCAAACCACTCAATCACAAGTTCAGATTTGCTGGACCCCTGAGGCAGAGTAAACATGTGATTGAGGCTGTTGCTGGGTTATGTTGCATGAGTGAAGGATGAATTGTCCAAGGTCCCATGGAAACTGAGTTACTGTGTAACTCCAGTGTTCTCTCCCATACTCTGACTATGCTCTCATTTGCAGCCTTAATATTTAGCTTTTAAAGTGTGCCTTATCCTCCAGTAAGCAAAGAAAGACCAAGATACCTGACATGCATTTGTTACTGATATTCTTTTACTAGTGATGGCTATTCTCAGGTATGGCTTTTCTTGAAGAATTTCCCATAAAGCATGTGAATGTCCAGACTCATACTCTTCTTGGCACAAACATGAGTCTTATTTATTTGCTCAGAGAGAATATGCAAAAAGATGTTCTTTTTAAGGTGGGGACAGAAGGGAAAAGATTGAATAAAGAAATACCAATATCAAGAAGTGCAGCTACTTCCTGAACATCTCTAACCTATTATTCAAAAAAATAGCTTCTTGCAGGTTGACTCAAGTAAAATGAGACACTTCAGAAACAAATGAAGGGAAGAGCTTAAACTGTGATAGTCTATCACTGAGATCTTTGACAGTGGAAGGAAACAAATTCTATCAAGATTATCATCAGCCAGGAAATTGGTGTCACTGTAGAAAACGTCTCGGATTGCAGCACTACTACTGACACCTGGCTGACAACAGCATCTTCGCTGAACGAGATGTCTTAGCTTTAAGGAAACTACAGTGTTTAGCAGCCACAGACAATCTGCCCACATCACTTAACTGAAATGCCAGTGAAGGCCTTTGACAGAGAAAGATGTTTGAGGACCTAGTGATCCAATCAGTTAATACTCTCCATTTATTTGCTAGCTACAGGTGCAGAATTTTTTTCTACCTTGAGCCTCTCTCCTTTAATCATTACTGACTTTCTGTATGTTAACTTCAATATATTCATGGCTAGTCTATGCTTCTTGGATTTATCATGTTCTATCTTTAATATCTTCAAAGCAAAAACATTTTCAAGACCTCAGTTGTTCCCATGATAAGGAATGGAAAGCCAAGCTAGTGAGACTACCTGAAGACTGGATCTTTTATTTCTGGGTTATAATGATGTTCATCTTCCATCTCTTCTCATCAGCTTTATGTTCACACAGAAACAAAACTCTTTCTTCAAAATCTCTCATTTATAAAAATGAAAGACAAAGAATTGATTCAAATTTTGCCCATCCCTTTGTTATATTTATATCATAAATGCCTCTTTCTAAAACTGTCACTGGGACAAATCATTGAGAGGAGAAAAGACAAATAATTTAGAGACAGAAATTATAAAAAAAGGAATGGTTTAATAAATGGACAAGTATATTTTTTTAAATAAAAAAAAGTAATTCCGAAACAAAGAAAACTTAACCCTGAGTATTTAGATGGATAGACAAATAATGTTTTCTGGTTGGTGCAATACATAGTAAGTAATGTGTCATTTTGGCTTAGCCAGTAAACTAGAAAATTTGAAATCTGTTGGAAAATATAAGAGATGAAGCTACATAAATCAGCTGTGAAAGAAAAATCTTTTAAAATTTGCTATTAAGATAACACAATACTTGAATCTGAACTATGTTATGGAGTTTGTTATTGAAATCTCCTTATTAATTAACCTTCTGCTAGTGTTGTTCCTTTAGTACATCATGAAAAACACCACAATTTGTTTTCATCTTACTCAGTCCTCAATAGTGAATATTACCAGAGTGAGAAATATATACAATTTATGCTTTTATTGTCCTCTTTTAATTTTCACTTTCATTTAGAGTGAAATGCATGCTTCTGTCATTGTAGAATATTCTGCACAAGGTAAGATATTTTCAGGCTGTTATGGGGAAGCCTAATAATTATGAGCATCTATATTTTTACAAAAATGTTAGATACTCTTGTAACAAATGCTCAGTATTTCCTGAAAATGCGATTCCTTTAAGTTCACCAAATTCACTTCAAATCTTTAGAACTAGGAAGGGTATAAAATGCTATTGAGAAGCATTAATAAAACCTGTGTGTATCCAAAGGACGTGTTTTTGAGAATACAGGACCATAAACAGTGTTCTTGGCCTATGGGATGAAGACATATCAGCATTTCCTATTCAGTGTATGTACAAGCAATAACAAACAGGGAAGTCAGCTGCAACAGGAACAGCCAGTGAGAGAGACTTAACCAGGGCACACGACCAGATCTAGGAACTAGGAAGTACTTAGCTGAATTTCCTCCCTCTCATTTGTCAGACCTGAGAATCTGCTGTACAAATACTTTAAACAGGGCTCACATTGTGTTTTAGTTCTTATGGATTGTCACTGAGATGTAACACTTGTGGGTTTGTTGAGGTTATTGATCAAAATATAGGAAATTACACTTCTATTTGTTTGCAGCATTTCTGTACCAAGTATGGAATGAGTTTTGTTATCTAGTAAAACTAGTGTTCTCTAAAGGCAGAGTGAATACATGAAAGCACAAAGATGTCTGAATTAGGCTTCGTTTCATGTGCTTTCTAGACTACAAGCAGTTGTTTTTATTGCAAACTACTCTTTATGAAATCAGTCACCCTCACTGTCTTATCTTTACCTTTTTAGAGTGGTAAAGTAATACACCAGTGTTGCACCAGTGAATGTTATGACTCATTGACCTCAATACTATCTTGTTCAGCATAAGGTGACAGTAATTATATTACATAATCACCACTATCCACAAGAGACAGTTCCTGTGTAAATACTAAGACTATTGCTGATACTGTTACTACTCAGGAAATTCATTGGTGGCAAAGTTCTGTCTTCAAGAACTCTCTTATACATTACAGATCCAATGTTTTAATCATTTCAATTCCAAGAATTGTTTTTTGTTCAGAATATCAAGTTCATCTACATTATTATTTTGCTCTAGATTCTTACGTAGAATGAAAACTACTGCCTGAGACTGTGATTATAAACCAACAACCTACAAGTTGCATCTTCTCCCCACGTCCCTAATGTCCCTAAGAAGTCTTTCTTTCTTTCTTTTGTTCTCTCTTTCTTTCTTTCTCTCTTTCTTTCTTTTTCTTTCTTTCTCTCCTTATTTCTCTCCTTATTTCTTTCTTTCTTTCTCTTCCTTCCTTCCCTCCAAACCTTCCCAACCCTTCCCTTCCTAAACCTTCCTTTCCTTTCCTTTCTTTCATTTTTTTATTTCACTGGTAGTTTTAAATAGAGTGGTGGTGGTTGGCTATATTATTTCATTATGGCCTAGTGATTAGGGCACATCTGTGGAGGCAAGTCATGTTTTCTCCGTGCTGTAAACACTTGGTTATTGCATTTGGGATATGAATCAACGATTCCTTCTTCTTTCTTTCAAAAGTTTAAAAAGAGGAGTTCATGTCAGTGCTCCCATGAAGACATCACCCCAAATAATGCACTGAGGTGTGGGTTTACTATCCACAGTTATGAATACGCTCAGGAATTTCTCTGTCTTGCTAATGGACGCTCCCAATGGAGATTCCCCAGGGGGTTGGAGCCCATTTGAAGGTGCTCAAGTACCCTGGCTGTGCAGGGTATGAACTCTAAGCATGCTCTCCTCAGCAGTGTTGAGCCATGGGCAGCCTGAGCCCACTTGGTTCACATTGCTCCCAAAAGCCACTACCATAAGCTTCTTCCTCTCCTCCAGGCACCATGTGCCCCGGTACTGAGAGTGTCAAGCACACTTAGTACTTTGCCTCATGCTCAAAATCAAACTCACACAAAAAATGCCCATCTCTGGTGCAAAGACTGCCCATCTGTGGTTACTTTTGCTTGTGCGTCTGTCCTACCCAGAGCTGCTTGAAATCTTGTGAGACAGAGCATCCTTATGAACAAGCCTTTCATCACATCTATCCTTAATACCTGCATTTTTAATAGACTCCACCACAAGCCTGACACCTGTTTTAAGGGCCAAAAATCACACTAGCTGGAAAAGGTTTTGACATTAAATGTGTCAGATGGCCTTTAAAGGAGCTTCCAGGATTCCTGTGGTGGAGAAAAACACAAAACGTAGCTCTTCTGACTGTCAGTCATATTTGTCCAAGCATCCATACTCCCTCTCATCTTAGCACAGAAATGGCATAAAAAACTGAGCAGTGACTCAGGTGACATACTTGTATCCAATAATAATTTTAAAAATCTGTTTGCATTTTTTCTTTTCTGTTATAAAGGTGGAAATCTGTTAATGAGCACTCACATTTTCTGTTATCCTTATCTATATTGAAATGTCAAATTGTTCAGTAGATCTTCTCAGACTGGAAATAAAGAGGATATTTAATTTGTCTAGTTAGCTATAAAATACAGTAATTCACATATGCCAGTAAATAATCTCTGGAAGATTTTCAATCGTGTTTGCCCATTAAGCATATAATTGTTATAACTCACACTGAAAGTAATGTCTTGTGCCTCTTAATGAAGGCATACCAGTTTTTCCCTGTAAATGACAGTCATCTCATCAAATAATATTAACAAAAAAAAATTGTGTAGAAATACTGATTTTCTTCTTTGTCACATCTCCAGAAGCATGAGAAGAAATGAAATATTCATTATTGAGGAGTATTACACCAAAATTACATTCAACGACCTGTGAAGCACCTGGCTTACTGTGGTACGGTGCCATCAAAACCAAGTTAGTTTAGTTGGCTTCTGAACAGGACAGAAGAAATGCTTTGACCCAAGTTCCTGACTTCTTTGCCAGAACCGAAACTGTGTTTTGTGTGCTTTTGTAAGTACAGACAGCGTAAGAGGTTAGGCCAACAATAATGCAGAGCATATGATTGCCTTTTTGAAAATCTTCTGAGAAGTAATAAGGAAAAAGTATGTACTGAATACAAATGTAATTTCTGAACAGATAATTGTCATTACTGACTTATTTAGTACATCTTCTTTCCTCCATGCAACTGTTTGTTTTTTTCCACTTGATGCACAGTTTGCTCATTACTGTAGAGTTCCAGCAGAACCAATAACTTTAAAGTAAAGAATATTTTCTGTTCTTTCTAATCTTACCCTGAGGAACAATCCACATGGACGCTTAGCTGACTTTGAAGGAGGTCAAGAAGCAATGAAAAGCATATTTGCCTAGAAGAACCTCCGGCTTAAGAATCGGTGTGACACAGGTGCCTATACCACTGTTATTCTTAAGGGATTATGCAACCTTTAAAACCAGGGACTGGATAAATACTCATAGCTGACAGCTAAATGAAAAGAATTTTAGAATTTTATCAACAGCTCTAAGGAAGATGAACTGTTTGTGTGAAGTCATTATATACTCACTACGGAAACACAAAGGAATTGGGATGCCAACAGTTTTGGGCAGCGTTATAAACACTGCAGAGATAGAAAGAAAAATTTTTGTCTCAAACATTTTCCTTTTCCCAATCAAAAATTTATAGGATCATTTGTTGTAATGGGAAGTTTTGACTTAGGGCATATTTTGATTAGGAATGATTTATTTGCATATTTTAATGGCATAATAAATAATTGCTTTATGTAGAAAGCTTCCAGATTTTTTTGTACAGATTTCTTTTTTTTTTTCCTCATTATATAACACTTCTAGCTAGTGTGTTCCCATTGAAGACACGGGTGAGATAGAGGGAGACACAGTCAACAGGATATTCATTGTACATTGCTAAAATCTGAAAGTTCTTTTTACACTGTAGAAATAAGTGGGACCTATGTTGACACAAACTCACTGAAAGCAAGCAATGCTCTCCTTAATGGTGAGAAATCCAATAATAAACGTATAGAGCCCTGTGGGGCAAAAACAGTTCTAGTGTTTGCAGTTACATCCTGATCCTTACATTCTAAAAGTTAAACTGTGCTAGAAAAAGAGGAAATACTCTTCAATAGTGTTTCTCACTTGTGCTGATGTAAAAATCCATGTATTTGGAAGAACACACAGTACTATAGGATGGTTATAGGAGAAATCTTGGAATAAATAAAATAAAATAAATTTAAAAGCTATACTACTGCAGACTTCAAAGTCTGTTTGCTTGGATGCCTGAAACGGGACAGCTACTTAATATCAACTTGTACCTAAAAGCAACAGCTTTGTATTATGTGGTTGCTTCGGGTAATGGGGGCCTGAACCCAATGGCCTGGGATTGCTCTTGATTTAGTACTAGTTTTGAAGTAGAAAAGTCATTTATGTTCTGATTATTCTGCCAGTTCTTCTTTCTGGGGCCAGCATTTGTAGAAAATGATAGTCCAAACTTTTTCCATCACCATATTCTGAGAACTGATTCAGCTTGAAAAGACCTGGCGTGAGGGGTTCATAAATCTCACGTGAATTAGGTTTTTCAAATACATTCAATATAAACGCTTTATTTCTGATTCTTCTTTGATATACATATGTTTAGTAGAAAGTTTCTCCTTATTTGGAGGTTTTTGTGTTTTAAACTGTTATATGTTCTCTTTTTTTTTTTTCTGAATACTTCATTTAAATCGTAAATCCAAAGCCAGATAGCAGAATTTTCCCGTGGTTTTAAGTTTCCAAAACTGAAAAATAGATGTCAGGTTTTGAATAGTGATTTGATTTATTCTTTTTTTCTTATCTTTTTTAAAAAACAGTTTGTATGCCATATTACAAAATTAATCTATTTCTAGAAAAATAATTAAATTGATTAAACTGAAAATAAGTATAATTTTTTTTCTTCCTTTAGACTAGAGAAAAAGTAGATTTCATTTTGCTGATTAATTTTCTCTATGTATTTACATTTGACAGCCAAAAAGGAAGTTTTAAAATAAGATGTGCACCTTTCCACATCAATATACACCCTTCCCATTTTCTCTGCATATAAGGAGATGTAAGGGTCTTATGGTAAAACCTGATTTAAGACCTTTAAGTAAGTCCTCTTTATTTCCAGTAGTTGTCAAAAGTTCAAATGTTAGGAATTCTTAGGAAAATAATAAAAAAAAAAGATAAGGAAAATATCCATATATGTGCCCACATGTTGAGTACTGGATGGAGACAGAAAATGAGAGAGAAAAGTAGACAGAGAAATAAATAATGATGACAAACCATGAGGAGGGATTTCACTAACAATGAATGATACAATGAAGATTTATTCTGGTTAAGTAAATACTGCTTGTATAATTGTTTTTCCAATTTAATAATTTCTCTGGTTTGCTGCTTTTGCATGTCTAGGAATTGTATTTTAAAAGGATAAAAATTACATACTGATAATTATATTTACTGCTTGATTGCTCCATACTCACCTATTTGCCAAGGGCAAAATTAATGAAACTAGCCCAGAAAAATTGGTTTGAATGCTGACATAAGTTAGGGAAAGGAAAGTGTATCATGCAAGAAACAATCCATAATTTTATTTTCATTTAATTAGAATATGAAGAAAATATTAGGGGGCTGAGATATGGGGAATCTGGGGCTATTCTAAGAAATCACCCGAGGAGAAGGAAAGATGCTCTCAGCTCATTAACTAGCACATCCTCCTCAGCACATTCCCCTCTGCCTGAGATTTGACCAGAGCCATCTGGGCACAGTTTGGGAGGAACAATTGAGGCTAGGAACTGCTGCCAGTAAATGATGTGAGTCTTGCTCTTATTTTGAGTGGCAGGTCCCTCCAAAGGGTCTTCTCATGTCCCTGTGCCTCTGTTATAACATGGCTATGTACCAGCACGAGCATGGACCTGTCCTAATTGTTACTTGAATTGTAGACTGCATTTTTTATCTCACAGAGTCTGCCAGCTGGAAGGACAGTATGCAATTTTGAGAGCAAAAAAAAACAAAAAATGTTGTGAAAACTCCTTTACAGGATAACATACCTTGATGTCAAACTTCCAGTCAAATGAGAAATCCATACCCAGTTGCGTTTATTTCTCTTCGTCCTTTCTGGAAGCTAACAAGCGCTTTGTGTTTTCTGTGGCCTCTGAGGGAAAGTTTCAATGAATGTTAAATATCCATAATGTCAGTTTTTGAGATGAAATGTTCTCAGCCTAAAGGTTAGGCTCAGATATTCAGATGGGATGATCACATGATCTTTTCAGACTGCTGAATATGAGGAAAGGATTGGAGAGAAAAGATGTTTCTTCAGCGAGACGCAGAGATCTCTTTCTTTTCCCATATATTCATGGCACAGGCATACAACATAATCAAGAGCTTGATGAGTTTCCAGGGATCTATTTGAGAGCAATACAATTATATTACAATATAATTGTAAAAAAAACCACCTGAATAAAATAAATAATTAGAATATTACCCATGAATTATCTTCTGTATTTAAAATGAAAAATTATCTTAGAATTTCAGGGCAATTTGACTAGTTAAGTATTTTTTTCCTTGAAAAAATGTTGTTCATCTGTCAATCTTTAAATTCATGTGACTTTTCTGCCATTTTGCACAATGAAACATGTAATCAGCACTAACATCAATTTTTCAGTTGCTTTTCAGAATTCTTCCATTCATTAAAATGTTGGTAAGGAAACAAGAAAAAATCTCTATGAATTAAACAAAATGAAGGAGCAAGATTTGTAAGGAAAGGGCATATATCTTTCTAGGTTGGCTGAAACAAGAATTCAGATGTTTGAGACACATGGCAGAATTTAATGAAGAAACTACTAGCCACAGTGGGGTTTTTTCTGGATTTTTTTTCTTATGGATTTTTTCCTCCTCTCTTTCATGTTTTCTACAGGAGGTATAATTTGCTTCAGAAATGTTGCCCTCCTCACATGCTTT
This sequence comes from Cephalopterus ornatus, assembly GCA_013396775.1. Lineage (NCBI taxonomy): Eukaryota > Metazoa > Chordata > Aves > Passeriformes > Cotingidae > Cephalopterus > Cephalopterus ornatus. The sequence continues at coordinate 123,351 of VZRE01004455.1, read as the reverse complement.
GACCTTTACTGTTGCCATAGCACTACTTCTACAAATAATATGTGATTCTTAGTGCAATTTAGAAAGGCTAAGAAATTAGAGAAAAAACCCCATGGTTTGCATGCATCCTTCTTTTAAGACTTGACTTATTTGTAAGACATTTAAAAAAGTCTCCTTTAACTAATATTACCTGAGTTTAATCCTGGGCTTCCTGTTACACCAATGGAGCTGTAGTTGACTTTGGAATTTATCATTAATGTTCCCATTTTTGATAACTTGACTTTTTTGTCATATCCTTAATTGCTGGTTTGTTCATGATGGCAACAGAAGCGGTTTTGATGAGGAAATCGAAAACTGCATTATTTCCTGATTTGTCAAATCTCCTCCTGTGTTCTCTGTAATACATTTATTTTTTTTACTTGCTTGACTTTAAAGTAAATATTGCAGTATAAATAGTGGTGCTTTAATAAATAGTTATCATAAAAATCTGTAACAGTATTTTAGCAACTGCTTATATAAGAAATCTGAATTGTAGTCTAAACGTGCAGTGAAATTCCTTACTTTCATGAATAATATAAGTACATTGTCAGTTAAGGCTGTCTATTTATCAGTAAAATTTTTTGGAAATATTTATACGCTGCTTTTTGTTTCAGTAAGGTCTTGAAAACTGTTATAACATCAGACAGACAACCTAGTACATTATCTGTAGTGAGGTTTTTTTTAAAAACACATAGTCACATTCTGGCAATTTTATTCTTCTTTCCATAAAACCTTCTCATTTATAGTAGCATGAGAAAGGTAATTTTTATTATTTGTTCTGTTCGTAGAACAAGTCAGGTTTTATTAGGGGTCGGTAGACTGGNTTTTTTTTAAAAACACATAGTCACATTCTGGCAATTTTATTCTTCTTTCCATAAAACCTTCTCATTTATAGTAGCATGAGAAAGGTAATTTTTATTATTTGTTCTGTTCGTAGAACAAGTCAGGTTTTATTAGGGGTCGGTAGACTGGGTTTTTTTCTGGCATTTCTGCAATAATATATTATGTATAAAAAATATGTATTTTCTGATTTTTTCCCGGATTATTTTTAGAATGCAGGTGGCAGTGCAGGGGTGGAGGGGGTGGTTCGGAAGTACATCTTCTTTGTAAGCAGGAAGTTACACATTTCTCACAACAGGACATCTGGTATAAGCAAACTTTATTTATTTAATTTTCTTTATTTAGAAAATATGACACACTGTTCGGTGGTCAAACCAGACAGCTCCATGGTTCCCTCAGGCTCTCTTTTGTGCTACGGATGGATATTTCTAAGGTTTCTAGTCTTTGTGGCTGGAAGAAAGACTTCACCCATCAGATACACCAGTGGCAAGATGGATAGATTGGGAAGTAAGCTGTGTGGTTTCCGTTTATCTAAGTCATAGTGATTGGTTCTAAATCAAAATCAAATCATAACATCTCAGTGCAAGCACAGTTAGTAGCTGCTCTACCGGTTGCTGTAGGAAGTGAATTCTGCTGCTCTGAGACAACTGGAAAAACTTGAGTATTCTTGAAACTTACTTTCTCTTATTTTCTCTTTTACTTAGTAAATTGAAACAGCAGGGGACTTCCACTATAATGTAATAAATATACTGTAATCTCAGTTTAATTATATACTCATTCAATACACATAGGTTATTTTGGAGGAAAAGTTATTTGTCTATTTCCCAGTATTCTCTATTTTCAATGACTTTTCCAAATTCTCTAAATTAAAAAAAAAATTAAAAAGTCTCAAATTGATCTTTTTGCAAATATAGGTGAAAATAAATCTTATGCCTGAGTACACGGTATTCAAGCTCATTACTCAGGTTTCTCCTTTAGCCGTTCACTGGGTGGAGCAGCACCTGATTTTCAAGAAGTCATCTACTAAAGACTCAGTTTGAGGAAAAAGTCTCCTATGTCACAGAATTTTTGCATATTTTGCATAACAGGTAGGTGAAGAGTCCTTGGCTCTGTTCACACTCTGACTTCCCATTCTGATATTGTGAACCTCCATTTCATAATCCCAACTTTGTCCCTATCACTAACACACTGCATTTAACATGTAATAGTATCATAATCTTCATAAGTATTAAAATTAAACTCATTATGCTATTTAAGAACTTGTTATGAACATAATCTATAAAATCTACAGCTATAGCAAATAGGTTCAAATGGTTCTTCACAATCACTAGAGATCTTTGGAAGTAGTTTCACACCCATTCAAATATTGTGTATACAGCGTACTCTTGTTTCAATCAAAGGCTATCTGAATCTCATTAGCTTGTCTTGCAGAACTTTTTGCAAAACATTTTTTTAATATGCCTAAGAATTTGGGCATCAGCGAGCTCAAATCTATTGCCAGCCCAAATGACTGATTTCTATTGAGCAATATATCAGTTAAAAGATATTATTTAAAAAGATATAAAGTTTTGGTTTTAATCTACAGTTTGATAAAAAAATCTAAGGCTTGCTGAAGAAATCCAGGTAGCTTCAAAAGAAGAGAATTTGGTGTATTAAAGAACTTTTGACTAGGCAGTTAAGTTGAGGACATTGCTAATACAATAAAGATGCATCTATTTATCACTGGAAGGGGAAGAACCATGACTCCACATAAGGAGAGAATGAACTGAGTTTTGAGAACAAAATACTAAATAGATCTAGCCACTGGGGAAGATTTTCAAGACAATAAACTGTAAAAAACTTTCTGAAGAAATAAAAGGTTAAAGCCTGAACCCCATGGCTAACACCTTGTAAACAAATAATCTGCCACAGGAAAAGATTAAAGTTTTTGAGTGAGATGTGTATGTCAGGTCAAGCATAAAGATGATCAAAACAGTAGAGTTGCAAGTGGATAAGGGAACTGAAATACAAGGTTTTCAGTGTTATAATTGCTGCTCTTGCGGTAAAAATAGTAGAACAGAACACTAACTACTTCTATTCCTGTGACAGCAAAGTCTTTGTATTGGAAAAAGTCTGAAGTTATAGATAAATAAATAAATATTGGTATTTTGATCACTGATGTGTAGGAACTAAAATTAAACTTGATCCTCCCAACAGAATAAATTGTCCCTGAAAGAATAAATTGTCAAGTTTTGTCTTCCCTTGTAAAATATCATAAGAGTTAGCAGAGTCTATATCACATTATTTAATCTATTTTAAGAGCATTTGAAACAGAAAATGAAACGCTGCAGGTATACTGTGTTCAAAGGACTTGACCTCATTGTACTAACAATAAATCAAGAGAAATGCCTTTCAGATTATCAGCTCAATTGGTTTTAAGCAACATGAGATCAGAATCATACTGCTGTAATTTAAAGAGGAACCCTTTACACTACATGACACTGGTACAAATTCAGCAATTACCACATCTCAGTACTGTAAGAAAGAGAGAGGCAAATTAGAGACTGACTAAAATAAAATATTACAGAAGACATGGAAATATATCCTGAATCAGGTAGAAGGAAAGAAAATGAGAAAATTAATAAAGCAACAGGAAAAATGGATTGTAAGAGAGAAAGGGAAAAAAGAAATCTCAGTAGAGACAGTATAAAAGTAAATATTGAAAGAGAGAGATGAATATATTATCTTAGGTGGATGTGATAAAAAATGAATATCAAATTGACCTGTGGTCAGATGTAAGCATCAAGGCAGATGTTCGTTATCCACCCACATCTTAAAATCTATCATCAAGGGCATCTGATGCTGACTCTCCTTGCTACAACTGGTCTGAGATCAAAGGGTTTGCTAGTTCCAAGAGCAAGACAGAGCCTTTCATCTCCATGCTCTCATGTCATGCTGCCTCTCGTCTTTGCACCAATGGGTGCCATGCCGAGATACCTAACTTCTCACGCCATTCTAATACCATGAATGTCCCTGTCCTAGATAAAAATAATAATAAAATCTTTCCTGTGACAGAATTACTTGGCATAATGGTCTAATAGGCAAAAAATCGGAGCACTCTATTAGTGTGATTAGAGAGAGAAGAGGGATCACGGGAAAAAGAGAGTCTCGAAAATGAGATGGAGAGCAGCACTAGAAGCCCTGCAGTCTGTGAAGAGTAGAGGCAGAGGGAGGGGAGATGGAAAGTTTTGCTTGATGTGAATTTTAGAAAATGATTCAATCTTCTGCATGTGAGATTCCAGCAGTTATTGATTCACTGACTATATATGCAGAACTCAAAAAATAGAAAGATAATTGCTGAACTTGTGAAATGGAGGCAGAGAGAAAGCTAATGATCCCACAGGTGGACAAATGTAAATGCAGAAAAAAGCTCAGCAAAGAGACACAGGGTGAAGCTCAAGGACTAGAGGATCAGAGTGCTCTTTGAAAATGATTTTAAAGAAAGATTTTGGCAATGAAGTAATCCTTAAGTCATAGAATAAGGAATAGATGAATAGATAAAAACAATTATGTAGAAAGAAAATAACAGAAGATGATATCAAGCAGACACAAAAGAATAAATGGATAAAATGAAAATGAGAAGAAGCAAAGCTGGTAAAAGAAGGAAATTAAAATAAGAATGAGGCCCAAATCAAATAACAGACACAGAAAAAGCCCAAGTGCTAAAGAATATATCTAAATATTTTTTATACAGCATGAGGCCATAAAATTATACACTCCCTTGGAGATGACAAATCACAAGAATATATGTATCACTTGCATAAATTCAGAGTTTATACCTATATGATAATTATTTCTCTCTAGCATCTGCTGTCCATTATGAATAATTTTTCATAGAAGGTATTTTAATTTTACATCAACTTGAAGTATCTTTGTACCTCATCTTTGGATCATCAGCAAAATCTTTAGACTATTTAGACTAATGGAGTACAAATATAGACTAATCCACTAATCAGATGACATTATCAGAACAATTCCTCCTGGTCTTAAAATTTATGCCTGCCCAAATACATAATTGATAATCATAAAATCACACATCTTTGAGGAATGTTTCTTTCTACTCTGTTAAATGAGTAAGCTTATATTTTATATTTTATCCTACATCACGAGTATTGGTATCCATTCTACATTTCCAGTTTGGCTAATGCAATTATGCATGATATTACAATTAGTTATATATATCCTATTAGGCAATTATGCACACTATCTTGTGTCAAGCAGTTTCACTAACTAATTATTTGTGGTACAAAGAGTGTACATATTTTTATTTTATTAAATTTAATGTGGTTTCATTTCTACTAGTCCCATTCTAGTATTCTATGCCAATACAACATAGGTAACATGAAGAACAAGTAAATTAAATTAGTAGAAGTCTAGAAATTCTCTAATTTAGAAATAGTCTATAAATTATATCATCTATCAAATCTGTAAATTCTTTAATTAACTAGAAGAGAGGTTGCAATAGGGTTAATTTTTATTAGAGAATGTAGCCGTCTGAGGCAACAATGTTCTCATCCCACTGTACATATATACAAGTACATGCAAACACATATGCATAGAATATGTCATATAGAGATATATTCAGCAGGTATATGCATATATGGTATCTATAATCCCTAAGGATGTACAACTGGAGGGCTTTGCAGATACACCTTCATGCTTTCAAATGACTCATGGGAAATAGCAGTGGCTAACACTGCAAGGGCGTTGCTGATGTGTGGCTTTGACTAACCTGCCCCTGGACTATAAAAAAATGACAGAAGACTTCAAACATTTTAAGGTAACATTATATATACACATGTGTATAGATTTATGCACAAGTACCCAAGTGTATGAATATATCCTTGGAACTCTTGCATATATACTAACCATGATAAAAATAAGTAGGCAATGGATACAATCATCATTTCCCAGATAGCTCAAGCTAGTTGCTTTAATAGAACATAGCCAATCAGTGCTGTGATCATAGTTTTTGGTTATAAAACATTTCCCACAGCAAATATATCAGAAGAACAGAGAAAAATTCAGAATTAGGCTTAACTCAAATATCTCAGTTTAACAGGGTCATAGCTTGAACAACTAAGCAGTTTAATGAAGCCTATATGGAATTTGCAATGTGCACACTATGTAAAACCTTCGTATCAGAAACATGGACAATAAATAATATACAAAAATAAAAAAAAGCAGTCAATGACATTATATTATCTCTATTTTATTCTCCCTCAGAGCTTAAGGCCTTACAAGGGAATCCTGGTTTCATCCTCTCCATTTTACATTTCTCTCCTTCTTAACTCCAGATGGAAAGATTGTACTGATTGTTACACATATAACCAATAGAATAACAAAGAAAAACCCTGGATCCTTTGCCTTGCAATCCAAGTCTCTGGTTCTGTGCATGTGCTGTCTCAGTTGTATTACTATATTCCTGTGTACAGCTAAAAATTTTTGCCAGAGAAAAAGTTTTGCCACACACATTTAAACTTCCATTCTCATTCTACAGAATCTTTACTATGAACCTTAGGCAGTATGAACTAATTTTAAATTTATTTTAAACGTAGAATATTGTCTTTCAAAGGCTACCAAAAAACTACCAAAGGGTAGTAAAGAATGAAAATCAGAATTCAAACATTTATTTGAATAACAGAAGCTTTATTTGATAATGGAAATTATGTCCAAATAATAGCTTCAAGCATTACTTCACCTATGGGAAATACAACAAACATTTTTTTGAAGCCAGCTAATTTTATGACAAAAGCAGCTTGTATGAGTTTTACATAAAATTGTTTTTATGCCAGTGCTGGTGCATGTGCTTATCCTTTAGAGTATACTTTTCAAATGAATCCCCAACAAAGGGCTTGTACCTCCTTTTTTGTCTTCTTTAAATCAAGCATGTCTCTCCTCTTTCTTGGGGTGTTGTTTTGTTGCATTGTATACAACAGTACTCTAATATTGCTGCTTTTCTGCAAGAACTAATGTGCTTTTTTTTTCCTTTTTCTTTTTTTAAGATAGAGCTTGTAGAAAATGTAATATAGGCATGTTACATGTGTTGTTTTATCTAATTTCAATAGATTTAATAGTTGCATGAGTATAGATTCAATAATTGCACTTGTAAATGAGCAGTGGCACAGGTTGCCCAGAGAGGTTGAAGTATCTCTGTCCTTAGAGATATTCAAAACCTCATGGGACATCCTACTCTGGGTGACCCTGGTCTGAGTAAAGGGTGTGGACCAGACAATCTCCAGAGATGCCTTTCCACCTCAGCCCTTCTGTAATGTTGTGAACTCTGCCACAGCTGTCCTTGTGTGCCAAAAGCCCCAGGTCTCCCTGGTGGGGCAGACTCACTGGGTACCTTTTATGTAGCTTTTACAAACATGATTGAGAACCATCCAAACACATCATCTAGAGGAAAGTGGTAGGAAGAAGAGAAGGAGAGGCAGCATGCATATGTAGTTTTTACAGCTGAAATCTGAAGTAATCATATTTTTTAAATGTGTAATGAACTATGCCCGTTATAGAAGGAGCCTGTGCTTGACATCCAGACACCCGTTTTGATGGTGTGAATACTCCTCTGTGATTTTAAACGGGGCTTCTTACCCTTCTGGAGGCTGTGCTTTCATGCAGATAAATTCATTCTTTATAGATAAGGAAATTTCCCCTGTGCCTCCTTTTCTGGTAAAAGAAGGGCTGAATGAGAAAACACAGAAGTAAATTATCCATAAGAGGAGAAAGAATGAGTTTGTGGCCCTGCAGCCCCCTCTGACACCAACATGAAGCAGCTGCTGGGTGTGACAAACAGCAGTGTTCCCCAGAGATTTAAAGTACACTGAGATGGAGACACAACTGTAACATTTCTAAATAATTATCACGTAATAGTTCAGAGTCCTCACTGAAAATTAAAAGCTTACTTTCCTAGTTGTTATATAAACTTGTACAAATACGCATCTCCTACTTCAAAGTGTCCTGTTTATGAAAAGTACCGCACTGATGACAGCTTCAAGATTTCAAATGTATTCTTTCTCCCCTTCTCATTTCTCAGCTTTTTTTCTGGTATAAACTTGCAGATCTTTGAAGAAGAAAGAAAAATACACCTATAAACCAAGCACCCTGGTAAAAAATCACATTATCAAGAAAACTGTTTTCCCCTTTGCTGATGTTCTGAATGGCTTCGTGTGCAGTACAAAATGTCTTGTCTTCTGCTGGTTCATTTGAATTACAATGCAAAAAGATAGTGGGACAAAGAGAGATTTTTCCTACTCTGCTGTGTTTAGCTGCATCTAAGAGTGACAGTGCTGGAAATGGACATGGTAATTCAAAATATGTCAGAAATAAGTGGCTAATGTTTTCTTAGACACTTTCTTATAAGGACAGTATGTTTACATTAGAACACAGTTCTGTGCACATGTGTTTGCATGTGTCCCAACAACTAGCATTGCAGATATGTAATGCTGAGTAAAACCTTAGAATGTGAAGGAAGTAGTCCAAGACGTGTGCCATTTTAATCCGTAACAGAATTTGCCTGACTGTATAAGCATTGCCCAATAAGACATGAGATTTATTGCACTGGACAACTCTGTAGACAAATAACTACTGAGTCTATAACATAACTGGATTCAAGAGAGCACATAGCTCATAGAATTGTAGACTGAGAGGAAGCCTGAGATCATACAGTCCACCTTTTGCACTGTTCTCCATCACACCTCAGGAGAAAGTGCTATGGGATCGTTCCTGACAGGCATTTCTCTAAACTTCTTGAGAACAGTTACTCCACCTACTTCACTACATATCCATATTCATTTTCTTACACCTAAACCAACTCAACGCCAATGAATTCCGGCTCCACCAATGAGTGGAATAATGGCCTCCCAACCTTGAATATGACAGCCTCTTAATACAAGAACAATAAAACTGGAAATCTAAATGCTAAAAAAAAAAAAAAAACAACAAAAAAAAATCAAGATCTTTTTAAGCTGTAGGGAGAATTGTTGAACAGGACTGAATTGTATACATGATGCAGCTGTATATGATGCAAAAGCAACAGTAACATGCACAGATGTGTCAAGTATGCTGGGAGTGGTAGGTCAGTGAACATGAGAACTAAAGAATTTCCCTCTAAGGACATACGTGGCTGGAGATCAATGAGGCCACTTTGTTTAGAGAAACTGAAAGAGAACACAGTTTCACTTTATTCATTTAGTAAAGAATTCAGGTGTCACTTCTATTGAAAAGTTTCTCATAACAAGTGGGTGCCATAGTATCTTTTCTGGGCCTTGGCTTAGGTCTTAATTGCCAGGTGTCTCAAAATGGAAGAGATGGTCCTGAGAAAGCAACATGAAATGAGCTTCTCTTGGCTCACTTCGTCCTTTTTTGTTCCTCTATAGTAATCCAAAGACTGCTTCAGAAAGCTTCCCAAAAGAAAGAACTCCTCAAATAGTATGAAATCATCAGAGGATAGTCATAACTCATTTTTTTTCCAGAAAAGGAAAGATTTTCAAAAAATTCCATACTCTATTCTTTGCATTAAATAAGGAAAAGCAGCTTTTCATCAGGATACAGGAGAACACTGAAGACCTACTACTTTGCTGCTTCAAGATCTTATTCCAAAGTAACTATATAGGATAATCCTCCTGGCCACAAGAAGAAGATCCAGAGTATATTCATTGTCTGTGACAGCTCATTCTTATTTCAGTGACTTTCTTTCATTACTAGAAATTAATTATTTTACATGCATTAGTCCTTTTGGGTGAATGAAAAATTAAGGTTAATCTTTTAAAACGAAAGAAAATGGGTATTTTTCTGATCTGCTTATATTGGATGAATTATTTCAGTTTTGAGGATCTTTTCATTAGAGCTTTGTAATTCATATTTTGTCTTACAGGATGAGTAAATATAGTCAAAAGGTTCCAACAGAACCTTAAATGTTCAGCAGACCAAGACTGTACTACAACATTAAGGTACAGAATTTGCAACTTGTTTAACTTCAATGAGCAAGAGTACAGGATGTATCACTCATTAACATGCATGGAAACTCCCAGTTTGGTGCCTTCTGGTGAGTATAATTAATTTCACAATTTAATCAGATTACTTTTAATGAAGTTCACATTTTATAAACTTACCAAGGATAATCATATGCATGTCTTGGTTAGCACAATTACACCAGAAGAAGGATGCTTTATCTATTTTTAACCTTTGCATTTCAATTATTAGGTATAAAATTCAGATTTTTTTACTACTGTGTATTAGCAAGTATTGTGATTGTTAAGTAGCAAAGTATGCCTCACAACTGAACCAATATGTCATTGGAATATGCCTCTAAGTCTTGTAACCAGAGTTTAATTTCATTTTTCCAAATGAACAGCCAAGTTGGTAATCAAAATGTTACAAAATAATGAGAACACATTTATTATGTGCCCTCCCTCCAATTTTTCCTATTAGTGTAACTATTGCATGTTGGTCTGTCCTTCCTTATGCTGTGAATGTGAACATCTATGCCCTTGAAAACTTCAGCTTAAAGTCCTGACAAACAGCAATGGCCCTTTCGTAAGCCTAAGGGACTGATCCTCGCTTAAACTAAGGCTGAATTAAGGGACTCTGTCAAGGTAAGGGAAGGAGCCTGGTGCACACATTACTCAGGCCTGTCACTTTGCTGGAGCAGATTAACTTGGAAAAAAAAATGTGGTCATCTGAAGTCATTTGGCCTGTGCAATTTTGTGTGAATAAATATTTCCTGCCAAACAATAAGCACTGATACTTTATCTTTTATAGTATAAGGGTGTTGAAATTATTATATCCATTTCCCTGAGCATGCAGTTACAATATTGATTTGCTTGTTTTCTCCCAAAGTATTGTTCCAATTTATTATGTAGCCATATTTCCTTTGAAGAAATGGACTACATAAACCAGTAGGTTTTTACAGTGTAAGATTTGCACTAAAAATACTAGTTAGTGTAAAAGCTTTGAAAACAGGAGAGGCTGAGGAGCACTTTTTGGTTGTCTGAAGAGAGTTGGCAACACAGAGCTCCTTTATGTTTCCACCTGGGCCTAAACGATATGTCTTTGCTCATTATTTGTTTCTGCACAAGAGCGCAACAAATCAGGCAATACACAGAAAGTATGAACCTTGTCCCAAACATGACACAGCTCTGAAGCGAAATATCAAATGTATATTCCTAATACTAATTTTCCATTAAAGTTGATGGTCTAGGAGCTCCATGTTATTATTAAGATTACTGCATTATTACGATTACTGCTGAGATATCCATATTGATATTGCTATCTGTCTCCATGCTTTGCTATTCCAGGGGATGCATGTTGCAGAGAAATAAGCAAATACCTCCACACGATTTAACAAGTCAAGGCAAAAGGAATTATTCTACATGCATTTTCCAACTGTAAATGTTCAAAGTGCCTTACAAATAGTGGCAAGATGTAATTATAGTTTTTGGATAATTAAATATTATTATTATTATTACGTCATAAGTAGTGAAGTTGAGGGCAATAAAATCTCCACTCCAAAACATGAGACCTAAAGAAAATATTAAGACATTATATTATAATCAAAGAAATTAGGCTATTGTAAAAAAATAAACCTTGTAATTTTAAGATTGAAGGACCACCCAGATGAAGACAAGCACAAGATCATGCTTATAAGGGGAATGAGACAACCTCAACTACTATAAAGTACTACCATTTATTCTGATCAGCTGAACTGAAAATCTGGAGTCACTGGATCTGGTGTCAGCATTTCTTGGCTTTTGCTCTGACACAATCGGGAAACAAAGAGGAAGCAGAATGGTTTTTTTACTATAGCTTCAGAGTTCCTTAAAGAATATCAGAAAAAAACCCAAAACATTCCATTGGTTGCCTTCCTCCTCAAATATGGCACCATTTCATAAGCAGAACCACTCAAGCATTTTCTGCTCATAGAAGCTTCCTTCCTTTGACAAGAAACACTGAAAAGATTTCATGCTATATTAAAATCAGCTCTTGCTTCTATGTCTTCCCACCTTTACTTTGTTTTATCATTGCTTTTTTTTAATCTCAGTTATTGCATTATTCCATTTACCAAAAAAAAAAAAAAAAAGAAAAAAGGAGAGCATACTTTTCACAAAGCCTTTCAGCTCTTTTCTATGGACAATATTGTAGTAGATTTCTGCTCTCAGAGCAAGTGTATTTTTGATTTACTTGTAAACCTGCTTCATCCTCCCTACTAACCTCTTTCTGTTCTGCATTTCAAAGCACAACAAACAGTGCCACTGATCAGCTGATATATGTATAACATACATAAAATATATAAAATTTTATAATTTTGTAATAAAATATTCATATATATCTTGAAAGGATTGTGTATATATGTTTCTACATTGAATAACTATGTGAGTCTCAAAGTCTGCTCTGTCCTTCCTGTCTTAATTTTATGTGATGAAACTCATTGTTATTCCCATGGCCTGTTTAAGTCACATTTAACTGATACACAGGTTTTCCTCTTTCCTTCCAAATAAGGAAGAAAATGTTCTCAGTAATGTTCATTAAAATATCCCTGATGAATTTATCTCAAACAGTATTTATTTTATTATTCAGTCTCAGACTCGTGAAATTAATATTTTTATTTATTTAGTCAAGGCACTTAATCCTCATTCATGAATTATTCATTACCTGAAGGAGAATTTAAAATATTAATTTTTTACTTCTATTGTATAAGTTAAAGGTCAACTGGTCCAAATGGCTTCAAACCTCAATCAGTTTAAACATGAGGGGCTTCAATCTGCTTGAAAATTGAGACCGGGTTTGCTACAGTGCAATCTAGAGGTAATATTTATTTTGTAATTATAGTTCATGAAAGCAAATCAGATAAGACTGAAAATTGTATCTCCATTAAAATAAGTTAAGTTCCATAATTTTTAAATATGAAACTTTCTGATTAGTTTTTATTTTTCTCTTTTGTTTCCTTTTTCTTCCCTCAGTTCTCTTTCATCTTTTATTCTTTTTCTATGTCTTGTTTGCAAGGTAAACAGAGTGAGTAACAGAAATTAAAAAGGAGAGGGAAAACACCAAAACTTTGAAAAAAGAAGTATATTGGTTCATTTTGTTAAACATCAATTTCTTCGGGGGAAGGAGGTTGTTTCTCGGCTTTTCTCAACAAAACTCTTTGTTTGATTCCATAAAAACCAAGCATTATTTTGAAATCATCTTGATGAAACCACCAGAGTCCCTGTTTGTCTTAGAACCTGGAAAAAATGGTTGTGGATATCCTCAGACGGAGAAACTTTTTAGAGTGCTTTTGCACACTTCATTGGTAGGCACAGAAGAACATTTATTGTAGAGAATATGGACACAGCACCTTGATATAAGTGTATAACATTTTATAACTAATGAAGAGGAGGATACATATTTTCACCAAGGCAATATGAGTAACCTTATACAGAATTACTGTAGCATGTCTAACTGGTGTCCTAGTTACAGGGGCCAGGACCAGTTTATCACTACGTGGGTATAACCAAAACTGTGTATTCTACACCCTGTGTGTCATTTCTGATGGACTGTTAAGAAATTGATTGATTGCAGCAGCTGCCCAGGGCACACCTGATACCTCAGGCTACAGGCTGGGTATTAAAGAAACCCTGAGAGGCAGGGGAGTGTTTCTTTGTCTTCACACCAATGACTCAGCTGTGATAACTCCCCCTGGGGAGGCACTAGCACCTTTACACCCAGCCTGAAGGGTCATCTCTGCTAATGGATCACAACAGACTGGCATAATAGGCAGCTGCAATGACCTAGACCATCAAAGATTCCAAAAATATCCCATGACTCACCGAGTTAAATTACCTATTGTGAAAATCCCCACTCTGGGGAAGGTACTGGGCATTCCCACCTGAAGCTAAGCATATATAATCTTGGGGTTTGGGACTTCTAGTACCACTCATTGGATCCAGAGGACCAGAACTCCAATAGGACTGCAACTGCCACTCTTGACAGGACTGTGATCATTACTTTGACAGAACTGCGACCATCATCCAGACCAATAGGTTTCCATTTCCTTTTGCTTTGCACCCAGGGGGACCACATGGGGCTCAGCAGAGAGACTAAGGAACACTGTTCCGTTCTTTTTCCAGGGTGCAGTGTTATACATCTGTCTTTGTGGGTTAAAACCAGGTTTCTCTGTATCATTGCATTTATTGTAATCTTTTTAGTAAATTGTAACTCTGGCTTGTTATCTCTAGAGTCAGGTTCATTTCTCCCACCGATTTACTGCGAACCAGCACCCTGGTGTACAGAAATCCACATATACTGCAGATGTTCTTGGGGATAAAAGAATATATTTATATACATTTACACATCCATTAAAGGAGAAACTGCTTCCACATTCTGAGATACCTGATTTGTGTCCTTTTAATTGTTCTTGTTAAGCCAGAAAAGTTGTGAGTAGAATAATCATTGAGTGTTCACTTTTTTCTAGACATGTAGAAAAAAGTTAGTTGTATTTTTAAAGACTAGTGGTATTTATTAACACACATTTTTTCCCCTATATATTGATTGTATAAGCATTCAGATGCCCATTTGAAAGGAGAAACTTCCTTAAAGAGATACATACTAGCCCTATAGTCTGTGTCTATGCATCACAGTACAGTATGGACCAATGTATGGCATTCATAAAATATAAATATCAGTGCTAATACCAGTAGAAATAATTATACAGAACTAGTGTAAATGTCAAGGCCAGGGTTCCGACACAGGCCAGCTTTTGTGCAATATTACAATAAAGAGCTAGTTTGCCTACTTTTCTGAGGAGATTATTTAACATAATCGCTGTAAGAGTTGCCAATATGTGGGAATCCAGGATGAAATAGCAGCAGATTTTCTGACATTACATTTGAGAGTAGTTCTGCTCATGTCCAATTCCCTTCCTTAAACACTTCAAAGAGAAAAAAAATAATTGTGTGGTTTGGGTTATTTTTTGAGTAGAGATGGTTCATTTCTGTATGTCATATGCAATTCTCACAGGACAGAGAGGAGAACAAGAAGGTTATTAATCACTAGGATAAAATTGTTCTTTAGCAGAAGAGTCTTTAAAACATTCACTCCATTAAAAAAACCCCAAAGACCAGTGCTTTTGCTTCAATATTTCTAAACAACCTGGTACAGCTCAGATCAGAGGGACCACCATGTTTCTGAGGCAAGTTTTTTAAATGTGCTTAAATTGTCTTAGCATTTCATAGCATTTATTTCATTGGGAGTCATATTTTCTTCCTAATGTATTCCATGGCACCTACACAGTTGAATCCTACTCTTTAAGAAGTGTCAGAGAAGCTCCTTATTCAAGAATCTGACATGAACAACCAGTGAGCAGTTGAATCGCATACATATATATTTTTTGTAGCTATGCAATAACATCATAATCCATAATGACAGATGATATATTTGTTATATATTTCTCTAGAGACATCCAAACGGAAGCTATGTGGTATCTGGCTTCCTTCTGTAAGTGGGAGACAGTAGAAAAGTGGAGAAGTTAATGATTTTTCCAAATTGGAGAATCATAAAATGGTTTGGGTTGGAAGGGACCTTAAAGATCATCTAGTTTAAATACCTTGCTATGGACCAGTACACCTTTCAATAGACCAGGTTGCTCATAAGCCACATCCAACCTGGCCTTGAACACCGCCAGGGATGTGGGTCCACAGCTTCTCTGCACAACCTGTTCCAGTGTCTCACCACCCTCACAGTAAAGAATTTTTTCCTAATATCCAATCTAAACCTACTTTCAGTTTGAAGCCATTCCCCCTTGTCCTGTCACTACACGTGCTTGTGGAAAGGACCTCTTCATCTTTCTTGTAGTCTCCCTTCAGGCTGTAATTAGGTCACCCCGAAGCCTTTTCTTCTTTAGGCTGAACAAACCCAATTCTCTAAGCCTTTCCCGCTAGGAGAACTGCAAAGGAAATAACATTAACTGAACAAGGACTTTGGTTTTATTGGGAGGTAGGAGGTGAGAACTTTACACAGGTAAGTGATGGGAGCACACTGCCTGTCTGCTGCCCACCATACTTTTGACTTTCCTCTCATGCACTCAGTTCTCTTTGATCCACAGTCATGATTTGACCTGGCACAGCTGATTAAAACTCCACTCATACATCTGCAAAAAACACTAGGCTTCTGAGGACACTGTAAGAATATATGGAGACAGAAATCAAGCAAGATGAGAAACCTGTGCCTGTGATTTTGGCTGACTGTTGAGGGAAGACCCTTAGTGGCTCATTGGTGGAGCTACGTCTGGCTACGGGGAACCACACTCTGCGCGGCAGTTGCAGGTGTCCCGCCTGCACAGTCTCTTTGCACACAGTGAGTGTTGCCCTCAACAAAGGGACCAAAAGGGATTGATTCTGGTGACTTTCATGTTGTTTTCCATGGTGAAGAACTAGTCCATTTAAAATCTAACATTTTGATACACTGGAACCAGGGATATAGTCCCTGTTAACTGTCACCATTTACTTACAGATGATTTACCCTAGAATGATCCATAGAATCATAGAATGGCCTGGGTTGGAAGGAACCTTAAGGATCATTTAGTCCTAACTCCCCTGCCATGGATAGGAGTACATTTCACTAGATCAAGTTGTTCAGAGCTCCATTCAATCTAGCCCCAAATGCTTTCAGGGATGGGGCATCTACTGTTTATCTGAAAACCTCACCACCCTCACAGTAAAATTTTTTTTCATAATACCTAATCCAAATGTATATTCTTCCTGCATCTGACTGCATTTTTTTTTCCTTTGAAAACAGACTGGCAATGGCTGTTTGGAGTTAAAGCTTTTTGAGTCTGAATATTGCTGATCTCACTGCTGCTCCAGAAGTTTTCCATGCAGCTGCTGGGGAGAGTTGTTTGAGATCATCCACTTAATTAAGGTAATTGGAATCAGGAGTTATTTATTGCTGCCCACATTGATTTTGTATAGCATATAGATAAATGATAGTGCTGGAGAAAGTTGTTCTGTGGAAAATCAATTGAACTGTGCAACAAAAAGTCATCTGACTTTTCCACTTTAAAATGCTAGCCCATTGGGATTGAGACTGCACATAATCTCATGATATTATAATGGTTTTGGACACCAAAACCATTTCAGGCTGATTTTTATCATCTTCCTTTACCAGTCATTTCATGCAAGGATTAGATATCGCACACATTAACAGTTTTTACATACCATTTTGGGTTTTTTGCAAATCTGAATAAACTGAAATGGCTGAAATAATATATCATTGGATATCAACCTGTTGTACTGGGACTGGTACATCAAGAATATTTAGAAAGCATACTGTTGTCCTGCATGTCATTTGGTGACCAAAACAATGTCTAAATAGTTCCAAGAAGAAAAATACCAAGAGCCATGAAGGGATAATAGTGATTTTGTCCTTTCACAATCAAGTCAGTCAGTGTTAAACCACTCTACTCAAGCTAACCAGGAAGACATCCTGCATCTTGCAGAGCAGCACTAGTATTGAGGGCACATATTCTGAGAAGCTGAGGACAAAATCATTGAGTCTACTTTACCCTAATTTTTGTGCTTTTGATTACTTCAGTGAGCTTATGCAGCATGAGAGAAAGAATTGGCCTCGAAAAAGAAGAAAGGTTAAATTTTTTGCTAAAATGAGTGAATTAGTTAATACCTCAGGAGTAGATCCTCTCACTCTGATCCAGTCCTGAGGATAAAGTTTGTCAATTGTCATTTCAGCAAAGATAAATGAGGTGCATTATGACTTCATTGTTTTTGTATGAGTTTGTCCATCTCATAACCTAATTAGTTTATTCTGCTTTTTCTTGATTTATTAGATCCTGGAAATGACTCTGTAAAATCATTTTATTTTTCATAATTTTTTCATTTTTTATTAATTCATCAACTTTTCTTAGTGTGTTGACAATATTCTGCAATCTCTTTTGAGCTTTTGTGCAGGCAGAAGTCCCTTGAACTTTTGAATCAATATTATTTCTCTTTCTTTTTTGCAACCACAATCCCCTTAAAAGCTTCATTACAATTTTTTTAAAGATTAATTTCAACTCATGATGCTGTCTGAATTTATTCTTAGAATTTTTCAAAGAAATAGTTTATTCTTAGAGCGATGAGGCAAGCTGGGCTGAGTGGGATTTCTTCTTCTTGTTTTTACATGACTTATATGAACCAGAGCTACGTTTCACCACCAACTGGGGTAAAACGGACTTGTGTCAATTTCTGAGAAAATGGTCGTAGTTTTCTTGGACTTATTAAGCCAAAAATTCATATTTTCAGCCTAGTCTCCCACAGGTGCAGTCTTATTCCAGTGGTCCTCAGAATTCTGAGAACCAAGTACCTGCTTTCTGCATAGTCTGAGTTCTTTCTCTGATGCTTTATTCTAACTCAGCTTCCAAATTACGTGCAGAGCTAATAGAGGAAAAATGCCCAAGCTAGCTTAACAGACAAACACCCTTGGGGAACCATTTTTGATTCCAAAGCTTCATTACTCATTCTATAATATCCCATTCAGCTGTTAATGGATTAGGCAGATTGTGTAAGGCTCCAGTGTTCACAGTTAGGCTTACAAACTAGTTTTTCTAAAACTGCTTATTTTCTTTTTGTCTAAATGTCATCATGTGTTTTGTAGGCCCTTTTTTAATATGGCTAAATATGCATGTGTATACATATGTATGTATACATGCATAGATATATAAATATCTTCACGTTCTGTTTAAATGTACTGAGCCAAATATTACAGTTTTTCATGACTTCTTTGCAACTTGTTTTATCTGTCAACAACTGATGACTGAATTACAAATTTAGTAAAATTCCAAGTTTCTAAGCACACATATGATCTTACTGAGATAAAAACTTGAAAGATTTTAGTCTAGCAGTACCACTTCCATTAAAAAAAGATGCATTCTAGCTCACTATAGCTCATCTTGCTTTCTAAGAAATAGCTAAATATGCTCCAAAAAAAGGTATTTTTTGCTTGAAGGAAATTTGTCTAAAATTATTTCTGCTCTTAAATCCTGCTTTCATCTGCTGTTGCTGCTTCTTCTTCTTCTTCTCCTGACTTACTTACATCTTAAAAAGTAAATTTTTGTTTATTTCCTAATGAAAACCTTGAAAAGGTCAAAAAAGAGAATTTGTTTCTACAGTATCAGATAATAGCCATCATTCCACCAGAACCCAATGACAAGGTATCGGAAAGAACATAAAGAACTTTTGTTGTGTTCTCTGAGATTGTTGTGAAATGCCTGCAATAGGGATTGCCTTTGTGAGCCAAGACAATAATTAAAATCATTGTAGACAAAGCTCTGACCTGAGTTGCTGTAGAAATACAATGGGAGACAGCCAGTAGTGTCTAGATCTGCTAGAGAAGCTAAGTCACTTACACAGATATAGGACCCAGAAAGGTACCAAAAGATGCTACAAGCTTCTTCAGGGTGCTGCAGCTGGGTGAAATATCTGCAAGATTTCCCGTTGCTCGTTCGATAATGAATGACTTGGAGTGGGATGGAATTTAGACATCCAAAGAGAAGTCTGTTACTTTGAAAAACATCTGCTTTCAACCGCTAGCAATCAGAATCCATCACTGCCTTGCTGCTTTTCAGAACTATAGCCTAAAATTGCACTGATGTGGATGCATGAAAATAGTTTCTGTCTTAATTAGACAGAGCTTTCTGTATCCCAGTATCAAAGCAGGATCCAGAAACAAGATATACCACTGGCAAAATCATTTTTGGGAGCTCAATCCAGCAAGAAAGTGCACAGTTAAATTCAATGTATCACAGATTGGTGTTCCATTTATCACTTTCAAAAGGTTATCTGAAGGAGGGGGTTGGGGATGGGGTGCAACATTTCTTTTTCTGTGATAGCCTCGTGGCTGGAGCACTCAGTTCGTGCATGCAGACACCTCAGGAGCTGAACCATGACTTCCAAACTGAGGTTCTCTGCCTGCTATCATCATTCTTACACCATATTGTGGGGAAGTGGCAGGAGAACTAGAATAAGACTATAACTCCTGAGTCCAGTATTTTTCCAAATAAATGCTCAGATGTAAAACAAAGATGTCAGAATATTGAGCTGCAATAAAATACAAAGAAAGGGCCATTGTGTACTGAAATCCTTCATTAAAACCGAAAAACACAAGCAGTTTACCTAGAATAAAACATGCCCATGGAATATCATTTGTTCTGGAGAACCTCAGAGTAACAACTGGCAAAAGTAATTGAGTTGAATCTATTTATTTCGACATCTGTCAGTTCCAGCTAAGGTTGGAAAGGAGCAAGGTATCCCCTGAGACTGATACCATCCCAACAGTTTAAAGGTCTATCAAAGCAATGATAGGCACTTGGCTGAGTAGCACCTGGAAATCTTGCAGACCTTTCATCCAGCACCATGGGGAAGAGCTCAGGGGACAGTGACAGCAATTAATTTTTTTGCCATCTTATGTTCACACTCTGCAGTCAGCTAAGATTATGTTTTGTTTTGTTGGTTTCTTTGTTTGTTTTTTCCGTTCATTTTATCTTCTATTTACAAACTGCAGTGTCAGAATACATCCTGCATTACTGAAACTGAAATTATTTGTCCTGGGATTTGAATTGGCAAGTATCAGAATCACTGGGCCAGAACTGCCTACAATGTATGTTCTTTGCCCAGTAAATAGTAACAGATGCTCATGCGCAATAAAATAACTAGAGCATTACACTGCATGAAATACATTGAACTGCACAAAATATATTTTCAGATTTTTATTAGGACAATTACTTCCTCTTTGCAAAGTAAATATATTCAGGAATGAAATTTTATTTAGAGAAAATCTTTAAATTATTGAGTAACTAGATTCTTTCCACTTCTGTAATGCTTTTTAGTCTATCATTTATCTTAAACTCATTTCATATTAGTTGAATAATCTCCATAATACTTTCCTAATACAGCATTGTCTCAAATTTACAAATGAGCTACTTCATGCACAGAGAGTTTTACAGCAACATTTCCAAAATTTTCTTCCTAAAATCAGATTACTAACATGTGGGTTTGAGTAGTTAGCAACCCATTTCAATACTGTCTGAATACATGTCAAATGTCATTCAATTCAGTTATAACTTCAGTTCAGCTGCTGTAAAACTCAGGACACGTTTTTCAGTGAAGGAGTAGGAATTAGAAAAGTGAAATGAAGCACAGTGTTCCTAACATCTACCTGGGCTCCTAAGCTAACTGCCACATTAAAATTAGCTAACCCTCCAGCAAAAAACTAAAAAACCCCACTCTTGGTCTTCCAGATCTCTCCTGAATACTTTATGCTTCTCTTGAGCCAGATTGTATTTTTCTTTTCCATATTCTTTTGCTACATGACATCCTGTTCCCAAAGAGATGTTCATCATTGCTTATGCAAGAAATAGTGTTTCTGAAGGAGTATTAATGTCTAAATTATTGGGTCATTGCATTTCTCTAATTTTTCCTAGCAGATATTTACTTAAGGAGAAAAACATCAAAAGAGGATCATTATTAGCTGGTTTCCAAACACTCTTCCATTGCTGGAGGTGATTTCCCCTGGAAGTCAATGTTATTAACTATGATACTGCCAAACACCAGTCAGCCACATCTGCAGCACAGCTGGAGGATGCACCAGTGGTGCCCACACCTGACAGCCCACAGCAGGGACCTGTACCTTCTGGCCCTTGGTGAAAGACCCCATGTATATCTCAGTATTATGGTAATGCAGCTTTAGTTTCAAGTAAGAAAATGAGATTTTGAGCACAGAATATGTAGGAAGTGCCAATAATTTGAATAGTTCTCCACCTGGTCAAGCTCTGAAGCCAAGGAGCCAGAAGTGAGTCTTCTCTTGTGCTTTGCCTTGGTTGATCCCTTGTCACTCCCATCAAAAGCAGGTGTCACACCTGACAATAGCCCTTTCTACCCAGCACTCTGCACAGTGCAGCTAGCAGCAACCATCCAGCTGGAAGACAGAAAACACAGGATGATTTAATATATTCTTTCATTTGCAAGCCTGAATCTCTTTGCTATTTCCCTGAGAAAATGAACAAGACAAACCCTCTGCTCTTCGGTGTTTGCAACCTGGGAGATGTGTTAAGACTATGAGCCCCATAAGACGTAGCCTTTCTACCTTCTAACAGCTCTCCAAGTGAATCTGTCACTGTTCATTAAATCGGCTACTCACAGCAAACAAGTCCCTGCTCAGAGGTACCCACTGGTTATAACTAGGCAAAAGCAGCAGCTTCAGACAAGTGTGGTAGAGCCATTAAACCCAAACCGGTACTGATTACATCCCAGACCCTTTACAAGCAGGATATCTGTACAACCTGGGGAGTCATTCTGCTGTGCCTTTTGCAACCGGACGTGTCTATCTCGCATTGGCCTTTTTAGCCATCAGCGCGCTTGTAGCAAGCGTGGGTAAAGTCCTTCACAAATCTTCATTCGCAAAGCCTAGCCATGATGATGATGATCTGTACCTTTGCAAAGGTTATTCAACTGATGCAATTGCTTCAGACAGTTGTTTTATCTTGGGACACTGAAAGGCTTTGTTCCTTTCCTAAGCTTACACAGAGACATATATGTGTAACCAAATATAGCACTTAAACCAGATATAAACAAAAATATATATTAATTTGTTTCTCTTTTGTGTGAAATTTAATTATGTTGATCTTCAAACGTCACAAGCCTGCCCCCAGAACCAGATTAAAACCAACTTTTAGTTTTTTTTTTTTTTTTTTTTAATATTAATACTTGGTATACGTACTATAGTATGGGCTTTTTAGCATCCAGAAGCACATTACCAGAGCAGCAGCAAGTTTTACATAATGGACCTATTGAGCCTGTTGTGTAGAATTAAAACTAGTTAAATACATCATGAGAAACATCACAGAGGGAGAAAGAAATACAAATGCTAACAAGGGCAGTGATAGCAAAACAAATGCTAACAAGGGCAGTGATAGCAAAACAGGTAAGCTCTCTTGCAAGTCACTGCTGACTCAAAGTAGACAGTTATGATCGATAGGACTGTCAGGCCTGAAAAAAAAAGTCCCTGCAACATCACTAGGCATTGAACTCAAAGAAAAACAGAGCAGCCTTTTGTCAGAGCATAGGCATTTCTACTGCCTGTCCATTTTCTAGTGGAAGCCACAGGCCATTCCTTACAGTTCACAAGGTGAATTAACAAACTGAGCATAACTGCATTTGTTTCAAACCAGGGCAGATTTTGAAAGTCAAAATAGTTTTCACATGGGACAATTCCCAAATGAGCCAA
This sequence comes from Cephalopterus ornatus, assembly GCA_013396775.1. NCBI lineage: Eukaryota > Metazoa > Chordata > Aves > Passeriformes > Cotingidae > Cephalopterus > Cephalopterus ornatus. Next base: position 100,203 of record VZRE01004455.1, on the reverse strand, counting down.
TGTTTTGTTTTACTTATTGTAAACTATAAATTGGCCTGACCTTTTTGGTTAAATCTTCTAAAACCAGCAAACTAACTTACTTTAAAGTTAGGGAAAAAGAAAGAGGCTTAAACACTTCAGCTTTGCTTTCGACAGACTGCTACGCTACTGCCACGCTACTGCCACACACTGCCAAGGTGAAATGGCACTTCAGCAAATGAAGTAAATAATTGGCGAATAAAAGAAGCTTATGAGAAGCTTTATTTTTCTTCCCTCCCCTGTCTTCTATTGAGGAAGAAAGGAAAAATAATAGAGCAGAAGCACCTTAGGCCAGTTTAAAAATTCTCTATGTGACTAGAGTAATACACTCCATACTTCTGCTTTAGTCAATGCACTAACCATGTGCTATTTTCTCTCGCTTTGTTTTTCACGTTTCAGAAACTATTGCTCCCTAGCCTTTTGCCATGAGCCAGACAGGAGTGACTCATATGTTCTGGGATTTAAAAGGCACATTCTGTAAGCACAATTAGTGAGTCTTACCTGCCAAAAATAAAGCTCCCCCAAGTTTCTTGAGAGATGAGTTGTCCAGTCTCTGTTAATACCCTGATTTCAAACACAGAATTGGTATTTACAAGTGTTTTAGCTTTTATTTAGTTGGTTTTTAACTTCTTGAACTTATGAACTTATGCTAAAGTTAAACAGCTGTGTTGTGCCTGCCACCAACTCTGTAGAAGAAGGTAAACTAGGAGGAAGTCAATGCCATAGTTATAAATGACCTCCAGGATGTGAAGAAGTGAATATATAGTTGTTCAGTTTTATTGACACTGGGAGGAACTATGCTTTCAAGGCATTGAATACTATGGTCCCTGCACGTAGTTTCCATAATAAGATGATTAGTTAATTGCACCTTACTGCTGGCTCAGAAGCAAAAGACATCACAATTTCCCTTAATGCAACACTGAGAACGAGAAAACATTGGGCCTGACCCAGTGTTTTTAATGTCCTCTTTCCTGAGCCTTGAAACTCCACTCACTGAAACATGAACAGAAATCTTTCCTGTCATGCACTGGTGTGTAGCCCTCAAAAAGGTGTCAGCTGAGATAGCTGGGTTATAATCTCTCCTGGGCACACTGGATTTTACTCTGTGTGAGTTGGCAACCGCTTCAGAGTATGAGAATATGTTGTGTGACAGAAGAAACACGTAAGCCAGAGTACAATCAAAAGGGGACCATAAAAGGTGTTACTTGGGAAAGGAGCACAGGAAGGAAAGCCTTTTGTAGGATCAAAACTAATAAATGTTTGCAGTGAGAAAAATGTAAAGTAGCTCAAAGCTCCACTTCAGGACAGTATTATCATATGTTTATATTTCAGCTAATTTGTTGAAAGACATACTAAGTATTATCCTCTTTCTCCTACACTGGAAGAGCAGAATGATTGCAACACCTTTAAAATAAGTAAGACTGTGTAATCATACACCATGATGCATGTGGAGCACTCTTTCTAGCACATACGTATGCATCTGTTCATATTAAAAAGCAATATGTTTTTGTACTGGTTCAGGGGAAGAAGTGCAAAGAAATGTTATAGATAGAACATGGTATTTTTAGGATAAAGTCAGTGTAAATTTATTTTTCATGCTGTTCCTGAGATCCTATTCCCTTCAAAGCTGACCTGACTACTAAGTTCAGTAACCATTGCACTCTCAGTTACTCACTCACTTACTTTTCTATTGATTTTTTCCAATTAATCTTTTTTTTTTAGGAACTTGGCACAAGCATTTTGTCCCAGACAAGTTACTTCTGTGCAGTGGTTATTGCAAAGATGTTGTCATACAGAAATCATTGATAATTGATAATACTTTACTCATTTGGCTTAATATCCTCTGGAAATCCTGAAATGGAAGATATGCCAACAAGGGAGCACACCTCTCTGCCACCACTTCTCTCAGTGGTAAACTCATTCCTTAGGACACCACATGGGAAGATGCTAGTGTTGAAACATATCTTTTGCATATGAGAAGTATTTGGTCATGTCCATCCAATTTCTTAAATTTCTCATAAGCAGCTTTCAAAAGGAAACAGGTAAGTTTCCTTTCTGTTGGTAGACAGAAAGCCCACTGAATTGACATACCATGTTGGGTTTCAGTGTTGCTGTATAAATGCTGAATGATTCCTCTTCAAAGCCTGAACATACTGGATCTCACTTTAGTGAGGAAGACAGCATTTTTCGTGCCCATTTACATTAATTCAGAACAACATTTTGTGGTTTTCCCTTCAGGTTCAGGCACTGCCATGTGTCACCTCTTCAGTCAAAAGATTAACCCAGTCATCAACCTTGGTATCACTCAGATGGAAATCTGACATAGTGAAACGCATAAACTGCCTTTGTTCATATTTAGATTTAGATACTGTTCAGGTCATGACGTTTTTAAGTTTAAAAGTTGTATGTCAAGCGTGCAAGAGTAGTATAAAAATCTAACCATTAATTAGCATTTTGACAATGGCTTCAGTGTAAAAATTAATGCAGTCAAATCAAGTATGCTAATAAAGCCAAGAGAAAAAAAAAAAAAAAGAAAAAAAGCAAAGAAAATGCAACCTTATAGAAATTCTTCACTCTGTAGTGACATAAAGGAATTTAGAATATGTACCGTCTGGAAAGAGCTTTGGATTTAAGATGAGAGCACAAAGTATATTTTTTAAATGCTGTTGTAAACCTCACAAATATTCCTGGGTTATTGCATAACATTTGAAGAAATATCTGTGAAATATCAAGTATATTCACATACTTGTGAATAAGTCATATGATTTCTGAGAACCAATGATACTGCATATCATAATTGTAGGTCAGTGCCTGATTTTTTTGGCCAGCATTTAAACACACCTAGACTGTGTCTATTCACAGTAGAAAAAGAATATGATCTTAAATTTTGTGTAATGCAAGGTGACACAACCAAAATGAAAGACAATGTTTTGTCTCTGAGCATTAGCTCTCCTGAGAACATCATTAGGTTCTCTAAAAACAACAGCAAAGCAGAAACATTTTTCAACTGTACTGTAAAACATACTTAAGCTTAGCTTTTATTGTCCGCAGTTTTGAAAGCATGAAGTCCCGTTAAACAGCTGACAACTCCATTGTCCTCTCCCACAGGAAAGACACCTGCTAACCCAGCTGTGCCTCGTTCTCTTGCTAAAGGACACAGGATGCCATCACACATACTGGACTTCTCTAAGCAGCCTTGTTATAGGATCTCAGCTCCCTTCCCAGCCAGCATCTAGAGCTTCCTAGGCTGTGTCCATGTCACTGAGGGACACAAGTTGGGCCCAAAGCTAAGTATATGGCCTGGCTTCAGTCACATTGCTTTGGGCTATTCCTCATGATAGATTGCAAAAGAGAGGGTGACCTAATTACCATGAAGCATAGATGCTTGTGTTTGCTCTTTTGTATTCACTTATTTAACACCATAGCTGTATCAGTACATCACACAAACTATACAGCAGTGGGCTTCTGGCTATGGGTTTCCTTCCAGTGTGTGGAGGTTTATTTTATCGTTGTCATCCAATTACTATTCATCATTCAATGATAAAGTAGCAGGAATTTGCTGAAGGGAGATACGTCTAAAATAACAACTAAAGAAGAAGGAGAGAGACTGTTATATAAAGTTATTTCCTTTATCTGTCAAATAGAGAGAGAAAGCAGACATTACAGTCCAAATTTAAAACTGACATTTGAATGTGTTGTTTAAATTATAGATCCTTTCTAGTGCAGACAAATTATAAGCATAGAGCTTTTGTTACACTGCAGGTACGACCTGGTATCTGGTGAGCAAGCACTGCAAATGGTCTTAATTTCTTCACTTGTTTTGATCTCTACAGCAATAAATACAGGTGTCACTTTATCAGCTTTTTTATCTATCTGTGATTCTCGTCCTACTTCTGAAGAATGCTACAGTTTGTTCTCTAAATGTCTGCATATGCCTCGTGTTGTTCTTAATACAATTGTCTGATATCTGGTTAGTGGTTTTTCTTCCAGGTATCTTCGGTTGTGTAAAGATCCTTTGCTGCTTGGCTTAGGGAACAAAATAAAAGAGAAAGGAAAAGACAAAAAAAGTATGTTTTCTTTTATCACCTTACCCTGTGTGGAATCTTTGCTGAAGTGAAACTCTCCAGACATATGGTACTCCTCAGGGCCCACAAATTTGTGGCTGTGTTTCCCAACAATTTCAATTTACATTAATAATAGTTCAAAATGTCACTAAACTATGTCAGTTTCTTCACCTAGATATTTCTTCCACAGGGTTACAACATACAGTACAGTCCATGGAAAAAGAAGGCATTGTGATATGGCAAGTGTTTTATGCCTATTTAAAATAACAAATTCCCAAGATGACCTGGCATGCATATGAAAGTTTTCTGTAACTGATTTGATGTTAAGCACGTTTTTGCACAGATATTTGCTTGTTACTCTTTGCTTCGCCATGGAGTTTTAAAACAGTTCTTAGTTCTAGATTAAGTTCTTGGGCTTGAGCTCTTTTCCCAGAATTACAGAATATACCAAGCTGGAAGGGACCCACAAGGAACGTCGAAGTCCAAAAGCTCCTTGAACTCTGTCAGGCTTGGTGCTATGACAACTTCTCTGAGGAGCCTGTTCCAGTGCACAACCACCCTCTGGGTGAAGAACTTTCTTCTAACATCCAACCTAAAACCTCCCGACACAACTTCAGGCCTCGGGTTCTGTCACTGGTCACCACAGAGAAGAGATCAGTGCCTGCCCCTCCTCTTCCCCTCATGAGGAAGTAGTAGATTGCAATGAGGTCTCCCCTCAGTCTTCTCTTTTTCTTCCTTTTTAAATTTTTCAGTAAATTTTCCTCACAGGTAGCATTGCTGATACTCACTGCCATCAATTTCCTTATCCTCACAACTCCATCATGCCCATTGCTAATTTAACCAGTGTGGCTTGATAAGAAAATATTGCTAGCAAAGAATAGAGAACCACAGTTGAATTCCAGAGATATTAAAACTACAACTTGTAAACAAATACACAAGACAAGTATTCCTGCCTTTTTTCTGTTTCCTCCTTGTGAGTTTTTTAGCAAATGAAAAATGGTAGGAATACTTGCAGGAACAGTGTTTTAATGACATATTAGACTAGGCATAATCTGAAATTTGTATTTGTTATCATGGTTATTTATGCTACAGTCTGATAATAAAATGGAAACAAACAATGTGACTTATGCACCCAATGAAGACTAAATTATCCAGCTCAGATACTTGCAACTTTCTCCTCTCATTCGATTTACAAGCCACAGCTTATTCTCCCAGAGGTAATATAGTGCTTTTTTTTTGACTGCAGAGTACTTTGGATCAGATCATTACTGACTGATAACAGTCAAGGCAAATGATGAAATTTATAAAGCCTTCAGGTACGAATTTAAGCCATTAGCATTGTATTAGCAGCCTACAAATGTGATTTGAAAAGAATCCCTAAAGATATTCTCTGCTATCAAAAGATATTTCTTTACTCTTTCTTTTAGCTGTCTGTATTAACTTTACCAAAAGAAGGGGATTGAATACCATAGTCTCAAAAGGATAAATTTGGCTGCCCTTTTCCTATAATAAGGTAAAATGATAGCGCATTTGCAACACTTACACAACCTTCAGGAATGGGAATTTAGCATCATTGTGGTGGTGATAGATTATATTTGAAGTAGTCCCAGGACAATTTCTTTTTATCCTTCTTATCCTCAGCTAATCACAGGGAAATGTCATCGCTATTCATTTTAAAATACTGCAATAACTCTGTAACAGTAAACATTCACTTTAGAAGGACGCAGAAAATATTTTTTTCTTTCTATAGAAAAAGTTGAGTTACTGACATAAAACAATCAAAAGCTCATATATTTTTCTGAAAAACGTGTTAAACTTCAGTTTCAAAATACTACTGTAATACCTCCTGCATCCTTTCTTTTGACAGGACGTTGTGGTATTGCTACTGCTCATTTCTTCTGCCCTTTTGATTAAGAAAGTGATATACCAGTAACAGCAAAGTTTTGCCCCTAGAGAAGGGTACGCTTAGGCACAGCTGACCTCGGTTACTCATCTGTCTGCATGATTGAGTGGAGGTCTAGCTCTGGGATTTTTTTTCCCCTTAAGAACGATCAAAGTTATTTACAGAACTGTAATACAGTAACAAACAAAGAAACCCCAGGCAAACAAAAAATAATCCTTTCCCCCTCATCCTACACCTCTCAACCCTAATCAATTTGAACCTCCATGGGTTGCAGGGAGATAACCTGAATCACCATGGCCTTCTCCACAGACTTCAGGGGAATCTCTACTCCAGTGCCAGGAACCCCTCCTCCACCTCCTCCTACTTTGACCTTGGTGTCTGCAGAGCTTTTCTGTCATATATTCTCACTTGTTTCTTTCAGATGCTGTGCAGCACTTTCCTATCATTTCCTAAATACGTTATCATGGAGATACCGTCACCAGCATTAGTCACTGCCTCACCAGTGTCCATTGGTGGTCCATTTTGGAGCCATTTGAAACTGCCAGTGGCCAACATGGAGGCAGCTCCTAATGTCTTCTTACAGAAGCCACCCCCCCACCATTTCCCTCCAACCAAAAAAAACTCAACCAAAACCCTTGCAATGTAAACCAAATATTACAGCTCTGAATGAATTAAAAAGCAGCTCTTGTCCCCATATGACATGCTGGCTACAGATTTACTCAAAATCATGTGCAAAGAAGGTGTCACAAGTCATCTAATGAGAGCAGAACATCATATCTGGGAAGAGAGAGGCTAACAAACCCAAAATTTTTTGAGAAAAATTTTGTCTTTCTCTCAAAAACATTCTCAAGATCTTTAGGATGAAAAATTCTCAGAATAAAAAAAAAAATTCAGACTTTCATGTTGCCTGCATTTTATTTTATTGACAGGTATTCCTTGAGTAAATACAAAATGTTCTGCTCACCATTTTTCTACTTACTCAACATGACTTGTTTAAAATCTTTCCCATTATATATTTATGTAACTGTCATTTCTTTGTTTTTTCTGCTCCTTTGCCAGTTGTCAGCGTTATATTAAGCTGATAGAGTGGAAATTTCTGGATAATTAACGTTGGACAACATCACTTTCACTGCTGAGTGACGACGGACATGTAAATAGGCATAAAAAGCAGAAGCAAGAAACACAGAGATCATTAGGTGCTTGTTTTGCAAAGGAAACACTTGGGCTGCTCTCCTTGAGGGAAGAGAGGCTGGGCTGCAGACTGTGAAATTTTCTGATTTAAAAATGACAAAAAGGAGTTGGCAGGTTTGGTCTGCTTATATCCAGGTTTTTTCTCATGGAAAGGCATGGCTGCATTGGGTGGGACTGGGTTTTTCGTTAGGTTTAATGTCTGGTCATTTAAAACCCATGTTATGCAGGAAAGTGAACAGCCTTCCAAATAGGACTTTGTCAGCAATCTTCTTGTCTTCAGTACAGCATATTAGAAATTCTCATCTGAATAGGCACAAATGCATTCTGTGGAATAAATAGGCATTAGATTGGGACACACTAAATTTTGTATCTAGAGCCATATATTTCAGAGAGTTTAAAATGAGCATGTGTATTCTGCTTATGTGCAAATCTTGTGCTACTCTTTCACTCAAATACTAGAAAAGTGCACTAGAAATTTTGTTATTGATATCCTATGAGATAATTATGAATAAAATTTTTTCAGTGAAAATTTCTTGGACAATGTTAACATTAACCATAAGTAGATTGAAATATTTGACATAGCTTTGGAATCTCCCTACCCAAAAATTGAAAAATACTTCATTCACTTTTAAGTAAGAAGTGGAGACATGTTAGTAATTTTGCTATTGCTTGAAAAACATCTTGATAGTAAGCAGAATATGTGAAACAAATGTCATTTCGGGTAACTGCCTATTTTTATTCTTCTGTTATTTCTTTTCTCCTTTATTTGTAACACTGAAGTCAGTTGTATAGCAGTACTATCTTTGTTTCTCAAATTCTGCATTCCTGCTGCTTAATCTTCACATGTAATCATGAAATCTCCCTCTGTAGCAAAAAAACACATTGTGGAAAATGTAAGGCTATGGCTTAAAGAAAGGACAAAAAACTACTTCAAAGAAAGATGTGGTTTCAACAGAAAAAAACCCCAGAAGTCTTTAATGACAGAGCTGAAACACAAGAATCTCTGGAGAGTATTCAGACACAGTCCAAAGCCTTCAGAAAGCAAATTATTCTGTTGTGACTCAGTGACTTCCCTTGATCTAGTCTGAGTGTACCTCACAACAATGGAAATGGATAGAGGTTTCATCATTTGTATTAAACAAAAATTGCTCTTCAATTTCTGCATAAGGATTTTGCACTAAAAGGAAAGAATCTTTTGTCTGTGTCCTAGAAAATGAATAGACTTTCTAAGATTTTGATCTCCATTTTCTTCACTGTGTGTTTAATGATTTGCACTGTAACATTTTCAGCCTGTATCCCTTGTTCGGCCATGAGCCACCCTGTGCTGCTCTGACTGACTTCCTATCTTTCCAAATTCAGTTCTTCCACACATTTCTGAAGACCAAAAGAGAAAGAAAACTGTGTAGCAGTGCGGGGTCAGAGGCAGCACTTCAGAGGTCAGCAGCATCTCTGACTTACATCCATAGTCTGGCACCCCTGAAAACCCAAAGGAGCATTTTAGCAGTAATGTGACCGTGAATTTACAGCTAGAAAGATCAGCTCTTTGACATCCTCTTTGTAAACTCAGGTGGAAGAGAAATTGCCGTGTCTACAGAGACAAGAGCTTCTGTGAAACCATAGCAGTACTTACAAAATCGTTTCATTACTGCCATGAGGCTCATTCACATTTGTGCTTTGTAATCCACCTTTGAGAAGGGGCACAGTCAGCCTGGTTTGAGTTTCTTTAACACTTCTTTGAGGAAATCCCACTGTTCATGACATGGAAGCTGTTTCAACGTGTCTGTGTAAGAGTTACTGAGAATATTGGAAGGGGAGAAAAAGGACAAAAGTAAGCTTTAATAGGGCTTGTTAAATCTCTTTAATGTACAGAGGTAGCAGTTCTAGATAACTCATCATCCAATAGTTAGAATGCCTGAACTGCTCTGCTTAAGACCTTCTTTTGGCTGAACACACTATTGAATTGTGCTGGTTCATACTGGCTCATAACAGTTTTTACGCCTCCTCCTCAACCCATCCTGGGTTGAACATGAATGGACTCTCTCTTTTCCTAAACTGGGACTGGTCTTGGAGTGTAAAAGGTACAGATGAGCCCTATCTTGCAATTTCATTGTTTATCTTTGTTCCTGATTTGACACCTCCTCTCAGTAAGGACAAGGATGGCAGTGTTCACCAAGACTTGACATATTGAAGAGCAACTCACAAGAGTTATCCAGTTTTTACTCTTCTATCAGAAGTACAGCCAGTCACTACAAGTATACCCAACAATCTAGGAGGACTTTTTTTGTCCATCAAAATACACCACGAAAAGAAGCATTTTTAAAGGAAATAAAAAAGCACTATGCTTTCTGTGTAATTGAGCAGCCCAAATATTGAAGTGCCACATGGAACCATAGAATGAGATCTCGAACATAGACAATAGTGGTAATTTTTGGTATCTGAATCTTAAGATTCAGTCTTTTTCTCCATTAATCAGATCAGAAAATAGGATACTCCTAGGCAGGCAGAAAATCAAATTAGCTTTGGAGCTTTTATGTCTGAGGGCTAACTTCACTGATGTTTTCATATGATAACTTCTCAGAGGATAACCCTGAGAAAAGGCTTTATAGCATGTCTGCATAAAAGCAAACAAACTGAAAGCTTAAAAAAAAACAAGAAAGAAAAGAAAGAAAGGATTCCCTAACTTAACCTTGAATTTAGAGAATCAGATAAAGTAATGTTTTGATAAATTGAATGAGAAAATAATATCTTCCTTTTCAATTCCAGGACCACTAATCTCCCTCTATGTACACAGCATATACTTGATTGTCAGAACCAAAATATTTTATGCAAAGGTTAAAAATTAATCTATTAAAAAATACCTAATAAGCTTCACAGGTTTGCCTAACCTTTTTCTCCTCTTGTTTTTCATTATCAATCTTTCCCTTGGTTAACAGCTTCAATCATTTGCTTTCCACCAACTTTCCAGGCTTTTCACTGTTCGAGTGGTTTTAAAATTTTTTCTCCAGAGTTGTCTCTTTCAACTACATTTTTAGTATTGTCAGGATAATATGATGTTGTCCATGTTTACCCTACCAAAACATCTGTCTCTGTAAGTCCAGATACCTTATAGCTTTGAAGATTATGGTCTTGTCAGACAAAAGATAGTCTGAACTGCAGTACCAGAATAAGTACTTGAGTCTTATCTATTAAAGGCTGGTTTATATGTGAGAGATGGATATACATAATTCTTCAGAGGAGAAAATAGATTTTATTAAATATTCTTGTAGGTCTTTTAGATCTCTGGCTATAGTAAACTATTGCACAAGCTATGAACTTGTGGACCTTGACACTTTATCGGTGATAATTTTGGCTCACTATGCTACAGACCATAAGGCATACGTTTTTAATATTCTTACTAATCAAACAGAGACTGAGGAAATTCAGAATGACTACTAACCTTTGACTTTTTAACTCCATAGCATTTTTTTTTTTGGACATCTGACAAGGGAAGATCTGAACACTGCTTCAAACAGCAAGCCACTTTTCAAATGTGTTTACTGCAAAGAAAGGTACAATATTTCCCTGAAAAACTCAAGTTAATCTCTTATAATCTGTTTCATAACAGTTAAAAAAACTTCAATTAATTTAATTTTTATTTTATTTTTGATACAGCGATTAAAAAAAACATTCACTCTTAGTATGTAGCTAATAATTGTCTTCTATTTCCTTTCCTTGATAACATTCATCTTTTATTTTCAAGATTCAAGGTTCTCTTGTTTGCCACATGGCTATTAAAGACACATGTCTAAGAAACTTTCCCATGAGAAAAACTGCAGCACAAAAAGCAAATAAACTGTCAAAAAAAGAAAAAGCAAAACCAATCCAAAACCTATAGGTAATTTTTTTTTTCCTAAGAAAAACTTGCTCTGCTTCATAACATATCTCATACTATCTGGCAAGAGTCTTTTTACTATGATGTATCTAATCCCACTCAGTATAACAGAGCACCAAGAGAAAGTTGTGCAAGGAATTTACTGCGAGTGCATAATCACAAACTATCTTTAAGCTTCAGGCAGATGAGTTTAATTACTCCTTTAGTTCTGTAAAAATATGTTTTGTGTGGGTGTTACACAACAACTGAGCTAGTGTCCCAAACTCCTATACTAATCAGTCACATGCACTAAGCAGGGTTAGTAACAATTAGTCCAATAGTAGTATAAAATAAAACTGTCAACATGTTACTCTATACCAAGGGAAAGTGTTGGCAGGGTAAAATAGACACAGAACATTTTGACTTAATCCTCATTTCTTGAGATAGCACCTATAGACAAAGGGATTAAAAGCCTACTCGATGGCCTGCTAGCTAACTTAATACAAGCTACTCTGTAATGTAGGACATCCAATTATATACTTTGCCCTCAGCTGAACTCAGTCCCTTCAGAGTGGCTGTAATTCACCTTTTGCACGGATAAGAACATGTTTGAAACAAAATTGTTCTAATGCAAGAACAGAGATTTCCCAAATTCCAACCCAAGGACTTTGGGAAGTACCAGTATGTTTTGCTAATATGTTCCTTTAGTCAGCAAAAGTAAAAGTGAAAGCTTTTTAATGAATTCATAACTGCATAGCTAATTGCCCCCATGACTGCTGCACTCTACCTTTATTTGGTGGTGCTCAGCACGGGGTTGGGAAAGTACTCTCATATTTAAAAATTTTCATCTTAATTTGCCAGGCAAACATTGTTTCTCTTTTCATTCCAGATAGATCTAGAAAATTTTCAATGTATTTTGCTATTCTGTGCTTGGCTCATGGCTTGAAAACAAGAATCTATAAATGGCTTTGAAAAACAGGCTTCAGGGAGCTACTTTGACATTTTCCATGTAGTGGGACAGGTTACTTAAATCATGCAGCATGAGCTAGTCTTCCTCACTAGATGATTAAAGTTTTTAAATATCTATAAAGAAGGAGCCATAGACAGAAAGAGATGAATATCCAGGGAGTTTGTGAAAAGATAAGCCTGTTTCCACCTCTGGAAACAAAGGCCTATTTATTTGCATTTTTGCTCATAGTCAGAGTAAGGGTTGTAGAGCTGTTCCCTGAATGATGTTAAATAATGACCTCTTATACTGCCACCTCATAGAAGTGGGAATTTCAGCTTCCCTATGCCGCTAACTTTGAGCCAATTGTCTGCACTTCCCTCTAAATATACTATATGATGTATACTTTTTGGCAGTATACATCTAACAAAAATTCCAAAGAAAATTCACATGGATCTCACAGTCTAAGTTCATACAAACCCATGCTTGAAAGAGTTACTTTAACACACATGGCTATTAGGTAAGTAATTTATATAAATATTAAATTTCTATTATTTAACATCTTCTATTGCACATATTATAATTGAGCATTAGTTGCAATTACTTATACCTTAACCATGCAAAAGGATTTTTTGCCAACAAATCATTTTTAAGAAGAAAATAAATTCTCTGTGGCAAATGGCATCATTTAGCCTTGAGGAATGTTCATCAGAGTAGTCTTCTTACATCTGATTGCTGTTATTTTTTTTGGCCACCTTTTGCGTGGTAAGCCATTTTACTCAATGCATATTGCTTCTCTCTTACTACCAGCAATTCCTATTTCTTTCTCTTCAATACGAGGTTACTGCTGCATTTGAGATGCCTGTTAACAGATGCAGCTTCATGACAGTGTTGTGTGAACCTCAAAATCAGCAGTAAGTCCAGTTCCTTCCTTCTTAGGGGCTTAGAGAAACCTCAAAAATCCATGGTTGGATCTCCACTGAAAACCTTAGTCCTAAGACAAGTGTGATGGAGACTGAGATGGGTGCATTGAATCTTGATGCCACCCTTCCCCATGAAGCCTGAACAACCCCTTGGCCAAGGCACTGCTGCCCACAATCTCCCTGCCCAGCAACACCCACCCATGGGACAAAAGCTGCTGCAGCCCTGGAACCACCTGGTCCCTCAAATACACAGCAACACTGGACTCCATCTGGCATCAAATATCTTCATGCCCTTTTGCTCACACAGTAACTTACTCATTCATGTCTGGGACAGATTACCACTGAAAGACCAACAAGTTTCCCACCTACTTGCTTGCAGCAGATTTTTCCCTTCCTTATCAACTAATGTGGATTTCTGTGAAAGCAGTGCATTGAACTCAATGTCACACAAGCAGCCCACCAACACAAAGAGTGGATCCCCCTGGTCCCTCTGTTTGCAACTAGACCTCAGGAGAATCCCCATCCCCTGCCCTCAGTATCATCTTTCTGGAATAGTTCCTCTCATCTCTGATTTATCCTGTTTCTTCCTGCCAGGTGGAAGTTTTACCTAAAGGTGTACATGCTGAGATGTTATTCACAGAGCAAAATGACCTTTATAATGTGGACAAATTCATAAACTGTCAAAAGTTACTCAGAAGTGTCCTATTACACTTCTTTAGGTGCCCAAGACCTAAATGCAAGCAACTTCGCTTACTTATAGCAGGATAGGGCTTTAAAGTGAACTTCAGTGACTACTGGGAGAAAAAGTAAATAATTTCTCTTGATGAGCTAACATTAAACACCCTGACAGATATCAGGTACAGTTTTACAGAAATAATTTGATTGGCAAGTACTGAGAATGAAATTCCACCCAGCTTTCCTTTCTTGGGGTCTTACTTCAGACACCTTGCCATGCTGCAGGACTTTTTGTGTCTGTTTTGATTCACTCTTTTCATCTGTGAATAAGTAACTGATATTTTCTATGGAGTCATACATTTGAAAAATACATATATATATACATATATATATACACATATGCCAAATAGACTCTTCTTATATTTAAAACCAGCTTTTCATCATATTCTCTAACACATTTGTGTAAAAAATCTTAATAACAGCCAATTCATTTCTTTTTACTTAAAAAAGAGTAATCAACAACAATTCTAAATACAGAAAGGTATATGCACAGCACAAAAGACTAAGCATGTGGTTACATACTGTCCCAGACTATCACTCCAGGAATGCTGGAAAGCCTAAACAGTATAACATCATGGTCTTTGTTCTTTTTTCCTAAGTACATGAAAAATGTATAGATCTTGCCTGTCTCCTACACCACAGTCTATGGTCATGTGGTGTGTTGAACAGCAGCCAGGCTGCAGGGTAAGGGTACCATACTGCATTATTGCCATCTGATCCTACTTGCTTTCATTGTGTTTGCTTTTTTACATAGGTTGGTTAATGGCTGCATAAAAGAGAGAAGTGAAGAGAATCCAGCTTTTTGCACTCCGCTGTACAGATGGGCAAAGAAGTCACTTGTTCTTCTCATTTTATTGCTCTCATCCCTTATTGTATCAACCCCAATTCTCACATCACATTGAATTGCACCTCACCCATGAGCCAGCATTGTGCCCTTCTGGCTATGAAGGCCAGGGATATCCTGGGCTATATTAGGAAGAGCATTCCCAGCAGGTTGAGAGAGGTGATCCTGCCCCTCTACTCAGCCCTGCTGAGGCCACATCTGGAGTGCTGTGTCCAGTTCTGGGCTCCTCAGTACACAAGAGACATGGAGCTCCTGGGACAGGTCCAGTGGAGAGCTGCAAAGGACTGGAGCATTTCCCTTACAAGGAAAGGCTGAGGGGGCTGGGCCTGTTCAGCCTCAAGAAGAGACGACTAATGTCTATAAGTATCTAAAGGTGGGGTTACAAGAAGATGGCTCTTTGTGGTGGTACTGCCCAATGGGCACAGGAAGCTCCACCTGAATTTGAGGAACAACTTCTTTACTGTGCAAGTGACCGAGCACTGGAACATATTGTCCAGGGAGGTTGTAGAGTCTCCCTCACCAGAGATATTCAAGAACTGTCTGGACACAATCCTGTGCAATGTGTTCTAAGATGACCCTGCTTGAGCAGGGAGGTTGAACCAGGTGACCTACTATGATCCCTTCGAACCTTACCCATTCCATGATTCTCTGATTCTGTGATTCATTCTGCAACTATTTCCATTGTTCTCGATTAAACCATTTTAGAGAAACTTTAAAGTTAAAGCGAAAGGGAGACAAAGAAAGAACTGCAGCTGACAGATGTTAATTTGTTATTTAATATGAGTAGAAGAAACTCTGATATGTTATTAATAAGGAGTGGGGTGCAAGAATCACATGCAAAAGAGCTGCATTTTCAATATCAGGAGACTGATGATTTTCAAGATTTTATTTCTCTGCTAGCTGATTAATGAAATAAATAGAAATTTTTCTCAAATAATCTTATGGGCCTGATTATATAATAGCACCAAATCTGAAGACTTTTTTAGAGAAAGGAATTAGGTACTAAAACTGTGAATTTTTCTTCTTACATTTCCTTAAATTAATTTTTCTATGAATGACAGATACAATATTTGCAAAGCTGTACCCTTCCAAAAAAAGATATTTGGGGTCATCTTTTAGAGGGGAAAATGGGTAATATTTTCAGAGAAGCTGCGAGCTATCATTGAAGCCACCCACATGCCGTCAACATGCTACTAGCAATTTTTCCTTTTAGCTAATTAACACCTCGGTCAAGATGTGTTCACTTTTGTCTCTTGATTTACCTGACATTTTTTTGCACTATTTAAGTTTGAAGCTTGAAGAAATTCTGCACTGAAAGACTATATATGCAGGATGCTCACCTTGTGGAGTGGGACCACTCTCTATAAGAAAGGCACAAATTTTTTCCCACAGCTGATTTTACTGAGGGAACAGTGACTGCCACATGAATTCAAATGGTTTTGAGTTTCTCTGCTTCAGTGCTACATTCTGAACGTATTTTCAGATGAAACTGTTCACCCCTAAAAGGTTGCAGCAACTATCATTTCATCACAGAGACTGTAAAGCTGAATTTTATCTTTGTCTAAAATAGCACAGTTGCTACAGACTGTTCATTGTAGCATTGATCCTTTTCTGGCAAATATTATTCATAAAGGATTTATGACTACTACTTAGTATAATATCTCTAGGGTAAAGCATTTCAAGTGTTCATGGCCTAATGCCCCCTCGCTGACTCTGGACGGATTTTCCACCTCCTCTTGGCTGCATTTGAGGTCAAAAGACTTAAACATAGAGAGGGACTGTTTGGAAATTTAACTCTGACAGGTAACACAGATAACATTTTCCTGGGCCATCTCTTTTAGAATGTAGGGTATATGAGAGCTGTCAGGCCTGGATAATGTAGCAATTATGTTAAATCTTGTAGTTCTCCAGTTTCCAAGATTTTAAAAATTACTGTCAGTTAAATATTGTTTGAATAATGTCACTGCAAGGAGTAAGAGAATAGTTTCCTTTTTATTTTGTTTATTGAGCAAGCAACAGTTGTTGCATTCTGCAATGGATAGAGAGAAGTCAGTAAAGTGCAGATAAACCTCTCACCATGTCAGACAATTGTGTATATCAAATAGACTCAATAGCAAAATCAGAGCATAACCTAGTTAGAGACACGATTAAGAAAATCAGAAAGTTGAGTCTTCAAATGGATGTTCAGGCCATTTACTGCAGGCTCTCCCCAGTCTGTGCACTGTGTGAAGTGGGAAAGATGCAGTCATTCACTATCCTTGGGAAGAGAAAACAAAATGTGTATCCCCAAAAGAGTGTGTTTCACGAGCTTCAGGAAGTATTGCTGAGGCTGTATTCCAAACCTGCTTGACAGCAATATGCTCTCCAAAACTCCGCCTTTCAAAGATCAATGAACTGATCTCCACAAACCCTTTGCAAGGCAGGGAATCATTATCTCCGTTTTACGGATGGACAACTGAGGCACAGTAAGATGCAAGTGACTTGCCTAGAGGAAATCTGTAGCAGAGCCAGAAACTGAACCCAGACTTTTCAAATTGCAGAGCACCATTCTCAAAGCACACAGTTCCAGTCTGATATGCCAGGAAATTTATCAGGCATTGCACCTATGGTAAGCTCGCAGTGCTCCTGCTTACCATCTCAAAGCCATGGCTGAATTCCGAGTCACTGTAGTCATTTCATTCAGAGCAAATTGTGTTTTCATGATGTTTACATTACTAATAAAATGAATTACAATTCCTTCTCCAAAAAGATAACGTTTCAAACAGACTTCTCTTTGAACTGACTTGTTAGCAAAGAACTATCACTTGGTACTGTGGAGAAGTACAGCTCATTTTCAGAGCTGTTTGTCACTGAGGTTATATGAATGCATAGTTCCATGTATATTACAAGTTGGGTGACATTTCTAGATGTTACTACAAACTCTGCTTTTTAGATTTCTCAGTCTGCATACTGAATTTATTATTTCATGTAACTACACTGGTAAATTGCACTGAACTGCATTGGTTTGGTGACCGAAAACTACTAATCTTCTTCCCTTAATTCTCACTGCATGAGAGGCATCAATCATACTCATACACTTTAAGCCTATAAATTGCTATCAAAGGAGAAAAAAAAAAATATTTGAAGGAATGGTGCGATGATGACCTACCTAATGATTCATTTTAGTGTCAGTGAGCTTTTAGAATACTTCATATTTAAAGAAATTGTTCTGATTCAGGCAAATAAAAAATAAGCCTTTTCCCCTATGTTTTAGTAAATACTTTTATTACCAGAAGAGGATAAAATGAACAGTTACCAAAGTAATCTTGATGTTTTAAGGACAGAGGAGAGGACAAAATCTCTGAAAACAATTCAGGAATATCCACCAGGACAATGCTAAACAGTGCAAAGAGAAATGGTTGGTCCTAAGGTTTATCCATTATAAAAGATTTTTAAACATTGATTGCAATAGGAACAATCAGGGCTCAAGTTTAGTGATCAAGTACAGATGGAGCGACAATGGGCTCCAAAATAATATGAATAAGATGAAATGAAAAAGAATACAGAAGACATGGCAGCTCTTCTTGATCCTTCCTTAAGTAAATGAGAATGCTCTGGTCCAGCATATTGGCAAACTCAAGTTAAATTACTCCATGACTTTATTTGAAAATATTTTTACTGACTTCACAAAACAGAAGAGTAACTCTTTCCAGTTTTAGAAATGGCACTTTATCAGAGCGCCAAGACTGAGCGTGGATGTCAGCTCCCACCTTGGGAAGGGGTTTGAGTAACACCCCTGAGGCTCTAGCAATGCTACACTGGGGAAAAGAATTTGATCAGGCTTCCTGATCTGGCTTCCCATAAACAATCATGAAACATTATTTATCATGCAATATATAAAAACTAAAAGTTTATGCGTGTGCATAGGTGTATTTTTATGTGTTTATACATGTAAGTTGGGGTGGTTTTTTACATATTCCAATATGCATTTATAGGTATATTGTCTGCATATATAGGTACATGCATATACATATTGACATGTATATACATATTTATACATACATTTGTATACAGACATCAGACAAAAATATTGAAGCACAGACCAAAATTGTGTTCATTATACTCCTACTCATTAAACTGAAATTTTCCCTTTTACATTGCATACTCTGCGGTCAATTCAAAGTGGAGTAGTCCCAACAGAAAGAACCATGCAGGTTATTTTAGAAGAGTCTTTAGGATACCGTTAAGATATTTATGTCATGACACAACATTTTTGTACCTGAGTTTCCCAGAAATAATATGATGGTTTAAATGGTTAGATCAAGGAGAATCATAACTGCCAATTCCTATAGAAGTCTGGCAAATCAAGACCCATTTTCTTTGCTTTATTTTTTGACACTTTTACGAAAATATTCCTTTTCAAGTTAAATAGCACACTTCACATTTAATTAAGTGCCATAATTCATGGTCTTCCTTCAAAAGGAAGAAATTAGCAAAATGGCTTTTGACTGAATTGTTTTTCTGGGTATTAGAGTTGGTATTAGAGTGGAAATGAAATGAAAAGTCTGTATTTTCGCAGCCCTACTGATAATGGCAGAAAATGGGCCAGTGCCAGTAATGAGAAGCTAAGACCACTCCACTCACTAAGAAAAATAGAAAAACTCATCACAAAGGATATAATCTATTACAGTGAACAAGGGGGACTCCTTAAGCAAAAGAGAGAGCAATCAATACAGTACAAGGAGAAGAAACACTGCATGACATTTGTCTGTGAGGTAAGTGAAAGAATTTACTAAATTAACAGAAAGCAGAAGACAATGAGTCAGACTGCGGCAGGACTGCAGATGGGGCATTGCTTATGGGAGTAAAATAAGCTGAAGATCATTTGGTAAAAGTAGCAACTCTTGTGTCCAGGGCTGTAAGAAGTCACCTTTGCGTAGTGTGCTAAGGGATAAAGCTATTACAGGTGAATCTAGGCCTTTTTCTTGAGTTTCCTTGAGTTTTCCTTGAGTTCTGTAATGATCATCTGTTTGCACATTCTGAACAACCTCTCTGTAAAAATGTCTACAGCACTGGTGAACAAAAATCTTTTTTTACCACAACTCTGTGACAGTAGACATGACATTCAAACAGAAAAACAGCAAGTGTGGAGGCATATTTCCTTCTTCTAAATAAGAAAACCAGGGAGGTTTGTTATTCATTAAAAGAGCTGCAGCTATGGCAGAGCTGCCGCAAGAAGATATCCTCAAGTCTTCATTTTCATTTCAGTAGAAAGTTTGTTAGAAAATTTATGAAGAAAACATCAAGACTTGTCACACAGACTGAAGGAAAGAGAAAGTAATATGGGTTCATTAACTTTGGACATCACATCCCCAGCAGAGGATGATCTAACTCCTAGGTGCTAGTGTCCCACTCAGTGCAATGGCTGAGCCACCATTAGATCCTCAAGGATCAGTTGCTACATTCCTGCCTAGGGACCAACAAACACCAAGCAAGAGAAAATCCTTCTGAGACCACAGAACTGCTGACGATGACTTCTGTAGAGGAACTGAAAGCACTAAAGTCCAAAGCAAAGTTGATGAGGTTGGGATAATGAGCTGCAAACGTATTTCATTTGGGATTCTGGTTGCTGACTCTACATTGCAATAGGACTGCCTTGCTACCTGTAGTGGGTAGTCCTAGTTTTTGCAACCAGGGTGCAGTAAGCATTGCTGCCCCACAGCCTGCAGATCCCTCAGACTTTGTGGCCCTAGTGGAAAAGTGAGGCCAGGGGAAAAGACTCCGCATGGTCAAAAAGATAAGCAGCAACTGATGACCTTTCATATAACTCTTCCAGTTTCTTAGATACTTATTTTTAATAATAATTAAAAATTGTTATTTTAATTGAACTTCAATACACTAAAGGCATATCTTCATTCGTATTTGAGTTCAGGGCTACACTTCTGCAACAAACGTCTTGGTCATTCCTTCAGAATATTGTATGGAACTACTGCCGTTATTGGCACAAAGAATGTTCCTGGAACATTCTTATTATATTTAATTTTCATAGAAGCATACAAACTTACGGAGTTTTTTTGAGCAGCCATATTCAGACCTGTGCTATCACAGAGACTTTGTCATGCAATGCCATTTGGAAACTCCTTCTCAAAAATCCATTGAGGTTTTTGCTCTTCTCCTGTTAGAAAGATTTTTCCAGAATTTATTTTGTTGATTGGAAAATCCACTTTTTTGTGATCATACCAACTTGTTCCAGTGTTATCCTTTAATTTATATGGTTCTTTAGACCAGCTTGGTCCTCCAGGGATGCAGCAGACACTTTTTCTTCACTGAGATGTACACATATATTTATAAGCAGTAGGATTGTTCCTGTTAGATTTAATTTCACTATTATAAAGAAGCATTAAGCCTCCATATTTCTATACCTACTTACATCTTAGTTATATCTGTACTTAATGACCTTCTTGCATGACAAGGTCTCCACTCTGATGATCCATCCGAAGCTTTCTACACTTGTACAAGTCTGAAATAATGTTTCTGTGAGGAGAGAAGAACATAGTGTAAGAACAGCCATACTTGTTTAGAACATTTAATGTGTTATCCTGTCTCCTGTTGTGGTTTTTGGTGGCAAGTGTCACCTTTCTGTGAAACAGTCCTGCTTCACAGTAGGGAAGATCCTAGCATCACACCCAGTAAAGCAGATGCTCACAGCCCCATGACAGTAGTGGGATCTTTCTATCTTGAAGGAAGAATTCTCTTCTTCATACTGTTACTATCAACAGAAGTGAATAAAAATCCTTGCTGGACAAACCACAGAGACAGGGGTGTCAGTGCAGTTTCTTGGATATGTTTGTGAACCTGGGAAGAGAGAGGGAACATTGGTTATTGCTTAGCATGGTAATTTTTAAAATCAGAAAGGAAAGTGGTTACACAGCTATTATCTAAAATTTAAGGATTCTTTTTTGTAGTGGGTTTCTGTGGCTGGGTTTTGGTAGCGAGGGGAAGCTACAGGGGTGGCTTCTGTTAGAAGCTGCTAGAAGCTTCCCCTGTTCGGTGGAGCCAATGCCAGCCAGCTCCAGGATGGGCTTCCTGCAGCTGGCCAAGGCCAAGCCAATTAGGAGTAATAGTAACACCTCTGTGATAACGTATTTAGGAACAGAGAGATATTGTGCAGGAAGAATTGCAGACAGGAAGGCGCAGAGTGAGAATATGTAACCAACAATGCAGACACCAAGGTCAGTGCAGAAGGAGGGGCAGGAGGTGCTCCAGGTGCCAGAGCTGTAGCTCCTGAAGCCTGCGGTGAAGACCATAGCGGAGCAGCTGTGCCCCTGCAGCCCATGGAGGACAATCAGGGTGCAGAGACTCACCTGCAGCCCATGGAGGAGCCCATGCTGGAGCAGGTGGATGCCCAAAGGAAGCTGTGACCCCAAGGAAGGCCCAAGATGGAGCAGGGTCCTGCCAGAGACCTGCATCCCGTGGAGAGGGAAGCCTATGTTGGAGCAGGTTTTTCCCAGGTAGGACTTGTGGCCCGTGTGGGGGACCCACCTTGGTACAGCTCATTTGTGAAGGACTGCACCCCATGGGAGAGTGACCCATGGGACAGCAGTTTGGGAAGAACTATTGCCTGAGGGATAGGCTCACTCCGGAGAGGTCCATCAAGGACTATCTTCCATGAGAGGGACCCCACAGGAGCAGGGGAAAGACTCCTGTCCCTGAGCAGCAGAAACAACTGCCGTAACCCCCATTCCCCGTCCCGNCAGTTTGGGAAGAACTATTGCCTGAGGGATAGGCTCACTCCGGAGAGGTCCATCAAGGACTATCTTCCATGAGAGGGACCCCACAGGAGCAGGGGAAAGACTCCTGTCCCTGAGCAGCAGAAACAACTGCCGTAACCCCCATTCCCCGTCCCGCTGCACCGCTGGGGAGGAGGAGGGAGAATGCGGAAGGAGGGGTGGGGGGGAAAGTGTTTTTAAGATTATTTCTCACTCTTTTGTGCTTATCCTGTCAGTAATAAATTTAAGTAATATCCCGATTTTGAGTCTGCTTTCCCCAGGAAGGTAATCAGTAAGTGACCTCTCCCAGGTGTTATCTCAACTTATGAATTCTTAGCTGTTTTTTTTTCTCTCCTCTGTCCAGTTGAAGAGGGAGAGTGAGAGAGTGGGTTTAGTGGGTACCTTGCATCTGGTCAGGGTCAACCCACTACACTTTCTTAAAATGAATGTTCAATGTGCTGACTAGTTGCCATCTATGGTAATAGGGAAATATCAATTTTTTATCTAAGTTTGTCACACAGGTAAAAGAAGTGTGTGGTTTATCAGGTTAGAGTTACCTTGACATCAGTCCATAGTAAACTGGAATACTTGAAAAATAAAGCAAAATATGTAACAAAGTTCATAAAAATATGCCTCTTGTAATAGAAAAGGCAGTAAGATTTCACATTTTTTGATACTTGGGATGAAACAGTAAAGACATTCCTATAATTCCAAGAGCACATACAAACCCCAAAGGGTATAATTCTAATTAATTCAAGCACTGTGTCTGTGCTTGCTGCTGCTGCTTCTGAGCTACCACTGCTAAGTTATGTGCATTTTAAATGAATATTTCATTTTCTGAACTGCTTGTTGGCACAATGTATGTAATAGCTACTAGTGATATTACTTAGTACGAGACAAATAAACAAGGTAGTTGCCTAAGCAAAACACGTCTTGATAGAGGAAAAGGAGAGAGAAACTTCAGGAAAGAATTGCTGTCCAATGAGTGATATTTCTAGATTTAATTTTATTTGAAAGATTAAAGGAATAATTGAATATGAAGTATGCGTATGGAAAGCATCTGAAGTTGTCTTAATGTTATCTTGCAATCAATATTTCTCATGTGATTAAAGGTTGCAAAATCAGGCTACAAATCAAGTGAAAGATAAAAAAGTAAAATCAAAATGATCTAGACATCCTGTCCTCCTACTCAGCTTCTGCTGATACCATGTGGAAATGAGAAAAAAAATTTTCTTTACTTCCAGGAAGAAGGACAGAGGGGGAATGAGCCTATTTGCCAATTAAAAGTATGAATAAATAGCTAGAATCAGCACAGTCGTTAGTTTAGAATTGACATAGGTGGAACAATGAGTTCCCTAAAGTCTCTAATGCCAAATAGCTACTGGGCTGACCACAACTGGTAAAGTTAGTAATAGAAAGGTATATTAAAATTCCTCAAATTATATATATACACACATATATATATACACACATATATGTGTATGTATTTGATAGCTATAACTTATATACCATCTATAACCTTCAAAGTTCAAAGATCCTGTTTTATTGATGTATATTTCATGCATTTTTGTAAGCCTTGATATTGATCATAACATTTGATACATATATATGTGTTTGATTCCCTTGAAGTCACATGAAGCCACAGCCCTGGGCTTGGTATAAGACTGAGTTCAGCTCTGGGTTCACACAGAAATTTTTGTCATATCAATATTTTAATGAAAATCCAGTATACATAAGGGCAAATTTTAAACTGCTCAAAATAATATATATTGTGCAGCTGCTATAGATGATAGGCTATAACATCTGTGCATCCTTACTGAAGCCAGCAGTCCAGGTGACTGGCACACTAATCATAGCTACAATTTTGGAAAAGTAAATGGACTCTGATCTTGACTATTCTATCAGCCACTCATATTTTCTTTCAAGAATAGTTTGAGTCTGTTCTTAATAATGCCATCTGCAATTATAAAGGTTATCTGTTTAACTGATTATCAGCTTTTCAGAATTTACAGTTTTCGACTGATGAAAATCTGTCCTAACTTTTGTAAAATGTCTAGCTCAATGCTCACTTTGAAGTATATAACATGAAGAGATGTATATTACCTGGTAAGAAGTCTCAGTCACATTTAAACGACATTGGATACATTGAGCAATACAGGAACAAATGTTCCTGTTATTCTCAACACATCGTTAAGAACCGTAGACAATCTGCTTTATTTACATATGGCATTTCTTTAATGTATTTTTTTATTCTCTTGGTTATCTGGCTCAAGTTATGATATTTTGTGCTTGAGTTATGATATTTTGCATATATAAACGCTGGAAAAATAATCTGTGTAATGCTTCTCGCTGAATGTTTCTGTGTCAAAAATGTGGGACTGTTCATCATGTTTTCAACAACATGCTCATTGTGGATGTCATTCAAAATGACAAAACTTCTTTCTTGTGTTTTGTCTTGTGATTGTATCTCCAGTATTTTCTCCTATAGAGTGCATTAAATTATATTCTGCAAGGAAACCAACTAAATGCAAATATCTGTCCTATGTGTGTGCATTGCATTATCTAACAGAGGAATACCATTAACGTGCAAAAACAGGCAGTAAAAAGTTAAGAAAATCAGGATTAAGGATGTGTATTTAATTTCAAATGAGTTCCTTTTTTTCTTGTAACAAAGATTAATTACAATAATAATTGTATCACACAATGTGCAAGCCTTGCTTTGCACTGCCACCTATGAGAGGGCAAGTGTAAAATCATTAATTTAGAAAATGAACGAAAGTTCAGGATAAATTTGGGAGTTAATTTAAAATAAACTGTAAGAAATAAGAAATATAAACTGTAACTAAAATTAGAAATCCAAAATCTTACTGAAGTATTCTAATTCTGTAAATCATGAAAAAATGTGAATTTTTCTCCCAAAATTCAGTATTTGTCAAGCTTATCCAGTCATTTGAAGTACAGTCACAAAGACAGTCAAATAGAGAACCTGGTCTGAAAACCACCAGCTCCTGCACCACTCTTCTGTTTTCATATATGTAAGAGGTAGAATTAGAAGATCCAAGGGAGAAAGGAGGTGGAACTGGACACTTTTTTGTTTCATTAGTATTAGCTATCAAAATGGCCTGTCATGCTCTGTTCTCTACTAAATGCAATTTTTACAATTTGGACATGCAGTAAAGTCTAAGATAAATGTGTCCAGCCCTCAGCCTTTTCTGAAATGTGAAGCAATAAGGATAGTATTAGCCCTAAGTGAGCCTAAAAAAGACAAAATACTCATTCATTGTTTTCCCATCTGTTGTCTGAATCGAAGCAGAAGTCTGAGGGCAGGGTTTGTGTTTGTTATTTATAGATGTGAAAACATTATTAAAGGATATTTCTGATGTTTTGAGGTCCTGACATCCTGGGTCTGTAAAGCAAGTATTTGGCAAGTTATAAACCAAGTAACTAACTTAAACCAAAATGTTATCTAAATGGAATCAAGCACAGAAAAATGAGGCAAAATTCCTGGACTCTCCCTTTGATTCCTGTTAGACATGGGATGTGTTAGCTTTTCTCTGAATGAAAATCAATGCTTTGACTTCTTTTGCATTCACATTGGGCTTGTTCTAAGAAGAAAGTTATGCACATGAAAAAGCGAGTGCAAGAAAGCAATTTGTAGTTATTAGGGCTGGGTTTGCACATTTTTATGTTTGTTGCTGTGGCTTTATTGAGCTGCTGTCACTTTCACCAAGTCAAAAGATTTGTGAATGCAAAAGAGCCTGGGCGCAGAATTTTTATTGCTGGTAAATTTCAAACTAATATTTTAGACAAACTGAAGTACTTTGAAAAACAGTCTTTTCTCATGTGTTCATGTTTTCTGAGCAATCCTTGATAGGTTCATATAAGCAGTTACAAAACCAAATGATAGATCACTCTGGAATAATTCCAGAGTGTGGACTGAATTAATTTTAGAGATGACAATAAATAAAAGAAAAAATTAGGCAAGTTACTGAAAATAACAGAAAAACTGGAAAACACTAAAGAAAGGGAAATACTTTGCTTCAGAAGCTGTTCTCTTTTGGATGTAATATATTAAGCAAACAAACATTACATTATCCATACAACTGGAAACATTCAGGACAACAGGAAGGATCTGCCTGCAAAAGTTTCATTAATAGCATCACAGTAACCATACTTTTATCATCTAATACTTGAAACTGTCTAAATTATATGTCCTAACTTTCCTGAACCTTAATTTATTTACATATGTATTCAGATTCAGAGGTACTGCTTGTCAACTTCCATTCAGCATGGGGAAGAGAAGGCTTTGGGGAGGTCTCATTGCTGCCTTCCAGTATCGTACGGGCGCTTATGAAAAGGAGGGAGAGGGACTTTTTATACAGGCAGATCGTGTCAGGAAAAGGGGCAATGTTTTTAAACTGAATGAGGACAGGCTTCAATTAGATGTTAGAAATAAATTCTTTACTCAAAGGGTGGTGAAGCACTGGAAGAGGTTGCTCAAAGAAGTTGTAGTTGCCCCACTCCTGGAAATGTTTCAGGCCAGGCTGGATGGGGCCCTGATCTAGAGAGTGGCATCCCTTTCCACGGCAGGGGGTTGGAACTAAATGATCTTTAAGGTTCCTTCCAACCCTATGCATTTTATGATTCTATGATTCTTGGAAATCATAAAATCTTTTAGGTTTGAAAGGGCTTTTAAGATCATCAAGTTCAACCATCAAAGTAATAACACCACCAAGTTCACCATTAAACTATGTCTTCAAGTGCCATAATCACACATTTTTTGAATACTTTCAGGGTTGGTGACTCCATCACTTGCCTTGCAATCTGTTCTTTACAACCCTTTCTGTGAAAAAAAATTCCTAGTATCTAATCATAGCCTTCCCTGATGCAACTTGAGGCCATATTCTCTTATCCTGTCACTTGTTACCTGGGAAAAGAGACTGACACCTGCCTCACTACAGCCCCCTTTCAGGTGGTTGTAGAGAATGATAAAGTGCCCCCTAAGCCTTCCTTACTCTGGGCTATACAACCCCAGCTCCCTTAGCCGCTCCTCATACGTTTTGTGCTCCAGGACCTTTACCAGCCTTGTTGCCCTTCTCTGCACACGTTCCAGCACCTGAATGTCTTTCTTACAGTGAAGGCCCAAAACCGAACACAGGACTTGAGATGTTGCCTTACCATTTATTCCAGTTAAACACAGTGAAAAGTATTTTCTCCTAATTACATGCCCATGCTGGTTCTCTCTTGACCCTGCGGACACAGAATAAGAGGTCTGAACTTATTCTCTGCACATGGTTTAGTATTTTGATGACCAACTGTGACATGGACGGAAGGTCAAGGAAGGGTTATTGATAAACATTTACTACATTTTCAATGTGACTGTGTTTTATCTTTAATTTTAATTTCCTAAAGTTGGAATTGAGATTCACTGAAATTTATAATCTCTCAACGTTGTGTCTAATATTTCACAATAATGATAATGTTTGCATATAAATACCTACATAAAATCTTAACACTTTAGAGTGCCAGAGGTTGAAATCCTGCACTAGAGTCTGCCTTCAGCACAGACTCAGTCTCTTTCAGTCCTGCTGATCCCTAGATTGCACAGCTGATCCCAGCCTGGCAGGGCAGCACAGAGTAGCTCCTGCACCTCTGCTGCCTTGAACTGACTCACTTTCCCTGACCTCACAGCTCCTTTTGTAAAGCACATCCCTGACATTATCTAGGGCTTTTTGTGTCTCCTCAGCTTATCTTCCTTATCTTTCCTCCACATTTCTTTCATTTTTTTTCTCTTGTCACAGGCCTTGAAATGACCTAACTGTTATTTTCTCACCTTCCAGTTTGCCTCAGAGACCCGGTTGCCCTCCTGATCTGCCCTACATCCTCATTTATTATCTCTCTTTCTCTTCTCAGGAACTTTTCTATGTATGGATGCATTAACAGATATACCAGGCTCTAAATGTAAAACAGAAGAAAACTACACTGCCATAATCTCTTGCAGACAAACAGGCTACATATGAGAAATAGGGAAGCCGACTGAAACCTATTTAGAAATTTGATACATATTTCCCTCATTCATTGATGGGTAAGTTTTTCACTCTGAAGGTCTTCCTCCAAGGACCATTTCATGATGGTCATAGATTATATAATAATAACAGCTTGTCTTACCACAGGTTAACCCATTCCTGCATCCCTGCTCTGAATCCCTTCTGGTCTTTACCTCATCACAGGTTATTTTTCAAACTTTTTAATGACCCATATTAGAACAGCTCCAGTATATCTGTATTATAGCTGTCATCCCATCTTTCTCTCACCTGTAAATTTGCTCTAGTTGCTTGCCCTGTAGACTTTATTTTCCAGTTCCATTTTATGTGCTTTCCAATACAGTTCAAGCTTATCAAAAGACTTTTTTAAAATCTGCATGGATTCCTCTTCACTAAACCACAGAACCTGTTCAGCTTCATCCATCTGGACCTGTCAGCTGTCTTAGTACTATCAGAAACACTCTTTCTTAAAATAATATTCTCTGTTGGTGCCCATGACACTATCTTCTGATTTTTATTCCCTTCTTCTCTCTCCAACTGTTTCTTAGGCAGCCTTTAGAAATCCTCCTGTCATTTTCATTTTCAGCTTCTGGTTTTTCATTTTTTCTACTTCTATAGTTTAGTTCTGAGTAACGTCCAGCCACAAAAAAAACCCCCCAAAACCAAAAACACAAACAAAAATAAAAAGACTCTACAAACCCACCCTAATTCTATCTCTGACATACGATCTTGGATTTTTATCTATTACCTTAAACTCATCATTACAAAACCAGATGTCTGTGTTGGCTCCATCAAACTGTGTACAAAAGAAAGTTGTTGAATATGACAATCACCAAAATAAAACAGTGGAGAAATTAGGATGTGTGCGGCGTGGTAATATATTTTAACAGTTTAAACTGAAGAGTTTAAATTAAACAGTTTAGAAAAACCAAACAATTTTTATCTTGTTGCAACACATATTGATGACTACCAGTAGAAGGAAGAGATGGAAAAATAATAAGCTGAACATACTGTGCAGAATATTTTGAATTTCTGAGGGATCTCAAGCCCTCTATCCTATTAGTAATAACAGTCTTGTGCTGTGAATTTAGACATGGCAATTCAGGAAGTTGCTGTCCCATCTGTCCACCCCACCTTCCTGCTAAACACCTTTGTCATAACAGTGGCAGAAATAGTGAAAATGTGTTAGCAGTTGACATCTGATCTTTAACCACAAGCGCGGCTGGGATCACAACAGTACAACAGGCTGAACTGCAGTGAGCAAGGCACACAAACACATCTGCTTCTGCCTTACTTTCTAAACATCCCTAACTGGTGGTGAAGAGGAAGGTGGGTTACTAGGGGAAGAGGATTGTTTTAAGTCACAATGGCTGTTTGCTTTCCTGAACTTGAGTCAAAATATCACCATTTCTTACTTTTACACTCCTCCGCTACCCTCAAGGCATCAGCATGGCTGCCTGGGTCAGTGCTGCGACAAGCACATGAAAAGGGCAGCCCACACATACGGTTTCACAGAATTTTTCACAGTCTGGTGTCCACTGAGGAGAGGAAAGAATCTGTACTCAAATACCTCACTTAGTGACACACAGCACTTTGAGTCTCTTCTGTGCTATCCGACCCGAGACAATGCAGGCGAACCTGAGCCCTGGGTGATGCAGCATAAGCAGAGTGCTCTGCTGCCAGCCCTCCCAGTGCCAACAGAGGCACGACGCAGTCACAGTAGACTATTAGTACAAAAACTCATTATTAAAGTTGCACCATTTTTTACACAGCTTAAAAATGGCAATGACTTGTAGACAGCGCTAATTAAACCTAATTTCTTTATGTGTTTGCACTCATTAGTGCTCATTGCTGAGGAATTTATTATTTATCTAATAATGCGGTTCCTCTGTTCTTGGCACAGAGTAGCACCAGATGAAAGGTTAATTTTTGTGTGTTTAAAGTTCAGTGAGGGGAATGTAAGCATGAAAATGTGTTTCATCTGCGAGGCAGCAAAACAATAGCAAATTCAGCTGCATAGCAATGTTCTTTACTTTTTTGACTAATAAGAATTCATCATTTTGTGGAATGAAATTAATGGTTTGAATCATTCTTACAAAGTCATGTGATAAAAGCTCACCTGCATGCTCAAAAAAGGAGAACAGAGGCACAGCTGTTAGAAAGTCCCTGGACTTTTGTTAAAGATTTTAGTATGAAATGAGCTCCTCCCTGCCCTCTCACACGGCAGTTCAGCTTGGTAGAAATACCTCGTGCTTTTTGAGTGCTGATGAGAGCTGCAGACTTCCCAGACAAGGATGCAAGAGTCTGAGATAGACCAGTGAGCCAGCAGAGGAGGGCCCTGCTTCAGGCCCTGCATCTTCTGGAAGAGGCATGGTTAGATTCTTTGGAGGCCTTTAGGTTAGCTCTCTTCCAAGAGACTGTGAAGATTGATCACATATGCAGAGAAGAAAAAATCTGAGTGAAAGATGGCCATGTTTAGATATTTGTTAACCTAACTAGTCCTTCACTTAAGGCAGTGGAATAAACCGATCACTCCGTATGTGAGAAGTGAAGTGTCAAGAATAGCAAATGAAGACAACTGATAAATGATGTCTTGGAAGAAGCAAGCCACTCCTGTGGAGAACAAGGCCAGAAATGTGGTTGAAAAGGGGAGCTTAGAGCTGGTGCTGGTTTTGAACTAAATTTGCATTTGCTTTCTCCAAGCATGTGTCATTTTGAGAAATTGAAGTGTGCTGTTTATTCTCAGCACTACCCTTTGGTTCATTTTCATTGCATCACATGGTATTAAGTTCATACTGCAGAGCTCCTCAAACAGATCACACAGTTCAAATTATGAATTTGAAAGCAGAAAGTTGACACTGAAGTCTGTTTGCTGTGCTTGCTGGAACTCATAGAAATTTTCAGATTTGGCTTTGCTTTTTAATTATTTTTCTAGTTAGAAAAATGAAGCATTTACGTGACAATGGAAAGTACTTTGAAGTTCAAGGTGTTTTTGATAAATGACAAAGATAATACTTAAAGCTACTATTACTGCAGTGCAGTATTTCCGTGCAGTTCAGTGCTGTTTGTAGTGAAGACATTATTGTCACTGGGAATGCAAAAAACCCACTGTGACTGATTTTCAGTGAGAGAAATCCAACATTCTCAGAACACAACATTACAAAGAGCCCAACCGTTTTGCATAACAAATGCTTGGCAGCCATTTTACTTGCATATAATCTAATGTGTGATGCTTTGAAAATGTTGAAAGGCATTTCTTATACACTTGTTCTTGTAAAAGACAGCAATATAAAATACAAGAGCATTATTAAAATACACTGAGGAATCAAGTGATCAAATAGTCAAGCTGTCATGCTATGACTGTGTTTCTTGTTGGGAGACACAAGACATGGCACGTGAGCTTTGACTTCTTTCAGGTATGAAATTTTCTTTTTGTAACAATTATTTTTTAAGCTTCTGTATTACCAAAGTAAAAATGTTTGGACACATTACAACTCAGTTTTTTTCCACAAAGTGTCCTGAATGTTCCTGTCATCTTTGCCTAGAAGCTGATGAGTAACATTATATTATTTCTGCGGGACAGGGTTATTTAGGCATTTTCTTAGTACATAACAAAGACTTTGAATTGTGATATTAACCTAAATGAGAATTATTAAATAAAAAATAAAATACCAGAAAAAAAAAAAATGTTTGGAGTCAGGCAGAAATTATCTATTTTTCCCTTGGAGATGTTACTTATTCTTCATTTCTCCATGCCATATTGTCCAAATAAAAGTAATAATGTATTTCAAGCAATTTTTTCCCCCAAAACTGTGATTCAGCTATCTAGAAAGAAAAAAAAACAAAAAAACCCCACATAGCAAAAAGAATCCAACCAACCAAACAAACAAAAAAACCCCAACTCGAAAAAACAAAACAAAACCAACAACCCACCAAAAAAACCCAAAACAACACGAACAAACCAACCAAACAACAAAAAACCACCATCACAGTGTGACAGATAGATGAAATTTAAAATATAATAGTAAAATCTCAGTATTCTGAGACATTGTGATATAATATTACCAGCAATTTAGCATTAGCATAACCCATAATCACAATACACATACATGATATGAAAGAGCCTGTTCCTTGTTGGAAAATGACTATCTTAACATTGCAGTAATGCACAATGTCAAACTTTCTGGGTTTGCTCTTGAATTGCTGGGAATGACTAACACTTTGTGTTTCTGAAAGAGAGTATCATTACAGCCTATTGCTTTAAAGCCACTACTGCTCATCAGTTACATCTTATTTCCATCATATGAATGTGCAAACTAGAAACCTACAAACTGTGACAGCAGATGACTGAATGTCTCAAAAGGCAAAGGTCTTCAGAAAATGTCAGGTCTTAAATGGAAAGTGTTATGGCTAATCCTGGTATCTTTGGGGTTCACCAAATTATTTCTACATCTATGTAGAAAAGGCTGCAAGTATGGGGGACATTTGTGAAGACTTAAGTCTTCATAGCAGGAGTTACACTGGAAAGCTGAGCTGGAGGAAGATGCAAATGGGGCCAACCAAAGGAATAATTCCATTTAAGAGTGGCTTGGGATGCCTGGGCAGGTGGAGCCTCTGCTCATAAGTGAGGAAGAAAAGTCTATTCACAAAAGAACAACCCACCATAATCAGCTTCTTTCTGATCTCTGAAAAGGGTGACACCCTGCAGACACTGTGCTCTGTGGAGTACAGAGCAAATGGCCTTCAAACTTTTATTCAGACATAAATATGAATGAGATTCACTCCCCCACATATTTTATCTTCTGTATTTGGTTAGTCAACAGCTATATGCAAGGAGAAAAGGCATAATTTTATGAGGTGGAACAGGTATACTTTAAGTTTTTATGGGAAATAGAAGTCCTGTAAATAAAAAATTCAAGGTTATACAGGTTATGTAGCAAAATTAACACTGAAACTATTAAGTATTCATAACCGCTCAAAAGTGTTGACAATTGTTTTCTGTGAAGTGTTGTGTGAGCATCTTCTTGTACAAGCTAATACATATATGAAAGAAAATAAGAAAAATGCTTTGTAAATCAAGTAGAAAAGAGCTATAGTGTTTTGCTCTCTCTGCTTCCCACCCACACATACCTTTTGAACAGTTGCGCAGAAAGAACACACACTTTAAGAAAAGAAAATGTTGGCAAGCTCTTCCTCAAAGCCTTTCAGCAATTGTAATGATGATTAGCAGACACACCGTAGGTGAATAATTCACATGAAAGCATCAGTCACCTCTCTACTAGTAGTGTTGGAAGACTGAGCAAACACATGCATTTACTCTTCCATATGAATGGCATTTTTAAGCCCTTTTTAAAGTTAGGAAGCAAGAAACAAATCAGTATTTTTTCTACATAATAAACATTAACATGTTACTTAAAGAAATAAGATTAGTATTGTTGATTGAGATATTACTCAGACAGGAAGACTGCTGCTTTTTGGTCTCTACATAAAGTTACATGTATTATGGCAAGAGGAATTTTCTGGAGAGTTAGCTTCTAAATTAGGTTTTAACTCTTCTTTTTGAAAATACCTTTCTGAGCTCTTTTTAAATGAAATGAAGACTAATGAAGATATGGAATCTAATTCTAAATATACTAAGATAGTTTAGTAGCTAAATCCTGCTAAAATCAAGAGGAGATATGTGCATCATGTTATTCTTCCTATTTTCATTGACATTAAGAGTCAAACTTTCTGGATAACTTAGTGTTTATAAAATCAAGTAAGTTAATGCAAAAGCCTATACAGCAACTTTATGATCTCTCATACGGATAGCCTGACATAATGTGAGAAACTGCCATTAAAACTTTAATAAATGTTATACAGTCATGTATTAAGTTGGACAAAAATGAAACAAACACCCTTAGGGAATATAGTATTGACAAGGTTTAAGGGTATATTAAAGGGTTGTGAAACTTTCTTCTTTCGTGTTTTATTTGCATCAATAATTCAGATTAAGATGCCATGCCTTGATGTAGGCTCAGTACTATATCTAAATGTTGTCTTTATTTGTAATAACTTATTTCCATATTTGGCAGAAACTCCCAGTAGTGTTCTTGTCTGCAACTGATTCAGATCTCAGCACAGTGGTGTGACGAGATTTAGGCTGAAGAATTTATACTTCTCTCTTTCTACATAGACCTTGAATAAGAGTTTACTTCATCTTTGAAATGTCAGAATTCAGACTGTTGTATGCATTCAAAAAGGATTTACTAGTATAGTTGTCTAAACCAGCAGAGCTGGTATATCCTAGGAGCTGATCTAGCCTGACAAGTTTCCAGAACTGTTCCCACCTCTGAGAATTACTGGAGGCACATATGTCTGAGTAAGGGATTTATGAAGAATTAGAGGAGTCCTCTACAGAAAATGAGGAACAGTGGAAGGTTACTATAGGAGTGAAGGAGGTCTTGTACTTGAGGAATGTGTAAGAGAAGAAACAATTTATAAGGTGGAACACAATATTTCCTGCTACAGCTTCTAAGCCTTGCCAATCTGTTTTTAAAATTTTATAGGAAGCACAAAAGTGTGGCAAGTAAACTATTGAATCATATGACCTACCCTTTACAACCCCTTTAGTGACCCATTTTGTTTGCACCTAAATCTCTCGTCTGTCCTGTCTCATTGTTTTATGGATAGAAAACTGAAAGGAGTCCAAGATGGGAAAAAGAAATACCGTCTACATTCCTGCAGAACTTTGAGGTAGCTGTGACTGCTGACAAAACAGTTTTGTATGAGCAACAGGAAAATATGGCAAGCTAGTGGGGTTTTTTTCCTATAATCCTTGTGAAATAAAGTAAATTATCTTTGAATTTCAAGGAAAAAGAAAAAAGATGGATTGCTTTCATAGTCACTCTAGGAGGGCAAGGATATAAAAAAGTATCCACGTGGATTGAAGCCATAAAACTTTACAGAAACTTGCTGTCAAATGAAGACAAATTGCCTTTTTTTGGCATAAGCTAATAAAATTTCCAACAAAAAGAAAATCCATGGCAAAAATTTAGGAGACAGTCAGAAATGCCAATAGTTCTTTGAATATTCCTTTGAACGTGGTTTTATTCCACTTTTTTCACTGGCTTAAATCAAAGTCTGTTTAAAGCAACTGAATAATCACCTTATTTTCTTTGTATTGCTGAGGTGAGGAGGTAAAACAGATGAGTTTGTCCCTCCTCAGCTTGGCGCATTTCCAAGCTTTCTGAACCCTCAGATGTTCATCTTATAGAAAAAAAATCAGCATCTGCAAAAAATGATCCTCTTATACGGCTGCAGACAAAAATAGACTTGAAAATTTTGCTGACAGAGCAAAAGTTAAGAATTTTTGACCTCCAGGCTGCATGGAGTGATAAGCCTAACCTTACATTTAAGCATCAGATATGCCCCATCAGAAATGTCATTTGTTCTGTTATTGAGGGATATTCCTATTAGTCTTTTAAATTGACTCCAAATATTACTTTGACTGAAAAGTAATTTTTTCATGTAAAATTTTAATTACTTTAAGTTTCATAATGTCCTTCATGTTCTTAACAGAGCATTGTAATATTATGGGACTAATTTTTGTTTCCTTTCAGCTGACTAGAACATGAATATAAAGTACCTTCTAGTTACATAAATGAGTGCTTTAACTGCTCAAGTATATATTTATAAAAATATATAATTATTAAAACTTAATGTCAAAAAGACTGTTTTTTCCCTTGCCTATTCTGCATAAACTCTCCCCATGAGACATGCATATGCTCTAAACAGCTCCGTACCAGTAGAACCATTTATGCATTTTTACTTTTTCAAGCAGTATAAAAGATGCTCTTAAAAACTTTAACATCAAAACCGTTTCAATATGTTCTAAATTTGGGTTTAGGATTCTTTTATTCTTTGGATGGATTTTATCAATAAAGAGTCTAGCATGGTCCCTGTAAAACTATATATGTAATGGTAAGACATCTTTCCTTTCCAAAATAGAACAGCAAATAATTAACACAAAGGTAGTGTTTAATTAATTAGTTTAATTAAGTGTTTAATTAATTAGTGTTTAATTAATACAAAGTAGACATTCAACTTAAGAATTCAACTGTGTATAAAGAAAAACACAAATGATTATGAATAGAGCAACAGAGATCCCAGATCTCTGATGCCTTAAACTTACATGTATTTGCAGAAAAGCTGTGGGTCTGCTTTTCAAACAGAAAGAGGCTTTACTTCTGAAAAGCCAAATTCCAGTCTAACTTCTCTTCTAAACAACATTCTACATCCTCTCTGAATTTGTCTCAAAGAAAACAATTTTTTTGTATTGGAACCATATATTCAGTTAATACTTATGGTCCCAGATGGTTTGTCACAAGTGGAAATATATTATACAATTATTTTGAAATAGCATACATGAGTGATATAATATAGCTTTATTACATTTTAAATGTTTAAGCTTTGTCCACTTGACTACTATACTGTGACTGCAAACTAAAGCATCATCATTTCATTAAATTTGATTGTTGTCTATAATTTCTTTCTTTTCTTCTTGGGTTATTTATTAATAAATGCCCCAATATCTACCTTCTTCAGGGATAATGTAGCCATTGAACTGCAGCTGAAGTGGAAACACAGAACCAAATTTAGGCCTTTAGCTGACAAAAGGGTGTTCCAGGTCAGGTCTGAATTAGATCTAAACCTTTTATTGAAACTCACAGTGAGAACACTTACTTTTAAAAATAGCAGACCTTTTAACTGAATGTGTTTTAAATAAATCATATTTTAGACACAAGACAGTGAGAAAGTATTCCTTTTCTTCTTTGTAAAGACTTTCCACGGTCCAAGTGGAAAGTTTAACTTTTCTTTAGCAAGTATGATAAAAAATGTAGGGGGGAAAAAAAAAAAAAGGAGCATATGATTAAATAAATAATAAAAATGTTTTTTTCTCACTTTCCTATGTCCCTGGTGCAGTTATTTCATCAGATACATCAGATACCAGATCATCTTTCCACTTTGGCCATACCATTCAGTTCACTCTTGAGAGCATTGGGAAAGACCTCAAAAGTTTTACAAGGGTTAAGAGGTATGCCTGCTTCTGTGATTCATAAAACCACAGGGTCAGCAGTCACAGATGGAAACTAGATCAACTCTACAGAACATTTTTTCTTGTTTTATCCATGTTGGCTTTTTTTTCTCTAGGAACTTCTCATATATGGGATATACATAAAATGCCTCTTACTGGAAAAGAAATTATTCAGACTCATAGACTCATTCAGCTTGCCACATAACAGCTGGAGAGTGAACCTGTTCAGAGGCATATTTGCAAAGACGCAGCTTGCTGCTGGATAACAAATTCCAAAATGTTTCATGGACCATGTTCTAAAGCAAGCATAACTGTCCACAAATTCAGTGAAGCCATTGTTTAGTCAAACAAAACCACAATCAATCTGTTGTAACTATAGGCAAGAATATGATGTGCCTTTTGTTTGTAATTTCATGCTGAGAAATCCAGTAAACAACATGCTGTCTTCCAACCAGCAAAGCATTTCTACTTAGTTTAAAATTCCAGCTTGAAAGGACATGTCTATTAGACAAGCTCACATAATGAGATGATGTTTCTTTGAATAAATGAATTTCTAAAAGCGTCGGTAGTATCTATCAGTCAGACAGGTTGGTTGGTTAAATATTAATAGGAACTTTGCAGTAATTCTTAACTCTGTAATCCTTTTGAATTTTCAGTAGGTCAGCTACTGCATTCAGATTTGCTTGTAGCACTCACTGACTTCTGCCTAGAAGGAGCTACAAGAAATGGTAAAGAAATCATGCCATTGATAAGGTTTCATTATTCATCTTAAACATTGTGAATTGTCACTTTACTCTAAAATATGCAATGAATTAATTTCCAAGTCTGGTTTTCAATCCAAGCAACAAGTTTTCACAGAGCATATTGGCCATACTTTGACTTCTACATTAATTCACTCAAGTATTCTCAGATAAGTCTATTTCAGACCATAAAATAATAGTAATTAAGATTATTATGAATAAAATTACAATATGCCATAGAGTCTTAATATCAGTAGAAAATAACTAATCTTAATATTAATAGTTTACAATAAACATTATAACTCAAAGGAAAGCTATATGCCATCCTGCTGGAACTCAGATGATTTTATTATAAATTAGCTATTCCAACAGGTGAGTATTAGAATAGAAAATACACAGGCCTCAGATCAGAATAGTTTATTTCTAAAAGTGGACCTGAAAGACCTTGATGATGAAGATAGGCTTTCACTAGGAAACTGTGTCTTGTTAAATATGTGTAATATTACACATATTACAGAATCTGTTTTTAATTTGTTTATAATTTCTCCATAATTACTCATGGGTTTGACTTTCATGTGATGGAGTCTGAATTTTTCTGAAAACTTTCAGCATGAAAAATAGTCACACAGAAAATAGTACCATGGAAAATGTTGTGGTTTATGCTATCTTAAAAATTGAAACAAATAACAGTTCTGATATTACAGAATCACAGAATAGGCCAAGTTGGAAGGGACACATCAGGATCAATGAGTCCAACCCTTAGCCCTGCACGGGACCATCCCCCAGAGCCACCCCAGTGCAGAGCAGAGCAGGACAATCACCTCCCTCGACCATTAGGCGATGCTTTGCCTGATGCCCCCCAGGACACAGTTGGCCTTCCTGACTGCCAGGGCACAGCACGCTGCTGACAATTTAAAACAGTGTATTCAAACTTGACAGAAAGGGCACTTGGCACTGCAGGTATATGTGCCTTTTTTCCCCTGTTCCAACAGGTTTTTCGAATTAAGGAAAGGTACAGATCCCTAAGGATGTTGGTTACTGTAGAGTTAAGAGATGGGTTCCATGTTCACACCTAACACAGCTTCTCTGTGGTCTCGGTAGCCATGGCTGGTAAATGAAACATGCTCATAAATATTCTCTGCAAATGAATGTCTGACACAGAAGTGTAGAACAGATGAAACCCTGGTGAGCAAAAACTAATTCTGATCGTCAGATACTGTCCTTGAATTAATAGAAAGGGCTGATACTTGATCAAGCTTTTGTATCATTTCCTTGACCATGATGGAGGAACTACCTAACCAGTCATTACATAAAAAGTATCTACATAATGTGCAGCCCTTTATGAACTAAATGCTTGAATAATCATACTACTTTTGTTGAGAGCTTTAGGGTTTGTATTATTTTTTTTTCCTTTATATAGTCCGCACAAGAGATGTGTGCTTAGAGACACTAGTCAGGAGCAAGGAGAGGAAATTCATTTGGAGTCTAATAGCTAAAGCTCCTTGAGACACCTCATCCCTACACTATTGTTCTGGATGTTAAAGAATGTATTAGGCAGCAAATCTAGAATAGCTATACTAGAATAACTATTCCTTTACAGCTATTTAGTACTGTCATACAAAAAAAAGCTTCTAGCTTTTCAGAAGGTCTCCAGTGGCCTTTATTCATGTCCTTTCTCCACCCTGTCTCTTCTGTATGCATGCAAGTCATCTACCCGAATGGTCCCTGCCACAGCACTGAGGCTACAGCATCCCTCTCTGTTCAAATTATGGAATAGGAAAACTTTTGCAGAATTTGGCTCATTTCTGCCTGAATTTTCATGTTCTCTGCTCTGACTGGTTTTCACATCAAATAGGTCAATAGAGAACTATGTTTGCCTACATTTTCCCTTTTTTGAAAGGATATTTCCAGTCAATGTGATGGATTTCATGGCCAGCTCTACCAATTAATTTTTGAGGTGCTTACAGTATTACTAATGAGAGTATAATAGTGATACTTCTATTTAAATGTGGTAATTTTATTTTGTCAATGGGGTTTGTTTTCAATACTGGTATCTGACCCCTAATACTTCCTCCTAGTACCATTTTATGAAAGAAAAACTCTGTTAATCACCTGTATAGCTTTAGCATTTTAAGATTAGACAGATCAAGACTGAAAAATATCGTATGTATCAGCAAAATAATTTCTAAAAGGTCTAGGTTTTCGGGGCTTCCAACTAAGTCCTATCAAAACTAATTAAGAAATAAAACATGTTATTTAGAACTGTGGATTCTTTTAAATATAGAAAATATGCACACTCTGTTCATTTTTTGTTGAAAGAAAAGAACTAAATGACTGCTGTCTTTCCCTCTTTTTGGTAGTTAGGCTGTTGTTAATGCAAAAAACCAGGAACTTGCTAATGTATTACAGCAAAATTCTCAATTCTGAACCCCTTGAGCCTCCTTTGGATAATTTAAGCCCTAAGTGAGTACTTAAAACTAAATTTAAGAAAGGTTTCCAGAGACAGCAGAATTGAGACTACACAATATTCCATATCTTGTTTTGAGCCTTTTTTTAACTCCCAGCTTACCTATTAGCCATGATGAAGAAAATGTGTAACCTACATTCAACTGTCTCATGCAAATTTTGTGTGAATAAATTGGAATTATGCAGAAATTATTGGGATTTGTGAGATTTGGTGATGGTCAATTACTCCCAGGAAGATAGTATCCCTTTAGAAAGTGTCACTGTCAAAACTACATAAATAGGGATCTCATTTTTAAAGGTAGATGAAAAATATTCAGCTGGGTTATATTTTAGATACATTTATTCAGTTTATAGGAATAAAATACAGTAAAAGTTATGAGTAAAGATAGGAAAATAGGTTTGCATTTATCCAATCTACATATAGATTTATTTCCTGCATTTCTTCTGGATGTACAGAAACCTTAACTTAAAGTAATAGGCAAACACATGGCTAAAATATGGGGGACACCCCATGAGAAAATAGCAACATTTCTTGCTTTGCAAAGCACTTAGCATGAGCCCACATTTACATAAAAAAAAAAAGCTGGATTTAAGCATATTCTCAAAGTTAAGCACTTGCCTGAGTGCTTCCTTGAATTGAAGCCAAATTGAAGGATATAAAAAAAACTAATGAAAAGGAAAACAGAATGATTTGAAATCCATCTAGCATGCACTCATGGAGATTTTGTGAAGCCTCAATTTAATATCTATGTATTTCTGACACCAATATAGTAACACCACAAAATGAATCTGTGAAAACTCAGAAAATTAAAGTCTAAGGCATAGATCTAGCATGTGAACAGTAGCTTACTTCATACATCAGAAAGCCAAATCTAACTTAACTGGGCTAGAAAAATCAGAATTGAACGACGAAAAAGTTGAATAGGAGATTTCACAAAAGGCATTTGAAAGAGAGTGTTGTTGTAATCCATAAAATGGAGCATTTCTCTTTGTTTCACGGAACAAGATACCTAATGAAGAAGCACACGTATGTGTTGAAAGTGATGGCTGATTTAAAGATCTGTATGATTTAATGATCTGTATGTTCACAGAATCACATAATATGCTGAGTTGAAAGGGACACACAAGGATTATCGAGTCCAGCACTTAGCCCTGCACAGGACCATCCCCGAAGGTCACACCATGTGCCTGAGAGTATCATCCAAACACTTACTGAACTCTGTCAGACTTGGTGCTGTGACCACTAAATAAACTTACATAAACTGTTAGTTTATGTAATCCTGGTTATGTGACATAATTCATGATTTAAAATATTATGATTTTAAATATTCTTTTATCAGTTAGAACATATGCTGCCACTTAAAATGGTGCCAGTCCAATCTAAAAAGTTCGAAGCAGTTGGAAACAGCATCCATCTTCAGCTTAAACAGAAGAATTTTTTTCTCTCAAAGGAATGTGCTGTCATTATGCTGCCTCACAGCAGGCCAGACACCATAGACAGCAGTCAAACTGAACCCAATAGCTAAACCTGTGAGGCTCATGCATGTGATTTAATATCAATATTTTACTTGTCCATTGCTGAAGAAGCCATAACTAAAGTTGTATAAATCCTTTCATTTGTTTGTTTCTTAATGCCTCATCTCAAATGGCAGATTTTCACAAATTTTATTTCTTCTGAAAGACTAGAGCACATGCTAAAAGGTAAAACAATTGCTATCAGCAATGAAAGTTGTGGCAAGTTGTTTGAGTTGAAAAGAATACAAACATACTTCTTCAAAAGCTGAGTTCAGCTCACAATCTGAGGCTGAAGGTAGAATTTGCAAAGCCCAGTAGGATCTTTAAATGCTTCCTCTGTTCTATGAATTATTATTCTGCATTCCACTAGGAGATAGAAACACTTCAGTATGGATAGATGTATTCAAGTTACAAAATCCCCCATGAATATAGAACCTTCCTTTCAAAATGATGGTAGACATGATAGTGGGACCAAAAAATGTAAAAGAAAAAAGGCCAGCAAGTTGAGAAAATCAGTATATCAACAAACAATAAAAGTGGCATAATATTTTTCCCCTTTCTAGTAGCATAAGAAGACATTTTGGAAGACTCACCATTTTTGCAAGTTCAGATCAAGCAACTCTGGTTGCACCTCTGCTGCACTGTTGCCTGTCACACAGGCTTAACCTTACCATAGTCCCCCTTGAGTCAGGAAAAGCACTCTTCATTTGAGCAGAAGAGATGCTATTTTTAATGCAGATGCAAAAATTTTCACCTAAAACTGTTAGCTATGCTTGCACATTTTGCTGCTACATTAGGAACCCATTGGATCCACAAGGCAGAGGGCATTGCTTGAGGTAGAGGTCCAGAGCATGGTTTGCACCTTCTTGGTACACAGGAGAATAGTCACCAGCACCCATGGCCACATTCTCTTGATTGAGATAGAGCTCAAAATACTCCACAAGTAGTAAAACAGTTACATCAAAACCAAAAATCCACACTCCACAGCTGTACCACTGCCCAAGAGACACAGGGAAGTGTGGACTGTGTGAATAAACAAGCTACAACTGAAACTGAGACTCTAAGAGTCTACCTTGACACAGAGCTGAAGGCACAGACACTAAATTAGTTTGTCTAGTTTTGATGAGCCGCCTCTGCATGCAAAATTCAATATTTCAATTATTCCCAGCAGCAATGCTTTTGCCCACCTGAGAAAAGCTCATTTTACTCCAGCAAACTACTGCTAAACAGGACATGAACCCCAAGCGTAAGGGAGTATATCACACTTTGATTTTAATAGATATCAACCCATGTGAAGAGGAAGAAACAGCAGCTTTGGCTACAGTATAGTTATGCTAATAATAAAAGAACATTCTATACTGATAGCAATTTATATTAGATGATAATACACCCTAGAGCAAATTTCTTGCTGTGTCTTCAAATGTACTGATACTCTACAATGTATTTTTAGAAGTCCATGAATATAAACGTTCTCAAGAGATTTATAGGAAAGACTAACAGTTTATAATTTTTTTAAACAACATAAGAAATACCTTCCTTGCCACACAGTTTCACCAAAATATTTACAGAAATTTTTCTTGCCACAAACCTAATCTTTTATCCACATTGCCTGTAATCAAAACAGCTTTAAGAACATGCCACTCCCTGCAAATAAATTAGCTAGCTCCTCGTGCAAGTCATAAAATTGATTAGCATGAAATAAATACTATGCTGTTCCCTTGATTCTAGGGAAATCTGAGTAAATTTATTTGAAAAATCTCCTTGTGAGATACAGCAGGGAGCTCAGCAGAAAAAAGA
Organism: Cephalopterus ornatus; assembly: GCA_013396775.1. Taxonomy (NCBI): domain Eukaryota; kingdom Metazoa; phylum Chordata; class Aves; order Passeriformes; family Cotingidae; genus Cephalopterus; species Cephalopterus ornatus. The sequence continues at coordinate 56,343 of VZRE01004455.1, read as the reverse complement.
TGTTGAGCATCAGTAGAAAAGGACTTTTCTTGTGTATCCTCTAAATGTAAATCATACCTCCAAAATAGGACAGGTTTCTCTATCCCTTTTAGTAGACCACTAAGAATATATTGCAATAGTTGTAAAATAATAATAAATGAGTACAAAATGGGAAAAAAACCCCACAGAGTCTGAAATAAAAGACTGACTTCTTTTGTCCTTCCTTCTCTCTTGCATATTTTGACTAACCTAGTTTACAAATTGTAGTTTCTGAGCTTATGCCTAAAAACAGAAATGAAGGTGGGCTGGAAAAGATTCGCCTGTCCAAGGTGAATCACACTGTGCCAGTCCAGATTTATTCCTCCTCAGACTTAGCACCACTGAAATCTTTCCATGAGAAGCAGTAGCGTATCTCAACAGAAAAGGACCCAGAAGCAGATCTGGGGCACGTGGTGTTCCAGATGTGCTTCAGCCCATTCAAATGGTCTTGCTGAGCATATGAAGTAGCTGGGACAGCAGAGTATGGTCCACTTGAATGCCTCCCCAGCTCTTGATGAGCTCAGGAACTTGGACCTGGATAGACCAAGCAGCAGTGCCTGCCACAAGAGCTTGGTTTTTTTATAGTTTCTCATTCTGTAAGAGAATTTGCAACAGAGACATAAAGTCCTCTTCAGTTTTCTTTCCAGCTTTTTTTTTTTGTTTGTTTTCTGCCAATTCCCTTTCACGGTCTTCCTTTGTTGCAAGAGAGGAGTAACTGTGTGAAGTTCTACCCAGAGACCATCTCTCCACCCCTGCCCCTGGACTGTGTAGCCCTTCCTTCTCACTCTGCTCCTGCAGGTAAAGCCACTCAACTTGTAGGAGTGAAGTGGGTGTCGGTGATACACAGAAACTCAAGAGGTTTTACAGACTCCATAGCTGAAAGAAGCTTTGCTCTACCAGGATTGCCTTCCTGTTGTAAGAAGCAAAGGCACTGTTTAGATGGAGCTTGGGCCTTGAAGAAAAGCTCAAGTAAGGTGAAAAGTTTCATGTTACAGCCCATGTTTTGTTATGTGTTTTGGTATCAGTGTCCGTATACAAGAGAGCATTTTGTGTACTAGCAATTTTTCTGACTGTACATCCTGGGTAATCCCTAGTGATTGTGTTATAAAAATGTTTTAAAGTGTGCATATTCATGATTTCTTTCCCTTGCTGCCACCTCTCAGTTGGTTTTGAGATAAAGCAAGCTGAGCAGAGCCGACATCAACGTTCGCTCAGCATGCTGAGAATTGCAATATTTCTTTTCCTCACCATCTGTTACTGCAATCCAAGGATAGAAATTATAAAGTTAAAGAAATTTCCTCAAAATAAAAAAAAAAAATAAAAATCGTATATTGCCTCACAAACAACAACTTCCACAGACCTTCCATACTCTACCCGAGGAAAACATGACAAAATCGTGGCAGTGAGTAAAAATGATTGCACATGCCCTCTCCCCCTCGTTAAACTTGTGTTTTGGTTCTGTAGCTGAAACTGGTACCCTGGTAACAGTCCCAGCACATGTCAACGGTACCAAGAGTGATGGCAGGGTTGAAAAAGAGAGGAAGAATTTACTGAAGACTCTGTAAATACTGCTCTTCTTTGTGAACATTTGTAAAATGCCATGGACAGGATTTTCAGTCACCAGAGGGAGGAAGTAGGTAGAAATGAGAACACAGCAGAGTTTTTCTTGACCATGCTGTAGAACAGGAACCAAATAGTAAGAATAGTTCCACTGAACTATTTGGAGAACAAAAATACAACCATGCTCTAATATTTCCCCATTTCATTTTTTTACTCAGTAGGAGTTGAAGAGTAGTGTGACAGGGTACAGTGGAGGGTATCCTATTTTTCTGGTTATTAAAACTACTACATAGTAATTGGAGTGTAAGGCAGAAAATAAGATAGATATGGATATGGTAATGAAGAGTACAGCTATAGCAAAACAACTTCAGCATCATTTTGACATAAAACAATAACAATCTCCCATTAGTTAGGAGGTCAACAATGAATTATCCCTTAGTAGACTTGTTACAAAGGAAAACATTTTTTACTTCAGCTTCCATTACTTACCCAATACATCATTATTTGCCACGACTGTCAAATATTTCATAGAGACTAACAGTGATTAATAAAGGCATCCAGACTAAAAAAGATTTAAAGGATTGAGCTAAATAATTCAGTGTACTTGATTTCCAGATGACTGACATGAATTTGTTTAAAAGAAAAAGAAAATATGCAAAAAACCCCCAGTAATTAATGTAATTGTTATAGATATTGGATACTATTGGAATGGGTTTGCATCCTCATACACAACTGTGACTATACATTGTCCTACATTCTGTGATCTGAAATCTTAATGTTTCCTGGCTTCTGGATGTGCAGAAACATTTATGCAGTCAATTGAAATAGATGTAGTAGAGGAAGATAGCAAATATGAATTTTTCAGGGATTTTATTTTTAAATGATGCAAAGCTTTGCCGTAAGGTATCCTAAAATGATTATTTCCACCATAAAATTACCAGTTGCTTTTTACCGGTGTACACCTAGAATACACCAGAAGGTGTGCTTGCATGATTAGTTTCTTTTCTTACCCTCACTGCGACCATTAGCCTGGTGTGCTTTTCTGGTGCAGTCAAAACCTCTTGTTTTTTCAATCCACTTCCAGCTGGGCTGTGTGTGAAATTCGGTCCAGATCTGACAAACCTTTGCAACAGGAATGATCAATTTCACCTTTGGCAGAAGAATTTCTCCTTAAAGCACTCATGGATCAGGATATCCCTAGGCTGTCTCCAAAGGCCTCAGATATTTAGTGGCTGGATGAGTGCCAGCCACTTCTGAAAGAACAAGTGACACCATTTGAGCTAGTGAAAGGATTGCTTAGGCTTTCTTCCTCTTAAAATATTATATATATATATATAATAAATATATGCTTTCAATCATTCTCTCTGTATGAAATAGAAATTACTTCAGCAGGGTCACTTCAGAGGAAAGTGACAAAGACTTGTGAGAAGAAGATAGAAGCATATTAAAATGTAAGTATAAACATCTAACCAGGGGTTTACAGACAACTTATGTCTAATCAGAATTTGGCCGTACTAGAAGAAGTAAAAACTTTAAATCCTACCATTTATCCATTTAAATTAAACATAGATGCACTTTTGGTGTTTATAGAAATTAAATCCCTGACCCTGAATTCATGTTACTGTGACAGGTATTGATTTTCAAGGAAATGGGATTGACCACTGTTGCTTTTCAGTATCAGTTCTGCTTGTCAAACCACAGACGAAAAACAGAGAATAAATAAAAATATGTAATAAGTATATCTATCACATTTTTTTGTAAATTTGAATTTTTTAAACTTTTTTAGACTTTTAAATTTTTTTAGACATTTCTGTATTCAAAAATATGAAAGTATGGTATGCTTACAAGCAGAGATAACAGACTGAATCTCTGCAAGTAAAACAGTAGGTGAGCTTTAATGTATCATTAATGCATGGAGGAACTGCTTGGTTTAGCTCCTGCCTCTACTCATGATGTGACAGCATCAAAAATATTTTCACATGGTTATCTTTTGGATCTTTACAATATGAATTGATCACAGCATCCTGAACTTCACCCAGCTGCACAGGTTTAGAGATGGTAAAGTCACTGTTGTACAATTACACCGTTCTGTCTCTGCTTTACATACTAGACAGACCTATCACATTTCTTTCCCACTGTAAATGGATATTGTGTTACAATGCCCAGTTGATTATCCAGTATGGCTACTTGTGGCCTTCTCTTCCTCCCTGACAAGGTTGCCCTGAGCAAGGTGTGCAGGTGCCCTGTTGTCTTGGTACTCAGGGACAAGAGTGCACTCGAACTTTCAAAAAAAATATGGAAAAGTATATTGAAATCCATTGTCTGAAAACATTTTCTCTAGAAACTGCAAATGCTGAAAGTTTGTGAGAAACAAACCCAAAGTTAATGCGAAGGTGGATGAACAGAATTCATTGTAATCAAGTAACTGTGCAAGTATTTTGGCTACATTCACTCCATCTATCAATCTTCATGTCACTTGAATAAAAACAAGCCAATAATATAACCTCCAAAGAAGGAAAACATATTTAACAATCTGCACTAGCTTCAGAGACCAATGTTATAAAGTATTTCCACTCATTGTGTGATACTCAATTCATATTCATGAACTACCTTAACCTTTGATGTATATAATTTAGTAGGATGAATTTGGGGTATTTGAATCCACACATATGACAATCTTTCCCTGCCAAGAAGCTGTTGCTGTAGGCAACCACCGGCTTTCCAGGTGCCTATAGCATAAGGTGCACATGGTTACCTGTAGTTGGCTGTGCTGCAGAGTTTGTTTGTTTCTATTACGCTGCGGTTTCACAGAAAGCAAGAATCTATCTCAGATACCTACTTGCATGATTTTTTGCTTATATATAAAGTTTGTACATTAATTGTGAAATATTTTAGGGAGGTACTAGTGCTATTCAGTGAAATAGGATGATAAGGTGATGACGAGTGTGACTCAAGAAAACTGATCTGACTGACTCCCCAGTCAAACGGCTTAGGGTACGATCAGCCCTTCCCTCTCTAGACTGTTCTGGAGTATGAGGTCTGGGTCTTTGCCCCAGTCCAAAGCAGTAACGTGCTGAGAAATGAACTGAATGTACGCTGTGGCAAAATTTATGATGCATGTCTCCCACAGAATCTCCCCTTGACAGTATCTCAGAAACCTTCTAGAAAGAAAGCATTACTAGGAGTTCAATAATTAAGGTCTCAGTTTAGTTCCTGTATCTTCTACAGGTCATAAAACTTCCCTGCAAAAAGACTTCTTCCATATTCCTTATATCATTATACCCTGATGTAATGTAGCAGGAGAACTAATACTTTTGGAAGTCACTGTAATTATGATGGAGATTTGGGTTGTGGTGTCAGGAAGGCTTGAAGATTTCTGATTAGGGAAATAGGGACCACATTATGTAGAGATTTGCTTCTCCTATTAAGAAACAAGTTATAAAGAGGCCCTGGACAAACTGTAACACTTTAAAGAAGGCAGTATAAGTGAATGAGAAGGGGGAAGGCTAAAGAAATATGTTTTATTTTTCCTGATCCTAGAAGAAAGGTATTTCCAGAGAAATTAAAATATAATTTGAACAGTGAGACTCAGTCTCACTGTTACATGGCAACAGAGAGGCAGATAGTACGTGTATTGAGAGTTGCTGCCTCAGCCCTTCCCCAGGCAACATCTGTCAGCACACAAAGAAGCAGAAGAGTTCAGCTTGCTGCAGCACCGCATGCTCCACAGATAGGTAGGAGGCTGTGCCTGATAGTGTGGAAGCCAGGTGACCACCAGCCAGATGGCCAGCTTTGCCATTGCAGGTTACCAGCTCTCTGTTCAGCCAACAAAAATTCCTAGGTCTGTCTCCCAGCTTGATAGAACCGAGCAAAAGTTGGTAGGTATTTTTACTACATGAACTACTAAGGGAACTAAGGAAAAACCTGCAGCAGGAAAGAGGCAGAAACATCTCAGTAACTTTAGCTGCTGGGGTGTATCAAGTGCTCCCTATTTCTGAAACAGATTAATGTGCACTGTTTATTTGGCTGACTTGAGAACTGTAACACTTTTGCTTTGCAGGAGATCTGGTAAGCTGCTCTTCCCAAGTAAAATGCTCCTGTGGATGTTTCTGTGAAACATGATGTAGAGCAAACACACTACCAACTCATTTGCACCAGAGTTTGGTGTGAAGCTCTCCATCAGCTTAACTACTGAAAGCCAAAAGAAAACAGAAAGCAAAACCCAAAACAAATGGACCCCTCTTAGGCATGACATTTTGCATCCACTGGTATTAGAAGCATGAATCATAAAATACCAACAAAATCACTCACAAATTGTATACAGCAAAAGGTAATGTTTTTTCATTTGCATACATTATGTAGAAATACCAGCAGTAACTCCATTCTGCTTAGTAAAAAACAAGCAACAAATTTTAATTTTACAAGTCCAAATAATAAGTCACTGATCATCACACAGGTGGAAGCTGTACCCTTTGCTGCCTGTTTGCTTCAGTCAAGACATTAATTCAAACAACTTAAATGTTTACAAAACTGGCAGTTGCACTATCAGTGTCACAGCAGAACTTCTGAAAGCAATTTCTGAAGTTTTTGCTTATTTTCCAAAACACTGTTCTATTCCAACTCCCTCACAGAGAGTAATTTTCAGCCTTTAATGATTTCTAAACACTAGGCAGTCCTTTCATGTCTAGAATTTGTCTCAATTACTGATCCGATCTGAACCCTCACTAGGTCATATAGCTCACCCTCCATTTTCACTAATCAGTGAGAATAAAACAGAACATAAACTGAGAGATTTAATATTCTTGTCCACATATCTATAAAAATATCAACCCATATCAGTATCTTTGTTATCCTAATGTCAGCTACAAGAGAGAACCAGATTTTCTATATTTGCTAGCTTTCATGGGCCCGATTAACAGTATGATCACTTTCTAAATGTCCATGGTAGGGCTCATCTAACCAAGATGGTACTGAGTACATTATAAAACTGGGTTTATGAACTTTATGGGTGTAGAGAAAGTGGGCCTCTTAAATATGTACTTCTCATCATAAATCTAAGAACTAAAAAAAGGACCCAACTTATCGGAAACAAAAATAAACCATGAAATCTCTCATATTACTAAGGTATCTGATACAGAAGATGACAATACTACTCTGAGTAACAGGGTCATCTAAAGTTCCTGTTCTAGGGTGTTTTATTTGCAGCAGTTCTAGGCTTTCTTGCTTCCCCCGTCCTAACACAGTTACCGACCACTGCATTTTTTCTGCATGACTTGGCAATGTTGTCTTTGTTGTCTCTTCCCTTTGTGAAGGTAAGTTAATATCAAAGGGACAACAACTAAAGAATTAATCACAGGTAGATTTTTGCTTGATGATTGAAACCACATTTTTTGCCTTAATTTCTGCTGGAGCAAGGCTTTGAATCTCAAGCAGAGGCTGGCGGCTGGCACAGGGCAGATGACCAGAAGGCTTGCTGAGCCAGTATCACAGACAGTGTCTTCAGGCCTGTATGCCAGTTAAAGATGCTAAAGTTCTTGACTGACCTCAGTCGGAACACACTTTTCAGTCACATCTGCTGGCTCTCTGAGGCAATCAGTCCATAGTTTGTTTTTATCAAAATGAGTTAGGTTGCTTTAATCAGTCAAAACATAGTATGTCTGCAAGTGAAGTAATTCGAATTGAAGCAAGCACACAAACATCTCTGCTGGCAGGTGAAACAATGGCAATTTCTGAGAGAAAAAGTAAGGCAGTAACATAAATGATAATAATGTCACAGGTTTTAATTTATATAATCAGTTGTATAAAACCAAAAATAATAACAAATTGCCTTTAGAGCGTGCATGTAGGGTGCAGGAGGCTGAAGCTGTGACCGAGGTGCCACCTTTGCCTCAACATGTCACAGAGATCAGTACTTTCAAAGCAATTAACCCTTTCCCAGCCACGTTTTCAGTACCCATTAAATCAGCATTTCAGGGACTGGCCCTTTGATACGTGAATTGCCCCATGATGGGGAACTCCCTCAGACAGCACAGAAAAGGCAGGATAATAGCAGGGATTGTGGCCCAAAACTACCTTATCAAATCCAGGATGAAACTGCTCTTCTCCTGGCTGTACATCAGGCTTCACTTGTCTCTGGTTGCTTGCAGAGAAATGGTGAATGACGGTCCTGTGCATTGCCAGTGGCTGGATACTCGCTACAGCAATTATGCTCAAGAGTAGTTTGGGTTTAAGTAACTGCAGCAACCTCTGAAAAGTCAGTCTGTCATGTCATAGAGCAGGTATCAGCTTTGTGATGCTTGACAATGTTTGAGCTTTTTTATTTCACCTTAAAAAATAATAATCATAAATAAAGCACATGTTGGCTCCGTTTCTCTTGTAAATTCTGGCTGCTTTCTATTGCTCTGACAACACAAACCAGCTGTACTCTCTGATGGAGCACCAAGCAGCCAGAGCACACCGATGAATCAGATCCCAGACCTTGGTTTGCTCCCAGTAAGGTATTATTTTCTATTTGCCAAGACTAAATCTGCCATAAATACAGAATGTAATAATTTTGCATGCGCTGTGGTACTTTTTAATCTTTGATCACATCTGCACCAGGAAAAATATTCTCTTTTCTTCACAGGAATCATTGAACCTTATATGTCTGAATTTCGCCATCTATCACGTAGTTGTGTGATTACTGAAGACACATTTGACATTAATATAATGACCAAACACTCAAAAAAATCATAGCTGAAGCATTTTTCAATAGTAGGGTCAAGAATATTGAGGTTCCAATAGTTTGACTCTATTTTTGAAGCATCAACATCTGGCAAACAGCCATATGCATCGTTTGACTCTTTGCAATTATATATATATTTAAAGTATTTTAAGTGCACAAAATAAAATTAGCATTAATGTCTTGTCAGCCAGTGGTCTTCAGACCTTTCTCGGTAATAACTAACACTGCTCAAACCTAATGATCATCCAATGTTTTCTTCTGCCCAGAAAGCATCCAACATAGTTATATGTGCTTCACTTGGTCACCATTCATTTTGGTCAGCTCTGCCATTCCCTTTTTCCCCTTTCCTAATGTTTCGGTTACCATCCCACTTTGCCATCATCTCTGCCCTTTCTTTCCTGCTGTTTCCAGGTATCTCAGGACACCATATCCCTTTTCCCAAAGTAGCAATCTTCTTCTAGAGGACAGGATTTCAGCTGTGATGGTGCTGGCCATCTTCTTCCTGCTTGCTTCCAGTAGCCCCTGACTGTCCTTGCATTTCCCGCAGGGAGGAAACACTTCACTTTCCTGCTGGGTGATACTAAGGTTTCTAAAACACTGCAAAAAGATAGATGTTTAAAAGGGCTGCTAATATTTAATGGATCTAAGAGTGAAAGTCCTCAGAGCCACTTTGAAAATCCTACCATGGTATGGCCTTGTACCTTCAACAACGGTAACTGGTTGTTTGACCTGAGTTCTGGTTCAGCCTTACAGTGACGTGATGTCTTGCCTGTCCCTCTCTGTAAAGACTATGCTTCATAATTTAAGGAAAGGTAACCTCACAAGCTGAAAAGATCCTGGCAAACACCAGAAACAAACTGTCTTACCATTTTCTAATAGGAAAGCAAAAAGCTAAGTAAATATTTAAAGATCTTAAACTTATTCAAGCAGAAACACACAGACTGCTGGGAGAAACAGGTAGAAGCTGGGGTGGTTTGTGCTGCCAGCCATACAGTGGCTTGTCCATGGAGCAGCTGGATCCGACCCTGCCTTTGCACAGAAAAGATGTAAATTGTGAAGGAGCACAAGCTTAACTCAAAACAATGAGATTCACTTGCACTGTTTCCACACTAAATAAATTGTGCTTTTAAACCCAGGAGATAAATTTAGGGACGCTCACCATTTGATTATAACCAACTGGGAAGAAGCATAGCCAGTTTCCAGTAGGCAAGATGTCTCTCTTAGCTCAGGTGTCTTCTGATATTGTGGACATATCTAGTCTCCACAGAGTTTCTATAAAGCACTGCTCAAACTTAATTCTTTCTTTTCCATTTTGTGCTTACATTATGAAAGCACATCAGTGCTCAGACACAGCTCTTCCTCTATTAGACCCTGGCACACAGAGAAGAGATGGGGTCACAGGTCCTTTTTCTGTACAGAAACAAGGCTCTTGAATCCTACCCAGATATGGCAGAGTACATCACTAAGTCAAATTAACTGTCCATAGCAAACAGTGGCTGAGACATCTGGCCATCTGGCTATTATGAGCAGCAAGTAGAATTAACTCCTTTTTTTCTAATTTATCCTCTCTGGAGACCACAAATATATTCACAGAGGAGGAAAGTGGCACTTCCTACAGTCCAAGAGTCTTTCTAGATCCCACCTCTCTTATACCCACTGCCAATCTATAGAGGAAGAAATTATTTTCCCATTTAATATTACTGCGAATAAAGGAAGAAGAAGTTTAAAATATGAATTACAGCAATTGCTAATACAAGAGTAAGGAAATAAATCTGCTTTCTCTGAAAGCTTTACTTTTCCTTACTTTAAAGCTGTGCCTGATACACATCTTCCCCGCTACAAGACACATTTTTTTACAAAACGAGGGAATTTTTCTTATTGCTATCAACTTTAATCCAACAACCTGGACTTAGAATCATATACATTTGAGAAAATATATCTTAGTGTATCATTCTTTAGCACTTAATAACACAAGATCCTTTTAAGTTTCTACCCTTTTATAATATGTAACCAGTGCTTTCTTCCAATCATCTATTGAAGTTTCAATAACTGACTCAATAAATTTCACATCCCCGTCTTTAGGCATCTTAGGAAGATACGCATCACACTTGATCTTTTGTGGTGTCTGTGCTATCAGAAAGAGCATAGCTGGGAATCTTAGTTAGATCAAATGTGCGCAAATTTGGTATATCTAAAGATGCATTCGATCATCTTTCCTCCTGGTCATCGTGCAAAAAAGTGTCTGCAGATGCATAAGAAAGGCAACCCACAGCACTAGGTATCTTCAAAAATCTTTAACTACTTACTTTCCTGAGATAGACAGGTAAGAAGTGCCAGGTGGGGTGGGATTCTCATGAAGAGGATAAAATAAGGCCCATGCAAGACCTTTAACGTGCAGAGAGCAAACAAAAATCTTACATAAAAATTATGATTACTCCAAATATACTTGCGATTAATCGTGGAGTGTTGCCATATTGTTTCTGCTCACAGAGATTGAATCCCAAGCCAGAAAAATTAATGGATACACTTTGTCAGATTAAGATGAGACAGTTCTTAATTGTGGGTGCTTTTGACTGTACCATAGTTAACACCCTATTACATCCAACATCCAATAGTAACATTTAGCAATGCATGTTTAGCAATATACCAATCATTATTTTGATAAAAAAAAATGAATACTCCACTTATTGAGTCATTCAACACAGTTCCTGTGTAGTCTTGCACTATGAAGGGAACATCGTTATAGTGGTATCTTGATCTGTCACAGAGCATCCCCAGGCAACAGGCTGTTCAGAGAACATAACTTCTTCTGAAGCATTATAGATAAATCCAGCATTCAAAATGTACATGGAAAAATACTGATAGAAAAATAAAACAACAGACAAGACAGAGAAGGGGAAACAGTTCTTCACAACCATTCACCAAAGGTAATAAATGAGTTTGGGCAGCCTCTGTGTAAATGTTATTCAATATAAAAACCTATCCCTACAAAACCTATACATATTTTTATTTATGTTTTGTGTGACCTTTCTTTTGTCCTTAAAACACTGCAAAATTACAGCTTCTATTAGAGGTATTCCAAGTATGAGCTTATATATAGCTGACTGCCTCCAAAGGAGAGCTGCTTCCCTCAGCTCCTGACACCAGTGAGAATTTTCAACATGCATCTGTCAGAAAAAAAAAAAAATCCAGACACTACACAATCTTCAAGAAATGCACTGGCATCTATTTAATCTGAAGTTATTTTGATCATGATGGGCTTTCACAGACTTTCATAAGAAAGAAATGTTACCATGTTGCCTTAAGAGTAAAACAGATCTGGGCTTCTATTTCTCATTTATATGATTAGCCACTGTTCAGTGAAATGGAGTTGTTTAACCTGTCTGGAAAACAAGAAAGCATTTTAAAATATTTGTCTGTGTGATTACAATCCCTCAATATGCCATATTTATTCCAAACTGTATTCTATCACATCTCCTAAGCTTTTCCAAAATCTGGTTTGAGTTTCTGACATATAAAACAACTCCGAAAGTTATAAAAAGAGAAAACAAAACAAACGTTCTTTCTGTTTTAGCAGTGTCTTTGAACATTTTAGGTGGGTTGAGGATAGTAAGATTAGAGTCACTTCACTTTCTGCTACTTGTTTCTGGCATGCTGTGGTGCAACAAATTGTGATAGCAGTTTCACCAGATAGAAAACACTTCTGAGATTAGCAGAAAAATTAGTAGAAAAATCAACAAAAATGTGAACATAATCTGTCTTCACTGTGTTATTAGGTAGCCAAATATTTTTTTTTCTTATTCTGTCTCTATATCTCTTCCATCATTTTTAAAACCTCCATCTGTCTAGCTTTGTAAAAATGCTCTTTTAAAATGATTAAGACTACAGTGAATTTTAGCTACAATTTTTGCCATAGTAGAATTGTGAATTGTCTTGGTACATTTTCTGGGAATTAGTTATTGTCTAGTGATAACATTTGCGCAGCTTCCACAATTCATAGAGTTTACTGCATTAGGCTATTTCTCTACATAACTATCACAAAAGAATTATTCAGCCAAAGGAAATGAAAGTGACTTCTAATACAAAGGATGCCTTCTAGTTTAAATGTTCTCTTTTGATGCAATTTTGTTTTTAACTTGCTTTGCCCAAGGCTGTATTATAGCAAATAATGTAATTATGGTGAAACTCTGAAGCTCATACAGGCCAGACTATTTTCCCAAACAACTGGTTCTGCTGAACAGCTCATCTATTAAAGAAATACCATGAAACCTTCTGTTTGCTGTAGGTTTAACAATATAATTTTACAGATCTTTTTGGCTTCGAGGCAATGATTAGATAAGCTATTCTTGACCAGTCCAAATGATACTATAATTTAAATGCAATTCAGTTTTTATACTAGGATAAAAGTTCTGTAAAGACTTGCAAGTGCAGCCCAGCTTACAAAGAGGGCCAGGTAAAACTCTACAGCATATAGTATGGTAAGCTACCATGGCAACAAACATAGGGCAAAGACCTGTAAAAAACTGATTTTGAGTCCTTGAATATCTAAAATCCAATTATGAAAAAAGTCAAGTACATTTTCAGTACCTCATATTTTAAAATTCAGTTACATATCTTATTTCCATTTTAGTTTTAAGATTGGAATTGGAATCAAATATTTAAACTTGTAATAATGACAGTTATGATCCAAATAATTGGGATAAAGCTTGGAGAAGGTCCGTGTAAGTTGAATACTTGGCTAAATCTACCTGATAGCAAACTCTTTGGATCTATGGAAACTCTCTGAATCTATGGAATAATTTTCCCTGAAATGAATCCAGGTCTGCCTTCTGGTATATTTTAAGCTAAATATGATAGCATCAACTCTATTCTGAAACTTTCCAAATACTGAATGACTGAATAGATAGCTCATGAAAACAGTGCTTTGCAGAGATTTATGATGTTCAATCTTTTTTAGTTACAGTCTTTTTTTTACAGGGATCAGATCATAAAAAATTTCTTCAGCCTGTAGCCTAGATTCAACTTCTGGCTACAGCATTTTAATATTCACAGAAGGGAAAAAGAAAATAATTTTCCCTAATAAATAATAAATATTGCATTTGAAGTTTGTGTTTACTAAAGCAGGATTATTCCTTCTGCTCATTTTGGGCAGCTCTCTCTGAGTAATAGCAAGTTCCAATAACTTTCTGGGTGAACATTGTTGCCAATGTCTTCCAGTGGAGAATTTGGAGGTTTAGGGCCTACATATTACAACAAAGTGCTCCCAAATCCATTTGTTCATGTGTGTGAAAAAACAGGAAAATTTACAGATGATGATGCATCTGGTAGACTTATACTGAAAAAAACAGCATAATGTTTCCTTAAAGCAACCTCTGAAACGCAGATGTAGAGGTAGTACATTACAATACAGTAATTACATTTACCCTGATTCAGACTGGTTTCTGAGTCATTTACACAAAAATCCAGCAAAGAGCAATGGAGGAGATGTGAAAGAAAATAATTCCACTAATCTGTATTCTTTTTTTATGATTATGGAATATATGGGATCAAATTACTAAGACGATTTAAATTATCATAATTTCATTGAAATCAATGGTCTTACGTTCATTGCATCATTTGAGACTGGAGTAGCTGGCATTTAACAATGCATTGGAACCAGCTAAGTTTGCAGAAAAACCATAATTTTATTAATACAATTTGTGTTCAATACATATATATCAGAACATTCCTTCCTTGTTGCATGGATCACAAAATAAATAAAAAAAAAATTAAAAATTACTGAAACATCTAGTGGTATTACTGAGACCAATTTGAACAAAGGTAATTTTCTTGAGAGTTTATATATAATTGTTCCAGTTTATAAAGGCAAGAAAATTCTTGCCATAATCTCAGCTGCTGTAGTGCCTCTGGCTATATTAATACTCATCATTCATTGGGATAGTTCTGCTAGTTTCAACACTTAGGGACTTGGACTGAGTTCGTGTCTATTGCACTACACAGTTACACAAAACATACTGAAATTCACTTCCTATAGTCTTCTAACAAGGCAAGAGCACATTTTAATGGTGATTGTACTCAACAGGAATCTGATATCCAAGGGATGAGTTCTTAATTCAGATGCGGCTCAGTTTTTACATTTCTGAAGTGACTTTGTCCTCTCAGGGTTGCTCCAAAAGAGAGGTCTGAGGAAAGTGCTGCATATTGCAGAGAATATTCATTACCGGTCTAATTGTTGATATTAAAAATTTTACTTTTGCCCTTCCACATAAGGGCTTAAAGAAATTCTGCATTTAGCCTCATCAACAGCCTCAAACCAGCAATGCCTTTTTCAGAGGAATGCAGTCTCATTAACATTGAAAAGTATTTCCCTCATTTGCCCTTTAGGACAGTGAGAAGCATGAATACAGATATGCTGCAGCAGGCATTTTACTTCCCTTGTGGGGTCACTATAGTTTGGACTGCAAACCAATAAGAATTTCCTTGCAATGTAACATCAACCAAATTTCAAATTTCAAGCCCAGGCCATATGTATTTCAGTACTTGCTCTTTGCATAGGCAAAATTTAGAATATCAAATACTTTCACACAATAAAAAATTCCAATAATTTTGGTTCAAATATGCTGAAAGTTTTAATTTCAAAAGTGCTGAGAAAAAGAAAGCTTCCAATTCAGACCAGGTTTGACGCACAACATTTCATTTCAAGTATGTTAGGTTGCAATGCTTTTCAGGAGTTGAAATGAAAGCCACCTCATCAGACTTTCTCTTCATTATTATGCTCATCTTAGAGAATATAACACAAAATTGTTCAGAGGGGAATTCTTCATTATGTTCTGGGCTGTGTAATCCTCTGAGGAGTGCAATTCACGAGGGAGAGTGCACTCCTGAACAACACCCTGGGAATTGCTAGGAAATACGATTTGATGTTAGGCACATCCAATTAACTAACCGATTCAGTCTTTGGAACTGCGTTGAAGCAAAACAGTTCTTTTTATTTTCTCAGTGTAAAAGTCTAGACTAGCAAAACTGCTGTTGCATTTTCTGTCTTTTTAAGACATAGAGTAATAATTTTTACTTTCTTCCTACCTATATTTGGACATTCAGTTACATTATGGGGAGAAGAACCCTGCAAATCATTTAAAGATTAACAGATTTCAAAATTGCCTTTTATCTTTCCCATTTGACTTCTTAAAGAAGTGCAATGAAAAAGCAATGCAAGTCAGGCATTCAGCTTCATAAAGAGTCTGTACAAATGGCATACTAGAAAAATTTGGCCTCTGAGCTAAAGAGCTCATTCCCATCCGTTAACCATATTTTTAAAGTACAATTCTGGGAGTTTTTTACCATTTTAATGACTTGTGTTATTTTGCCCCTGAAAATACCAGCCACTTTTTCCAGTGTTGTGAGCAAAAACAAAGGGAAGGCTTAAATTTGAGGACAACTACTTCCTTACAATGTGTGTAATCTCACTGTAAGGCTACTACTAAGCTTTAGACTTTCATGGAATTACAGAATAGTTAGTTAGGGTTGGAAGTGACCTCTGGAGATCACCTAGTCCAACCCCCAAAACTTTATCAGCTTTGCAGATGGAGGTGATTCTGTCAAGTTTTCAGTGAGCACAGCCTGATCACTGCAGGGGCTGATACAGATTTTAACACTGATAATATATATAACATTCCCTGTCAGCAAGAGATCTACAAAACAGTCAGTCTCCAAACTCCAAGCTGCAATTGGAAGCTTTGATTGCTCTAGGTAGGTCTTGACTTGTTAAAAAATAATTGGACTTCTCTGTTCCATTTTAATTTCTGTTATATTGTCTATTACTATCTCTTAATCTCTGGTGCATGTATCTGTTACTACTGCACCTCTGTTTTGATACAGAGATCTAGATGTCATGTTAGTTTGTTGTCATGACATTGCTGCTGTGGTTTCTGGGTCTTGCTTTTAACTGGGTTCAGAAAAACCTGGCCACTGGGGAAAACTGTGAAATTACAGGAAGTTTCTGACACTCCCCATGGAAAGTTATTGAGCTTGAAGAGGAAAAGGTATTTTCCATTCCATTCTGACAGGTAGAAGTGCTATACATGATACTTTCATCGCTAAATGCATTTAAATTAATACGAAGCATCCAGCTCTATCTCAAGAAACACTCACAGTTCTAACAAATAATCACTTCCTCCTGACTCAGGTGATTCACCTTCTAAATTTAGCTTTCTGTAAGAATGAAAAATGAGGACAATGTACCAGTTTTTATACTGAGTCAAAAGGAAACTAGATATTATTTAAAAATACTTTACATTACTTAGTAACACATTAACTATAAAACTTAGGTTTCTAGATCAGACCTGTCTTTTCAGAATACTGGCCTTCTGCTAGATCTAGCTTTAACAGATGAAATTTGAAAGGAGACATTCACAGTTTGTTCTTATCCTAGAATGCATAACAAGATGTATAGTAATACCAAAAATCCTTTAATTATTTAAACACTGCTATATGTGATCTTGAAGCTCTTCAAATAATGTGTGGATTTGATAGTCCTGGTTATTCAGCTGGAGATCTTGTAGTAAAACTTAATTTTCATCTGTTAACAACAGATCCACATTTATGGCTCAGGTCTTTTAAATTCCTCTGCCACAAATTCTTACTCCTTGTCATATCCTGCCCAGAGCAATACAAATGTGCTACTTTAAAGAATTTGCTCAGTTAACAAATGTTGTGCTTTGTGAAGTTTCTCAAAGCACTTCAACATTTTAATTATTTCTAGCTTATATCTATTTTAAATAAATTTACATGTATTGCCAGATAGTTAGGACTGTTATAACAGCTAACTTATATATTAAACAAAAATAAATTTTCTTCTGTTTCACTTTTCAATTTCTTACATTTGACAGAAGAAAATAACAGAAGTTTTCCCCAAATCTCTCAAATTTCTGAACATAAATAGTTCTAGATGACATTTCAAATTATAAAAGAATTTATAAAACTGATGTTATTGCCAGCTTTTCCTGCAGGAAAAAAAAAAAAAAGAACTTTTGCACAGATTTAGTGGTTTTGTCTCTATTTAGATTACAGTGGGCACAGAATAATTATAAATCAAAGTGATAAAAAGAAAAAAATAGGGCACAGCAATAAAATGAGGACAGCACAAGAACTACAAGATAATTTTTTAATTGCCCTGCATTTAAATTTAGGTTTCTATTACCCTTTTGAACAATGTCTGAAGACCTTTTGTAGTAGTAAAATACAATCAGATGGCTTTACATTATAAAAATTATTGATTCATACCAATACCTCTGTTCTTCTTCTGACTGGGCTGTATTCCTCAGCTACTCCCCTTAAACATGCCACCAAGTAAAATTAGCAGGAAAAAGGTATGTGTACTGTCATTTCCCCAAGATGTTGTGTTAGCATTATGGTAAATTAATATATTTATGAAAATAAATATGCAGGTTCCACTGGACATGATACCTTCCTATACTGAATGTCTTCTTGATAGATTGAATATCTTCAGCTGTAAGGCAGCAGTATATGTACTTTACTGCGTGAGTAGCTTCTCAGTCATTTCAAAAAGATAAATAAAACCAGCTCCATTAACACCAGGCTCCACACATACCTTCCAGAGTATCAGGGAAACTTCCTTTGGTTTAAATCCTGTATCTCACTTTAGCTTCTGTCCAGTGTAAAACCAGGTGAACAGTTTCAGTTTGCTTCCTTCATGCTTTGTTCTGTTTATACAGCAAGGTAAAAATTTACTGTATACAACTCCAGCACAGTAGAATACAAAAACTTTGTTTCATTAAAAGAACTAGAATGTGAAGCCCAGAACAAAAACAGAAACTAAAGTAAATTTAGGGTGTCTTCATAGATATGATCTGGCATCAAAACATCTGTTTGCCTCAGGAGATTGCTGTTGATGAAAATCACACGGAAAGTCCCATAGCATTATCACAATTCTCTCCATAGCCATAAATAAAAACTCAGAGCTAAATATGTGTTCTTTTCCTTCACAAATTTACAACTATATTATAAGCAAATGTTATTAGTAGTATGTAGAAAGTAAGGATTACACAGTCACATTAAGTGCAAGAATTAAAAAATACCTTCTTTGGCTCAGGGTAACGCAGCCAAATTTTTTGGATCATATTTGGAGTTTTGGATCTGCTGTCAATGCAAAGCTGACACACATGCAAGTGGTCAGAACATGCCAGTAAATCATGGCACCCATCTTGTTATCAAGCCTGCTCAGGATTCCTGTGTATCTATCTGTCATAAACCAGATCACTATTCAAACCAATAGGTTACCACAAAAAGCAGGAAGTCTGGCATATTTACTAAAAGGTGATTTCAGGATGTATATATATTGTACTGAAAGCAGAGATCATGAGTGTAAAGCAAATAATATAAATTACTTATCTGCTAATCAAACATATTCACCAAATGATAGACTTGGTGTAGTTCATCTGTTGCAAAGTACATTAACAGAGGAAATCAATGGCTAGAAAAGCTGAAAATATACATTCTAAAGGACCAAGGGGAAAATCTATTATCTTTGTTACAGGCAAATGCTTCCTGTTCTGATTTAAAAACTGCTGAAACAGTCATTAACACTTAACAAAAAGAAAAAAGAAACAGGGAAACAGACTGCGGTGCATTGTTCCAAGTGTTTTGTTGTCTATTTTAAAGTGAGAGCTACAGAGAAATTGCTAGGCAATCTTCTTGAAGCCCTTCTTGATTAGAAGGTGTACTCATCACTACTTACTAATATTGATTAAATGAGTGCTGAATAGTGAATTCTACAAAATTCTATGAATTTTATTTTTCAAGTGTGCTTCTAGGCAATGGCTCATTATTACCTCACTTGTCTGCCCCTACACCCTTTCTGTCTATTTTACACCAAGTAAGAAACAAATATCCTTGTCTGCAGCTGTTACAAGTCACCTTAATATATATTAACTTTTAAGCAATTCCACTGATTTAGTCCTAAGTTCTTTAATGTGCTGAATTATTATCTAAAGAACACTGGGAGAACTTTGCAGCTGCAGGTATAAAGCAGATGTAGCCTGGCAGAGCTCCCCAGCATGATTCATATCAGCTGAACTTCTCTTCGTGTGTGTTTAAAATAGACTCAAAAATCTGAAAACACCTATTGAATGCTTTCTTAAAATCTGACTCCACTTTTGATCCCATTGAAGTAGAAGAACCTTATCTGATCCCTCTGAATCTGCATAGCAAGTTTTCTCATGAGGCTACCCAGCTCTGCAAACATCATCAGCGTTATCATTAGGAGAACAGCCTTTCTCACAGTACTTAGGAACTTGCTTTGCTAAAATCAGGAAGGGAGGTCCTATGAAAATGGAAAATAACACAACGTAGGAAAAGTGACTCACAATGTATTGAGTTCTTAAAGGTCCTAGATGAAATGATAATAACCTTTACTTTCCAATAACTGAACCAAACCTTTTCTTTAAGCTCAGACTGAATTTATTTCATGTCAACTTCCAAATCACTCAGAAATGCTTCATCTGCTCTAATATCTTCCTTCATATCTGCAATGGACATCCCGTTTGAACTTGAGCAGTTTGAGTTCAAGACTACTACTTGGTTGTCTTGTTTTCATGCACAGCTGTGTTATAAGGATCAATCAATAGGGTCTTCAGTGTCTTTTGACATGCAGGTTGAAGACACAAAGAGAGCAGGTAGCTAGACATCATAAAAATGTAGTTAAATACAGAAGCTTCAAATATATCATTCTATACCAGTTTTGGTTTGTTTGGTTTTTTTTTCTTACTAATCACTTGCAGTATTTTGTTGCACTGTTACAAGATTTCCTGTAGTGTTTATTCTAACTGAAATCGTGCTCTCTCACATGAATACTTATATCCAAATCTTGAGAAAAATCTCAAAGTGCCATCTGTGATGGGAAACTGCCACTGTACTGAAGCCAGCACCTGAGATAAATGCTCTGTCTTCTGTCATTGCTGCAACAACTTGTATCTGGTGTCTACACAAGGAGGCAAGACTCAGACATCCAGTCTTGGATTAATGGTTTCCAAGACTTCTTTTCTCCCATCACTTCCATGGGAAGAGACTTTTCTCCTTATCTACCATGTTATTTGTTCTTTCAAATACCACAATGCCCTAAATTTCACAAATTATTAAGGAGTTCAATGTAATTCAGAAGTTCTTTGAATTATTTTTGTTCTGAATAATTACAACTTACTACTCCTATGGAACTTTAAATAGATGGAAGATCTTTTAAGCACATGCATGTCTTTAAGCACAAAATATTCCCTGGGTCTAAAAAAACTACTGGAAGATATAAATACCTATGTGAGTGCCCCGAGGGTTCAGGTCTGGTGACTTCCTGCCTGGAAGTACATAGACATTGCCTTCTCACCTGGCAAGGATGTGTAGGGACATGTTCATGAGCATTTGCAATCAACCCATTGAATTCAGTGAAATAGCTAATGCTCTAAATTAGGTACCAACTTGACTCCTCTGTTGAAATTAGTCCAAAGAAATTAAGATCCTTAGAGTATTTAATTGGACACCTCCAATTCTATCTGTGTAACTCTGAGCTACCACGAGAGTCAGAGGCCTTTTCGACACTATCTGCAGAGAGAAGAAAGAGTGGGCAGTTTGAGATGTAACCAAAAAGGCATGCACACCAAATACACAGCTGCTTAGACCCAGTGAGGAGGAAACAGGAAAAAGGATGCATGTTTGAACTCCTGTCTTTCTCTCTTTGAAGCAGCCCTGATTCAAATCCAGATATCATATACACAGGAAATAGAGCCATGAAGCCCCAAGGCTCTGCTGGTCGCTCTGTAGACCTGATACCAAACAAGCTTTGCCCACCTATACACTCAGCCTGGCATAGGAAAGGAAAGGAAAGATTTCATACAGCCATCAGAGAAGGGCCAGGTGATGACAAGAGCTGTGTCTGTGCAACCCCTATCACAACAGCACCTGGGCCAGTAACAAGGCTCCCAGGCGCTACTGTAACACACACCAAAATCTGCTCTGCAGCAACTCGCATCTTGGTGTGGCAGGATAGCCCACCCTGGTAAGACCTAAAATCCAGTCAGAGAATGCATATAGCGCAAGCCATCATGCAAGGTATCATGCAAGTTCAACTGCTGGTGCCACAGTGCTGTCTTGGTATTGATTATGCTAAAACCATCCTGGTTCACCAGACTTTGAATCAGATAAGCTGGTAGTTGGCCTGCAAATGCGTGACTAGCAGTCAATCACTTTATACTATAAAAGCCCTCTTTCAAAGAACTCCCATGCAGTCAGGTTCTTCTGACGTGATCCTTCTTGCAGTGTAAGTGTGGAGATTCCTCCCTTGGGTGGCGAAGTCTTCCAAGGAGATTCCTCAAAGCTGAGAGAAAGAGATCTCCCCAAGAGTGTTGGTTTGACTGAGTTACATCAATCTTTAATTAATGATTATTTCTTTTTGCTAGATTTACTACAGTTGCTTCAATATAGTGCACTGTCCCATCTTATACTATACTACTAGTAGTTTTAATGTTTGTACTGTGTAGTAAGTAATTCTGATTAAGATCTTTGATCATTTTTAATAATAAATGATTCATTTTATATAAATATTCTCTTTTTGCCAATCATTAAACTTGCAGGACAAAAGTCAGTCCATCACACTTCCATAATTTCTTTAAATTTAAACCATTGACATAATCCAAGGCTAAGATTGGATTCAGCTGCACCTAGACTCCTCTCTGAGAAGGAGTTGAGAAAGAGAGTCCTTTCTGCACCTTGTGGTTCAACAGTAGGGTTTTGTTTGGGGTTTTTTTAATAGATTTTGTCTAAGCCCTCCACTCCCACCCATGACACTTGTCACACAAAGCCAAAACGTGGCTGTGCATTTTCCCATGGCAAACTCAGCTGTATCTGTCAGACCAGTGCAGATCTTACACTAATTTGGAAAACAGCAAAATGTAGGAAACACAAAAGTGCCTGAAAAGTCTCTGAAAAATTCCATCAATCATTCCACTGCCTAAGCCTTAAGGATTTCTATCAGCTAAGAAAGAAAAAAATCTAGGGTGAGGAGATGACAATAAAAGAAAAAGATCATAAGTGGGGGAAAAAAAGAATTTATAAACTAAAAACAACTTTCAACTTCTTCATTTTGGATGAGAGACATTCCCCTTCTGAGACCCAAATTCTTTATAGGTTAGAGCCAGGACATGAAAAATATATTTTCTCTCCTCTCTTCCAGTTCCCATGTGTCAGTCATCACAAGACAGCTGCAGATCAATTCTATTTACAGAGATGCTATTTAGCTTTTGGGACAGATCCTCTGGAGGATTCAGACCCAAAGGGTTTTGCAATGAATGACTATAAACTCTTTAGAAGGGATAGGCAAGGAAGGAGAGGTGGTGGGGTAGCCCTGTATGTTAGGGAGTGTTTCAATTGTCTAGAGTTTTATGATGAGGATGATGGAGTTGAGTGTTTAGTTTAAGACTCAAGATGAAGGCCAAGAAGTCAGATACCATGGTGAGAGTCTGTTGCAGACCACCCAACCAGGTGAAGAGGCAGAGGAAACAGCAACTGGGAGGAGTCTTGTAATTGCCGGTCCTTGTTGTCATGGGGAAATTACCAGATGTGTGCTGGAAATACCATACAGCAGAGATGAAACAGTATAGGAGGTTCCTGTAGTGTGTGAAACAAATCTTTCTGACCCAGCTGATGAGTGAGACAACTAGAGAAAGTGCCCCACTGGACCTGTTGCTTGTGAAGAGAGGACTCGTGGGTGATGGTGGTTGGTGGTTGGTGCCCAACTGATGTGACAGTTGGGCACAGTGATCATGAAATGATAAGAGATTCTTGAAGTAAGAAGAGGGGTCAGCAGAACTGTTCATTTGGGCTTCTGTAGGGCAGACTTTGTCCTGTGTATGAAAGTGGTTGTCAGAATACCTTGCCCTCAAGTTGCACCAGAGGAGGTTTAGGTTGGATATTAGAAAATGTTCTTCACAGACACAGTTGTCAAGTATTGGAACACGCTGCCAGGGAAGTGGTTGAAGCATCATCCCTGGAGGTATTTAAAAGACATGTAGGAGATATGGTTTAGTGCTGAACTTGTAATTACTGCGTAAACAGTTGGAAATGATAATCTTAAGGGTCTTTTCCAAGCTAAAAGATTCTATGATTCTGTGAGGGGATGAGGAGGTGCTGATAACTGCCACATTGCTTGCACAGCTCACTTTAGCAGCCACACTCCAGAGTTAATAGTTTATCTTCCACTTCTGCAGTCTCAGAAGGAAGAGGAAGATAGAGCATACAGAGTTCAGAGTGCCAGAGACTTTACAACTTCGTCTCATCTTTTCTATCTATATCAGTGTAAATATTTTTTTAGTTATCAATAACTTTCTAACATCACTTCTTTGACTTAATTAGTACTATAAGGAGTATAAGTACAATTAAAAAAAAAATACAGCAAGTAGTCTTTAGATAGAAGTAGTATTTCTAGCAGTAGAAGACTAAAGAGAGTGGAAAAGTACTCACAAGTAGCTGAAATCTGTAATAAAATAGTAATTGTTACAAGCTTTCATACATAAACTAACCCATACTAATGAAGGATTGGTTCCATATGCTTGTCTTCAAAATCACATACTTTGTTTAAAGCAGAATAAGTAACGCAAGAAAATACGGCATCATATTTTCTTTGTGAAAAAGACACAAAATTCCTTATGTATCTAAAAAAAATGAAAGAAAAAAAGGATTACATAATGTTTTCTGAGTAATGATAAAAGTGGTCATCTGTTATACTTCACTTTCATCCATAGGTATCAGGGTCAGACTTACTTTTTCTGTTTGCCAGAAGAGAAAACAAGCCACAAAAGACCAAGTGACTGCCCAGGGTCATCCATCAGGCCGACACAGCTTTGGAAATAAATACAAGTTTCCTGAATCTCAGCCCAATGTTCTGTCCCCAGCAATAAATGAATGTCCATCTTAACCACCAGAGGACAACATTACCCAATCATTGTCATGCCTCTGAAACTGAAGGCCCTCTGGAAAACACAAGGTATTTGCAGTTCAGTGGCCTCTGCAGTGTCTGACACTTCCAGTGTTTGTAAAGTCATTTTTTAAAGCAAGAAATGGGTGACCTCCATAATTAGTTGTAATAAAATTTGCCACTCCATTGCTTTCCTACATATTAATATGGTTTTGAAACTTTCACTCCGGAGGCTTGTTCTTGATAGGCTTCTGTATCTAGCCAATATTTTATAGGCAACATTTTTATTCAATAATACTTTAAGTGCAACAACAAATTTGACAAATGAAGCATCTGTGTGAAATATACAAATTAAATTTCACATGGAGAAGGCAAATCTGAGGCTGTCTGAGCAGAGATTATAACAGCAGTATGATTGCAAATATAGCACTGATGAAACTTTTGGAAAATATCCTTCCTTTCTTCATGAGAAAGTAACTTGTAGGCAGATGTCTACACATTTTTAAAGTCTGGAGACTCAACGTCTTTACAGAGTAATTACTAGATAACAAAATTTTAAGCACTGCCTGGATCGTTAGACTTTGGTAAAGGTGACTGAAATGATCTCAGGGGAATCAAGAGCTTGTTTAGAACAGGGATATTAAGCGGTAGTAATTAAGTAACACGGTGGGAGTGTGAGTCCCAAGAGAAAACATGTTGCAATGACAATGTTTATTACACATCTCAATTACTTTTTACTGTGCACTTCAGCTTTCTGCAGTAGAAATGTACCACTATTTCAGATCCAGAAGCCAGAAGCACTACACAGACGTCCTGAGTGCCTTCTCTGGTCCTGAGACCAAGTGGCACAGTCTAGTCATAACCACCCTGAAATGGTAAACTGGCTGTGGAAATAGGATGGCCATATCCAAAGTGTCCAGAGTTAATAGCTTATCCTATATTACTTCTCAAACTGGCAGATTGATAATACACTACAGCTGTGCATGGGTCTGTTTGAACAGTTTAACAGTGCAGGCAGCCTACTTCTGCCCCTCTGCCTTTGCCCTGGCACTGTTTATTTACTAGTCTAAACAGAGCCAATGATGATCTCCTGGCAAAAACAATATGCTTCTCAGGTGTGATGGATAAACAAAAAATGGGCAAAGGATGGACAAAGAAGAATGACAAATGGAGAGGGAAGATAGGGACAAAGTTCTTAACTGGGAAAACTCTGAGTTAGCGGTATTGTAGATAAATGTGAGCAATACAGGACAGAAGAAGGGAGGATGCTGCAATAGTCAAATTATGAAAGGCTGAGGGATGGAACTAGTTAAGGGTTTGGAGCAGCATCTGCATTTTAGAGCTACTAGGCAAGAGGAATCTTTGAAGTTCAGAGTCAGCTGTGGGCTGGGGCTCAGCTGAAGACAATTCTGAGATCAGGGAAGGTGGTGCTATTCTTGGCGAGTAGAAAGGAAGTAGCAGGGAGGGCTAAGGAGACAATGTACTGTTGATTATGATTATCTACCACTAAGCTGGATCCCCACAAAGCAGAGGCAAGTACATGGCCTCTGACTAGACTTAGATACCTGAACACCTGACAGTCTCCCAGAGGCTCCTAACTGTGAAGGAAGCCTGCAGTTCATTTTCCATATTATTCAGAATGATTAAAAGAGACACAGAGGTCAAAAGAGAAGCAAAAGAAGCTGCCCAGATGGCGAACATTACCGCAATAACACACATTAAAGTGATCATCCCTGTCCTACTGATGTGCTGGTAAGGCCAGAGCTTCAATCCATCCAAGCTCAGGAGGCAACAGTGGGTGCTAAAATTATTCAAGCTGCCCTCTTAGCCAAGTATTTACCTTTCAAGATGCTGCAGTCCTGCAAGTCCAAGATCACAGAAGCTACTGGGGAATCCAAAGAGTGTCTGAGAAATGGATTCAGCATCCTTCCATCCAATCATCACCTAAAGCACTGTGGAGGAAGGGCACAATCTCTGTTACAGTAGTCTAGCCAGCAAGATAGGGCAACCAGAAAAGAGCCTGGAAAACCTTTAACTATTCTATTGCTTATGGGAGCAGCTGAATCAGAAAAAAACTTACAGACCACAGCATAAACATGGTCACTCTTTCACACATGACAGCATGCATGTGTGCGTGCACACTCAGACATGATTGGAAAATGCTGGAAATCATCCAGAAACTCAGATTTTCAGAAGCATCCAGCTCTTACTGCCTATGTCTAAACTAATAAGTAAGTTCAATAGTGCTGGCATCTTGGTAGATAACCGTAGCCTCTTTACTTCATAACTGTTGGAAGGTGACTAACATGGTTTTGGAACAGGGGCAACTAACGCTCTCTTAGGCAGGGACAATATTGGTTTCTGATGAGTCAGGGACCGTTTCCAGTCTGTATCTATCTGGATACAGACCCTCTGTTTTGAATTTAAAAATAGAGGCACAGTCAAAAAATTCTGGTTGGGTTTGTTGCCTAAAATCATGAGAAAAAAACTCAGCAGCCCATATTAGAATAAATAAGATAGAGAGCAGGTCTTTGAGGAAGGCCTTCTGGCACAAGGAGTACAAAGGCATGCACCCGTGTCCAGGGGTTCCACAATTTATGGTCCAATCTGAGAACTATTCTGCCCACAGATCCTCCCCAGATCTGCCCCCCTGGTACGTCTCCCTGGAATTGAGTTGAAGGTCCCAAGACCCCTTTCTTCCTCATCTTCCTCTTTTTCACGGCATGTACTGTGTCTGGAGCTTCTCCAGGGTTCCAGGTTTGAAGGTTGGTTGCTTTGACTATGATGGTATATTCTTGTTCTGGCCTGGGGTGCATATGTTCTTTAACAAAGAGTATTTACTATAGTCCTGCATTGGAAGGAGCCTAGAGAAGCCTAAAGATTTTAGAAAATTTGATATGAAGTGGGGAATAGGGTTTGGTAAGTGTTAACTACTATTCTGAAGTATGAGAGACTATACAACTATACTAAAAATCTATATTTACTAGACAGCTACTTTAAAATCTACAAAAAGCTAAAAATCCTAAAGATCTTAAGGCAAGGTTCAAGGACAAAGAACGGGTTCTGATACTGTTCAGTGTACTATTCCAGATGTATCCAGACTCATTATTCTGGGATGAATAATAGTTTTGCTACTAGCAATTTTGCTTTTTCTTAACAGGAGTTTAAAGTAGATAAACTGCATATTGGTAGCTAGAGGTATCCTCTAGAAGTGTGATACAGAGTGTGATAGTAGTAGTAGTTGGCCAACAGCTGATGTTTTGTGGTTCTGTGAATACTGCAATACATACATAAATATTTGTGTGGAAAAAAAATACCTTATAGCAATAAACTCTGCCTGGCAAATTATGGTGCAATTTAGTGTGTGTTTTACTCACTTTCTCCATACTGCCAGATAATCACATGGACAGGCAGCATGCTGGGGATTTCATTTGTCAAGACTGTTGCTAAGGAAAAAGATATTAAGGACTGAGAAACTCGTGGAAGCTCTTCATGCGCTGAGGTGCCAAAAGAAGACAGGAGATTTAACAGCTGAATCCTGAAAGGCTTTGTGTTGGCAGCCAGCATATGACTCAAAGTTTGCTATTATCTTTTCTCTCAATGTGGAGATACAGCCCTGTAAGGACTTAAAGAAAATTGTTGCCTGTCTTAGACAGCTAAGGCTACAGAAGGACTTTCTCATGAGATAAGCACAGAACGGAGTGACAGGATGTTCCTAACTCCAGGCCTGGCAAAGGCAAGAATACATCCTGAATAATCCATCCTGACAAAAATTCCCACTGTGGTGAACTCTGTAAAGAAGCAACAGCTTGTATGCATATCACTGGGCAAACAAATATCTCCCCGAGTTATGGGACAGGTGGCATCTGCAACCACCACTGAAGCCGCCTTCAAATACGACCTGAAACTTAGACTGCAAGTTAAGCTACCACAGCAGGAACTTGAGACAAAATAAAGGTGGTACTATTGTCCAGGTGTTATCTCAGACCTAGGGGGAGGTTAACAAAGCTGGGGGAGAAGAATGTATTACTGATTATGGACACAAATGCAAAATTTATGGGCCACAAGGAAAGTCAACTCAGCAACTGTGATGAAATCAGCTCTGACTTGGTAAAAGGTAGTTCTGGCAGGGGGAGATCACAAGTACTGACTCACAACCGACTGATTCAAGAAACTCATAGACTCAAGAGAAAGACCGAGCATGCAGGCTAATTTACATTAAAAGTGAAGGAATCATTTAACTAATAGAGAACTGTGTAAACAATGCACATTAATTCCTTTGTTTACTAAAGTGTATAAATAGTGAAAAGTTTTGGATGACCTTGGGACCCCCATACCAAGAAGCCAGGTGCGAAAAGGACCAACAGGACACCACTGGATCCAGGGGCAATGACTACCTTCTATTTGATCTTTCTCCCCACTCCACTCTTTTCTATTTCTTTCTATCTCTCTACCTCACATTCATTGTTAAATAAACCCCATATTATTGACTTTGGCATATGGTCTTGTTTGCACCTTAATTTGGGCAGAGACTTCTCTCACTAATCGGATCATAGCAAGCTCTCACGCTCTACTAAACTAGGAGTAACTACCAGGTCTCTGTAATACTTGCTT
The DNA here is from genome assembly GCA_013396775.1 of Cephalopterus ornatus. Classification (NCBI taxonomy): domain Eukaryota; kingdom Metazoa; phylum Chordata; class Aves; order Passeriformes; family Cotingidae; genus Cephalopterus; species Cephalopterus ornatus. Next base: position 27,451 of record VZRE01004455.1, on the reverse strand, counting down.
CTACCACATGCACCCTTTTATACAGCTGTTTAATCGCTATAGCCACCTGTAATGCTAGGAGTAGTTGTGGGCCGATGCTGCCACATCTTAATAAATATATCTAGAGGCATTTATCAATACTGATAATGTTTCTGAGGCTGGAAGATGCTGCAGTGTGTATGCACACATAGTTACAATTTTGCTCCTGCTTGTCACAGCTTTAAGCCTTGAAGGGCTCTGCATCCTGGTAGCTGTTTTCCACACTGCTCAGTATCAATCATTCTGCTGCAGATAAACAACAGACACTCGGTCCTTTCATGGACAACACTATGCTGCTCTGAAGTGTGCACAGTCTCTGCTCACCTTCTGAAAGAGAAAAATTCTGATTCAAAAAACCTAAAAGACATTCTAATGCCAGTGATTGCACTAGTGTTTCTCTGTGCTTATAAACATCTGCAGTTAAAAAATTGGAGGCTGACCTAAGCTTCTCTTCAGAAACTGAGCAAAATTAAGATTAACCTGAATCCTACAATAAATAACATATCACTCATTACCATTTAGGAAAATAAGGTAACTTGGTCCAAAAACTTCATGTGTATTATATGCTTTGGTCTAAGAAAAATGCTATTATTTATAGTGAAATAATGAAATAATGGTAATACAGAAGCTTTCAGGTGGCCAAGGAGGGATTTTTATGGCTCCAAGGCTAATTTATCATAACTATTATTTATTGCCCCTTTAAAAAGCTTTTATATCATTACCATGCCTGCTTTTTCTCAAGGATCAACAAAACATAAATGTTTTCTGTCGTTTAATGTACATTTGGGATGAAGTTCCTCCATATGGAGATACTACATTACTCTCAAGATCCTTATGCTCCCTGACCCCCCCCTCCCTTCCCATCTCTAGGTGCCCTATTGTACCTTGTCCATGGAAGAGTTTCCTTACTGCACAGTGCTTTGGTCACACAGAAATGTAGGAGTATATTAGGGAGAGGAGGGAGGCAAGTCAGTAAATGGGCTGCAGTGTTTTGACCTGGATATAATAAGCACCCACACGTGAAATGAAACAGCACTCCTGAGAAAGTACTTTATTCTGATTTCAAGTTTGGTTGGGTTTCAACCTCCTCCTTCCCAGGAAGTTACATACCAAAAGATTGTCCCAGCTTTACACAGGGAAGGCTAGTTAAGCCTCCTTGTATTTAAAAGAATAAACCCAAGTCATACTTACTGCCATTTTATGGTTTAATAAGTAGTTAAATGCTTATCTGTGTTTCTAAAGACACCATTCCCTGCTTCAATGGTATGTCTTTGTCTGGAGTGGGAGGATAGTCCAGTCTTCTCTCCTGTGATATACCTCTTATGACCAGCCTGCAGACTGATGGGAATGTACAGAGTTAAAATATGCTGGTCAAAATCTGTTCCCCAACAGCCCACTGGCAGAGCACAGATAGGGAAAATATCTGCTCACAAGCTGGCAGATTTTTTTTCTTACTATCTGCATTCAAAATATAACCTCGAATAAGGATACTTATTTCTACCAATTGCATGACCATTCACAGCTCAAGGGCTACTAGCCATAACATAACAGTCAGAGCTTTCTATATATTAAACAAATTTTCTGCTTGAAGCAAAAACCAAATCAAAATGGGAGTGTCACAAAACACCAATGACTCCATACCATGACACCAAAAAGACACAGTGACTAAAGTGACTAATAACAGTGATAGAATAAACCTCTCTACATTCAAAAGATATCTAATCTCTTATGTGACTCACTGCTCTCTTGGTTTCAGGTTATTTATTTGTATCTGTGACCAGAAAATGGAAAATCATCAGAATTATCTGGGAAAATAGGCCTGTAAATGACTAGGTTAGTCACCACGCTTCACCCTCCATAATCAAAACATATTAAGTCATAGTTTTTAAGTCTGTATAATTCCAATCCCATTCACACAACCTACAAATGCTATTCATTATCCATAACATGCAAGTCAAGCCCTCAGTGACTGCAGTACACTACAGGAAGAGAGATTCATAGGCTGGAATAGGGGCTGCTGCTGGCTGTGGGTTCACAAGTAGACAACTCTTGAGGCTGCAAAGTACAATGAGACATCACCTCATCTCCAGCATCATGCCTCTCCCAGACAGGAAGAAGAAAAAAAAGAAACCTGATAGAAGAAATGCTACGTGTTCCTGTGGACAGAAAATTAGTTCTACTACTGCTAGAAAGCAGTGACCAGTACTGGTCTTAAATTGGTGCAGCACGACTGACTGGGCTGGATTTAGCATGAACTATAGTCATTACCATGTAATCACATCAAGCTCCAGAGGAAAATTAAAAAAAAACAACAACAACAAACAAATAAACAAAATAGAAAACCCCCACCAAAATAACTGCAAGATTCTTCACAGGCATTCTGGCATTCCTCAGTGCTGGTGAATTCGTTTTCTCTCTTCCTTTTTGCTGTAGCTTATATGGCACCTTGTTCTGCAGAAATCTGAGGAAATGATGCGAAGTCAAGCATCTTTCTGGACTGGGAACAGATTGGAACCTATAAATGATTACAAGAGGCAAACAGAAATGTAACGATGATATTCAGACCTGAAGGTGAGTCCTTGGGGATGCAGTACAAGATGGAACAACAAAGAAAAGCCATGAACTTCTCACTACCTGGCTGATGTCTCCTGGGTTTTCCTACAGTTGCTGAAGAGGCTCAGCTAACTCCAGAAGAACATTGAAAGTATTCAGAGTTCCTACTTTGAATTTCTCCTCAATATCCTGGATACTTGGAGAGAACGATCATGCCAGAGAGAGCACATTTTCTTCTGAACAAAAAAGTAGAAGTGAAACACTCAAGCCTGAATCTCTCTGCCTATACCCCAGGCCTATATGGTTGGAGTGCCTCACCTTAGTGCTGGGGAGCTCCTGTAGTTTCCTGAACTCAAAAATTATTCCAGGGGCAATCCTGCAGTATTAGATCTACATTTACAGTGTATGCTCCACAAAATATTAAGAATTAGTTTTTTTTTTTTCATTTCTATGTTTCATGGTTTTCTGCATAAAGTTTTTGAGGAGGGAAGTAGTTTGGTTTTGAATGAGTGGAATAAATCAGGGCCACAAACCCATATCCCCCCACCCATTTTTAATGACTTGCTAAATCCAGTTCTTATTCGTTCTGCAGTCACAGGCTAAACTGAGAAGGATTACAGATGGGTGGCACCTGTTTGCTGAGTTCATACTGAAGAATATAATAACACCATCCACTGGTGTCTTAATGAATTCCCATTTATACAGTGTTCTTATTCCCAGAACTTCCAAAACAGCAACACACACATAGCTCACCTTTATTTTGTGCAAAATCCCCTGAAAAGTATGCAACAAAAATATGCAAATATGGCAGGCAATGCAATGCCATTACTTCCTGAAAATGAATAAATTAACATAGTCTTTGGCAAATCCTCTTACTTAGGCAAATCCTATTTTTCAGATAAAGAAAATGTCTCCTGGTTTTCATTTTGAACAAAGAACTATCTCTGAACAGAAAATATCTCTGCAGGCATAAGCACAGCATTTATTCTTGGTAATCATAGCTAAATTTATTAGAGTCTTTTCTCTTCCACCACATGTGACAATATACCTCCTGGCTGTTGTGACGGCACCTGAGGGCTGAAGAGAGACACATTTTCAAGCACATAAATTGCTTTTCTTTCAATTCAGCTGGGTTATGATTTGCTAGAACAGAAAATTGCCCAGTTCAGAAAGGAGGAAAGAAAAGTTAGAGACCCCTAACAGATTCAGAGGAGGGAGAAGAGACATCAAAGAAAAGGTCCTTTCTAATAATACAAATCTGGGTGAAAAAATAAAACAAAACAAACAAACAAAAAAAAAGAATTGTTTTCACCAGTTAAGACTGCAGCACACTCTTTCTGTCCTGAGGCAGAGCCAAGTGGTTCTGTTTTAACCAGGTTTTCCTAAGGGCCTGAAATTGGGGATGCTTCAGGGACAGACACAACACAAGGTAAAGTAGAGGGCACACACAGCCAGGGGACAACTCTTTTATTTGGACTAAGTGATGAGCTGTATCCAGGTTCCCATTTTAGTGTGATCTGCCAAGTAGAAATATCAGCATGTACTGGAAAAGTAGTGGTAGTAAATGCTGGATTCCCAGACAGCACTGGACCTGCTTTGCCTGCACCAGCCCAGTTAAGCCTGTATCTGCATTGCCAGTTCAACTGCTCTCAGTAGGCATTTGACAGCACCACTGCCATCAGCAGCTAATCAAATAGGTAAAAAGAGCTATATCTTTCCCAAATAATCAACTTTCCCTTCTTCCAGCCAGGCAGCAATCTAGACAAAACCAGGATAAGGGTGGTAGGAAGTGCTAGCAATGAGGCTAAGCTTTAAGTTTTACTTAATTGTCATTATCTTTCCCAGTTTCTGAAATATCCACATGCAAAGCCTGTAACTCGGTAGAAATCTTTCAACAATGGATTTTGTGATACACTTCTCAAGGACTTTTGCCACTAAGTTAATTTAGTGTTAAAGACACACACACAGAAAAGACACAAATATAAATTCTGTGGAAGTTATTGGAGGTTTTTTTCTGCTTCTGGACCTATTCTACTTATATTTAGACTTAACTGATCACTCAATCTTTTCAAATGCCTCACTTTGAAAAGACATACCATAATACCAGCAGCATGATATAGCCTTGCACTTTCTGCAGACTTTGCTATGACCTTGAAAGTCCAAAAACTTAAGCACCATGTTTAACAATGAACACTTGTGAAGAATTGTATAAGGAAGCAGTTTGTATACTTTGGACCTCTCTGAGGGTGTTTATTTCAGATTTATGAGCTCTCTTTGAAGTAGGAGAAACTTTAGCACTGGTCCATGTGACATCTGCTTGTGTCATTGACAGGTAAGAGGCTGCATCACCATACAGATCTTTCTCCCTTACCAATGACTTTCATTAAAATCCTTTAGTTCGATGCAAATAACATTGCTTCTAACTTTTAATAAAAAACCTGTATGACAACAGATAAAATAGGAAGTAAGCGGAAAATTACAGAGTTGCTTTTTCTCCCAAAACCTTATTCTGCATGCTGGGGTTTTTTAAGAAAGATCTGAATTAAGACCTGAAATAAAAAAAAAAAAAAAAACAAAAAACAAAACCTCCCACACATCCAATCTATGAAACTTGGTTTAGAAAAAATGAGAACAGGGTGTGACAGTTCTGCCATATTTATTGGCGCTAGAGACCTGAAGGTCAAAACCAACTACCTTTCTTGAGTTGTTATGGCAAAATGTTACACTAAGACTTCACCAAACAAGTTGACACAGGTATATCATAAGAACTAAGAGAGTAAGACGTAGTTCAAGTCCCAGGTGGTCTAATGTGCTGGGCCAGACATCAGGCCCTCACTCTATAACCTTCAGATTTGTAAAAGTGAGACTATAAAAACAAATAAATATAAACATAATGCCCATTTAATAGAAGATATAAGAAGATCTAAAGCAATAGTATTTACAAAAGAAAATAAAAAGTACTGCTATAAAGGGAAATGTGTGGGAACTAAGCAGTTTGTGTGTGGAAGGTCATCAAAGGTGGAAAGGTCTTATACCAAAAGATATGGGATTAGAAGGGAGTTATATGGACAGATTCATATAAAATATATCATACTGACTGCACTGCATGTTCAACACGTCTTAGTGAATCAGACAATAACAAGCCCAGAGCACATGTTCAAGTAGTGATAGAGGTCTGCAATGACTGGAAGTAGGGGATGGGAGAGGGGCAGAGACCTGGCAGGGCAGGAGCAGGCAGGCAGTGAACGAGTGCTGCTGGCAAACAAGACATTTACAGGCAAAGCAGGTGATTGGCATTAGGTGAACACTGAGGAACAGTGTTCCATTTACAAAGGTTATGGGACCTGATGGTTTCTTCTCAGTGGTAATAGGTTAGTTTTTTCTCCCTTGAGCAATGTTAATTAGATTTTTTCCTGGTTTGCATGGTGCACACTGAAGATGAAAAATTACAGAAGAGATATTGCTTTTAAAAAGAAAGTAGAAAGAAGAGAAAAAGGAAAGATGGTGCAAAAAGAAAAAAGAGACAGTGTCACTGTCAACATTGAAAGTGAATGACATCTAGAAAATCTATTTATATCTGTTGCATAAGGGTCTAAATTACCTGTGGTAATTTAAAACCAAGTTTTGGTGAGAAATTCTTACTTAAAAAGTTGTTTCATCTTATGTTGTAGAAAATGCCCAGAAGGGAGCATACATTTTAGGAAGCTTATGAATGTGCCTTTCACTTTTTAAGTCAAAGACAACAGTGCTCAGAATCTCAGTAGTGAGATCATGTAGTTTTAGTTACTCAGTACAGTCAAAATTTGACAACAGGATCAGAATGCATTAGACACTAATGCAAGTAAATCTAGGTAGAAATCCATGAAAAGAACATAAATATTTGGAGGGGTTTATATGCTTGGCCACTGCACTCAAACCTCACATTATTTACAAATAATCTCATTTATTACGCTAAATTTTCAGTTTTATTTTTGCTTTCTTGGAAATAACATCTTATTTTTTCTGGTTTAGGAAAAAGACTGAAAATGGAGAAAGAAAGAATTTTAACTTTGACGCTACTTTCACAGTCCCATTCTTTTTGTCTCATATATCATGTGCTCTTTTCTTCACGTCCTCTGAAGATTTCCTGAAGTTCAGAGATCTCTTGCTTTTAGCTAATATTTTTATTCCCACATGTAGTAAAACTCTAAATTGAACTGAACCAGATTTTTTGACAAACACTTAATTCACAGATCATAAATACATTCAGTTGTAGCATTTTTGCTTAAGTTAATCTTCTTGTTCACATGACTATTATTTTTCTTAGTACCATCAATTCTACAGTCTAAACTAAAGTAGCTAATTAAAATGAAAGCAGAAAAAATAAAATATTCACATGTTTTTTCATCTTAATAGATTCATGTTTACATGAAAGAAAGCTTACAAATATCTAAAAAGCTTAAACATTATACAGCTGGACTGTATCTACTTTGAAGTAGTGATATTTTTCTAGGAAAACCTAATTACAAGAAAATGTCTTTATATGAGTTTAATGCAACACGAGGAGTATTATTATAAGTGAAGACAGAAAATCAACAAATCTGGAATGTGCAGTACATAAAGAAAAATCTTTCTGCTCACAGGTGCTAGTAACTTTCACACAGTTTACTTTACAATTTCACATCAAATACAGCAAAGACTAGTGGGTAAAGAAAGAATTCAGGCCTGCATTCAAAAAGAATGCTTTCTGGCTTTCAGTCAACAAAAAAGTTGTATCATATATCTGATTAATCATGTGTTTCCCAGATAACCTATTCTTTCTTCTCATTCAGTCCTCTGTCATGTTGATGAAAGTTTTGAACAGCATTTACTACCTCCTCTTTTTTCATTGGAAATCCCAACCACTAAAGCCACAATTGATCCATGTAGTTAACAACGTCTATGCAATAAGTATTGCACACCTCCTTAAGTTATGCTCCAAGTAACAGAGATAGTCTTCCATGAAGAGTTCTCTCCTTACTCAAAGAAATCCTTACTATATATTTAAAAAGTCTCATTCCTCAGGCAAACGGTCTACTGCCTTTGCCAAGTAAGTCTGTGGCATTTGACCTCAGAGCGTACCCTTATTTTATGAGCATGCCAAATTGTACTACGTCCATAACATACTCTTTCTTTTCCTTCAGGAAACACGCTGAATATGGTGGGGAAAAAAAAAAAAGTAAAATTAAAAAAGACATATCAAAAACCTAAGGAAAAGGGTCAAAATTCAAAAAAGAAATGGCAAATGAGAGCTTCCAGCAGCAATTTAAAGAGACACCAAATTACCAGCATCCTTTACCAAACAATACTCCATCTGAGCAGAGATCCATAAAGTAATAGAAATTGTATTTCCAGATGTTCATACAGGAAATTGTAATTGTATTTTAATATAAAGAAGGCTATTTGGGCAACAGAAACCAAACCCGTAATATTTTCGGAATACTTAACTTTGTAACAATGCCAAAACCAGTGTTTGCACTTTTCTATTTGAGGTCTTTAAGGAAATATAGGACACCTAACATTAACCCCAAGGATTCCCTAGAATCTAACATCTGCCAGGCTTCATAAATGACAGGAAATTTCCTGCTGGAGTATGTTTTACATTTGCAATGTCACTGCTACTTGATATGCCTGGCCAAGGTTAAAGATGCCTTTTTCTGATATCCCTTGAAAACCAACCATCTGTGATGCAATACGTAAAGTATCTATAAAAGGACCAAACTTCTTTAAACCAGAATGATAAAGAACTTTGAGATGTGTGCATACATTTAACAATAGAGGGAACGGGACACATGCCAGCTTCTTTGAGGGGGATGGACAAAAGAGAAACAAAGGAGGTAAACAGGATATCTCTAGAACTTTCAAAGGCTGAAGTATTGGTACTGTCTAAGCAATATATCAGCCTACTTTTCACCAGTTTTCCATGGCTTCCAGATCAGACCAGCTGCTCCAGTAGGCAGGTGCTCTAGTTCAAGGACTGCTCCTAAATGCTTCAGTCTGAATTATGGCACAGCACCATATGAAATAATCTAGAGGTTACTTCCCTGCCATGATCACCTTGGCTATGCCATCTGATCCCACTAAATTCTGTAAAAATAAGCTGAGTTAAAAATAAATTGCATGTTCTATCATTCCAAGGGTTTAAATAACCTGTATTATCTCACAGACCCCTAGTCTCTTAAATTGGTTCAGCTGTACAGCACATTTTAATAATTTGGTGAATTATTTCTTGATCATAGGATTTTGAAAATCTTATGGCTAATGGTTAGATTTGGGTACTCTAGCAGAAATATTATACAAGGTGTTCTTATGAGATTCCTCATGTTTAGATCAAGGGCAGTTATACCACTCTGTTGGTGCCAGTTTGTCCCACTCTTTGAGGCCAAATGAAATGTTGACTGCATTGGAACTAGAATTATTTGATAAATAACATTTATTTCAGAGTTGAGAACAGAAAGATAAAGTCCAATAGATAGATCCCTCATTCATTCTCTTCATAAATGCAGGCGCTATTGCTTTTTCTAGCTGATCTATCCGACCTGGAAGACACAGCAGAGCTGCAGCCCAGTAATCATAGAATCATGGAAAATTTTTAAGATTGGAAAAGACCTCTAAGATCATCAAGTCCAACCATTAACTCAGAACCATCAAGTCAACTACTAAACCACATCCCTGTTGTCATTAAATGTTACTACGTCACTAAAGCCAGGCGAGGGGTGGTGCCTCAGGCTCTGCGCGGGTTTCGCCAGGGCTCAGCCCTGAGGTTTGCTGGCTGGCTCAGTCTGCACCTGCCAAGTTCTGCCTGAGACTTTGCTGCTGCTTAGCTTGGCTGTAAAAAGTCATTCTTCATACATGACAATAACACCTGTCAAACTCACCATATAGAGTACAATCAGAGTGATGAGGACTTTCAGAGCAAAGAGGAAAAAATAAGGTGTTAGAAAACCTGTTAGAAAAACACAAAAAAATTACTCCAAGCAGATCCTAGCATGAAGAAAAAGAAAGCATTGACTTCAACACCACCTTGCTCTTGGCAAAGGGCTCAGGATGCTTATTTCCCACTGTACATCCACAAACAGACCCCACTATGAACCTTAGAACAAAAGGGCAGCAGTATGAGGAACATAACACCTGGAAAAGGGTTAGATATCAGAACATAGACATAGAAATATGAACTTAACGTTTTATTATTGAGAACTTTTCTTCACAGTAACATTTATTCTTTTTTTTTCTTTCTTTCTCTTATATCTGCATTACCAATAATTATTTTATTAGAATTTTTAGGTTCCATTATACAAATCCTTCACTTCATATATAAGACTTTTTGACTGGAGCAAAACTTTGGATGTAAACACAGGCAAAAGAGACTTTCCAACTCGAATAGACATTAAATAAAACATCTATTGGCTTGGGTAACCTTTTGGGATCTGTAAAGTAGGATTGTATTAAACAACTATTTTCGACACAGTGATCAGCTGGAACCAGAAATTTATTTCCAGATTATTCCAACATGTATTACAAAACTCTCAAACTTAAACAGGGATACAAATCAAATGGCTCAAAGAAATGTAGATGTATGATGTGACTCAGCCAGCCCCAAACTTCACAGCTCAAACCTTTACTCCTGCTATTTGAAATCATCATTTATGAGCTTCTGGTTCAACACCAACAGAGAAAGTATGGCTAGATTGAATCACTTAGCAAATTGGTAAAATTATTCTTTTTATCGTCAGGTAGTGAGTTGGCATGAAAAAGCACAATGCTCTTAACATTAGAGCATATTGGAAATTTTTTGCATTGATAGGCAATAGGTAATCAAATAAAATCAACTTTCTCTGAAGTGAACATAAACTGTGAGCTTTCCCCATCACCTTTCACCTTTTCAATCTCCTTCAGATAAATCCTGAACTTTGTTTACATACCATAATTGAATTGAAGGCAAATCCCTTTCTCATATCAAAACATATCTCCTGGGAGCAATCAATAAGTAATCAATTACAAAGATTAGTGTTAGTTCACCTCTTACATGACATGAATCCTTACACAAACCCATTGATCAACACACAGTGCTTGAGATCAATACAATCTTTCTTCTTTCTCTCCCTGTAATTCCCAAAAGAGATTAGCAAGGACAGATTCTCATCAAAAATGGTTAGTAACATAGCAGTGAGTATGCAGTTGCATTCTTCCTCAACAATAATCTTTAGGAAAACAAACCTTTCAGCAGGGAAGCCTTAAAATACAAATCCACTTATGGCAAAGGAAAACCTCAAAGTCTCCTCTTCCAGCAGAGGTCACACTCAGCATTCAAGCAATGGCAGCCAGGATTTGTCCCACAGGCTTGAGCTTAAACCAGAAAATGTGGCACTAAAAATGTCAGCCTGTCTCAAAATCAAACCTCACAATTTCACTCCTGGATACCCTTGACATTCTGCTTTGTTGCATCCTTCAGTTTTCAAAATGTGTAACAACATGAATTATGGCACCAAACAGCTGTGTAGCACATCACACCTGATGATTTTACCGGCCTCAAGACAGGGTGTAGGCAGATGCCTGCCAGCAGCTCAGAGGGCTTGGCCAAGGGCTACATGCCCCATGCACCCCCAGAGACCTTGCACGTGCCCCCCACTCACACCTGCCCCTCTGCTCCCTCACAGGTACAGTGAGGGTCCCCTCACCCCCTGCTGCAGCTGTGTAAGTATGTTTCATCATAAAAGGGGACTGCAGTGAAATCAGTAGAGGATAATTTCTCTGTCCTTGTCATCCTACAATGGAACAGGATAATTATTTAGCAGGAGATTAGGGGAGTTACAGTAATGCCACGATTTGCAGCTACTTTAATGTGCCTAAGATAACCATTAGTCTGGTAAAAAGTTACTAATTAAGTGTAGTGGCATAAACTCCACTGAAGACACTTTTGTTTGAACATGAGGGCAAAATGTTCAGTCTGTGGAGGCTGTGGAGCTGTGAGCTCCAGTTATGAGCTGGAAGCTTAGCTACTTGAGTTTTCAAGAGTGCAAAGCTCCAAGAAGTAACAATTGGATTGTGAAGAGCAATGATACCCCTGTAAGAGCGGGAACACTTGCTAACAGGGCGAAAAACCAGTGCCCCAGATCCTTCACTAGTGAAACAGCACAGTTGCATTGATTTCAGCAACCTCTTTTGTTTAGCTACAGGCATTTACATCAGCCTTGAAAGCTGTCAGTATGATCAACACCTCTTAACTTCTTGAAGGCTGATTGATTTTCATGTGGTTTGTAAGTCCTGAGAACTACAGAAGACAAAGCTGCTCTTTGTGCCATCTGACCTCAGATCTGTTTTCAGGAGAAAACATTATTTAATCAAAATTATTTAATCAAAGATCACTGCATAATGCATCCATCTAAAATCTGTCAATCCTAACATCAGTGATAAAAAAACACTAATTATAGGTACACTGGTGATTTTTAGAGCACAAGGACTGAAGATAGAGGGAGCTGTGTGAAATACATGGAAAGAAAGGAATGCAAATAAAGTTATAAATAGGAAGATAAGTGCTCAATGGAAAGTTTAACTATTAATATTTACAAAGACAGTTAAACATCTTCATATCCAAAAAAACAGGTGATTCAGACATGTGACTGCAGATGATTTTCAGTACCATTTAATTATCTCTAAAACATTAATTCCATAATCCACATCTTAGAATATTTAAAAAATTCTGGGCAAGAGGGTTTACTGTATATAGGTTTTGTAATTCTTTTTATGATTTTCCTCCTTATGTCTAGGATCATTACAGTACAAACAATGCTATGTTACACTTATCCTCTGATAAGATTCCCCAGACATTTTGTATAGATGGGGATTCTGTTTATGTGAGAGATGCCGCAAACACAGGATGCCGTTTGATAATCCCTTGCTCTAGAAAATGATCATTACAGCAGCTTTCGACTGCACTCAAATAATAAGTGACTATTTTTAAAGAGAAAAATAAAACTCACAGGAGACATTTGTCCTCAAGGATTTGTGACAGCTTATGAAAATATCCTCATTACCAATGAGAGTGCCTTTAAAATCTTGATGAGAAAGACAATGTGCAAAGGGCATCCATGATGAGGATTAAATATGCTCAGCCCAAACCCTTGGAATTAATTTCAGAAGTTTAAATGACAGGCAGTTCAATGATGTGAGGATTGAAAGGTGGAAATTACCCGATCTGTAGTCTGCATTGTAAGGTAAAACTAAAAGGTTCTGTGGTAAGCCAGACTGAGCTTTTTTCCAGGCAGCATCTGAAGTCTTCCACACCAGATGATTCTGTTTCTCAGCCAGTTGAAGGAAAATAAACCATCTCAGACCCTGAAGCACATTTCATTTCAAATTGACTGGTGATTAAAAAGTGAAATATGTACACAAACCAGCCCATATGGGCACCACTGTTATTACAGTATTAACTGCTTCCCCAATCCAATTTATTTATACTGAATGAGAATTTATTGATCCTCAAGAGCTTATTAACATGTGAGCAAATCAAATGATGAGTTAATTAACCCAAACACTGTTAAGATTTCCAGATTGCAGTTTCTGGTCTAGCTGGAATTAATTTTCTGAGAGTTGTTAATGACAGATTATCTATAAATAAGATCAGAAGTTTAAATGAAAGAGAGGTTTCCCTGAAGCTTAAAAAATATGGAAATACAAATGCCACATCCACAAATGTCATTAATAATCAGTACCTTGCAATTCTGGCATTCACCCAGTATTTTGTGTTATTTAAACAAATCAGACATCTTAATTAACCTATTTCCAGTTTCCCTAACATGAAGTAAACCTTAGGTATTATAAAATGCGAACACAATGCACACCAACATAGAAACATACTGGTGGCTATTTCAGAGATTGCAGAATCTGGACAAGACTGTTCCCAGAAATACAGGTTTAAAAGGACCTGTGCCTCTGACAGGAATCAGTGGAGACCCAGGCAAGCTTTCCTAGCCACATCATGCATAGGCAAGGAAAGCAGTGGTTTCAACTGCAAATAGAACAGACTTTAGAAGAAAATACACTCTCCTTTTGGCACATAGACCCAAAGTTCCCATCACGACCATATCCCTATGTCTCAATTGGCACAAGTCCAAATAAACAGTGGCATTTAGCATTAGGTCACTCTCTGCAACCCAGGCTTTCTTTGCAATGCAGTTCTACTTTTCTTAGCAAGTTTTTTAAGCTTAGGAAAAGGTTTCTCTACAATCTACAAAAGATACATGAATATTCTGAAATAGGCAGTCAAGGACAAGTTGTGTTGCTCTTATCAGGCTTTGCAAAGAGCACAGTGCTAGATAACAAAGAGCACTGTGAACACAATTATGTTTTCAATCAATGAAAATTTTAATATTTTTCAGTTACCTGTAAAAGAAGAAAAATCTATTTGTTTTGTTTTAACATTTAAAAATAATAAAATTAATTCCCAAAGGCAAAATGTTCAATTCAAATCAACCATTTTAAACCTTATTAACTTCAAAATTGGAACACTACAGCTAGCTTTCTTCCCCTCTGCCTCCACTAAAAACTTGATGAAGTGAACCCCAGCTCAACAAATCCAAATTTGTGTTTCTTTATTAGGAAAGTGTCACCTTCACTCTGTGCCACTGCCAATTTCCTTGAAAATCTGGTTTTAAATGTCACATAAGGAGTTGATGAATGCTGAGCTCCACAGTGTGGGCTGAGCAGCTGAGAACTTCCCCCGCATACAGAAAGGTGTCTGTGTATCATATGCCTGTTTTCATCCAAACCTCTTGGTTCTCTGCCTCTCCCTCTCTTGAGCCTTATTAGTAGAACTTTTAGATCATGTTCAGTATTACCTGACAGTCAAGTTTCTGTACATGATTTTTTTCCTCATGACAGCCTGTCATGAAAAAAGGAGGCAACATGGAGAACTTCTTGGCTGATTTGAATATTCAAATCCATCGTGCTTGGAGGCGCTAAAAAGTAGGGGAAAATGGTCCACTCTGCTTTACATTTATCATTAAAAACTGTGGAGCAAATTCTAAGAGAATAATGTGAATAACAACAGAATTAGTGTGATTCAAACAACTAAGAGAGTGATGGATGTGCTCAACCTCCTTAAGTAAACTAACAATAGTTTGGTACAGGCTCCACAGGAGGTAAAGGCCTGAGCTATAGTCAGGCCAAGAATTCCTCCAGAAAACCCAGAAAGGGGCAGAGTGACGCAGGGAGCATCAGTGCATATGAGCTTGAAACACTGTGGTCAACACACGAACAGCAGATGTTTTTTCCAAGTCTCACAAAGAAAGCTGTGGGTACAAGGAGTCTCATGCATATCCTTCCTGAGCAATTTAACTATTGGCTAACCACTTTATCCCAAAAATATGACAGCTTTAGAGAGACTTCTTGGAGCTCTCCCTGCACAGTAGTGTGGTTGCATGGTGGTGGCCTCCCTTAGAGCTGGGACATCTGTCAAGTTTGAGATTCTTTATCTGAGACTAAGAGATCCTTCCTTACCTAAGGCAGAGGGACACCTTATTCACAACAGAACGTTGGTAGGCTGCTGATAACATGCTAAATCAACACTAATGAAATTTATGTATTTCTTCCATTAGATATAAACCATTTTCCAAGTCTAAGACTAAGATTGGGCCTAGCTTCGCCTAAGCTCCATGAGGAGTTTAGAAAGCAAGAGGGTCCACTCTGAACCTCACGACTCAACAGGAGAGTGTCCTTTACCCTTTTGCATCTTCAATCTCTGTGTAGCTAATTCTAAATCAGTTATAACTTAATTTTCCTTTGTGTGTTTAGTCCCTATAGTAAGGAATAGAGTGAACCTTGCCATGGAAGTTCTTTAAGTCACACTTTTACAAATGCATATTAAAATCACTTTTGTTAATACCATTGATACGGATTCTTTGAGTGATCCTAAATCACTCATTCACAATATGGAGAAAAGTTGACGGGGAGGAAAATTAAAAACAAACAAAATTAGTGAAGTTTCTTTTTGCCAATAGATATTCAAAACAGCATGTAGCCTTTTGGAGGAAAGTTTTTATGCATGTGTTAACTCTTCTGTGGTTAACTGACTTCATTTTTCACAGCTATTCTTCTAGCACCTTTATTAAACACTCAAATGGAAGGTGGATGTCATGCAAGGTCAGCATTTCCATACTAGAAGCCATGCCCGATCTTTCCTTCCCAGTTCTAAAGGATTTCTACAGATCATAGGAAGGGCATAAGATTGCCATAAGATTTTAATGGTCCAAGGAGGTGGTCAGGTGTGAAAACTGATGCAAGTGTTCCACAGTGGAGTAACCACTGTCATGTAACACCAGTGGTGAATGTCACTAATGAGATGGCTTGTAGGTGCCTGGATTTTGCACACCTCATGTGCATAGCCTGCGATGAAGAGGTTTGGAGGTCGTTGCTGCTCAGCTAAGTGCCTGTGTCCAATTAGACATTTTTCAGCAACAGGGAGACAGACGGGTGGAATGAGTTGCTTTAACTCTAAAATCACCCCCCATGTCATTTTACATCTGGTATTTCCACAGGTCCTTTCTGCCAGTGAGACAAATGGATAAAGTTCGTATTTGTCTGAAAAGCAGGAGAATGGAAAAAATAATGTATAACTTGTCTGAAAGTTTTAAATACTGGCAGATTTGAAAGAAATGAGAAACCAAACATAGCTAATAAGCACCAAGATGACAAAGCATGTTAACAATAGCAAGACTTACAGCCCACTAAGAGAATATCTAAAGGCAGAAGGAATACAGTACCAAATCTCCAAGATCCTATTGTCCATTCTTCATGCATTTCTGGGGCAATCTACTTCCAATTAGTCTTAATCTGATTCTATTGGCCAAAAAGCTCATTAATGGGACATTTCTAGCTTAATTTAATCAAAATAAAACTAATTTGCAGACTGTGAAATGATTCCTTGATGTAAGCCAAAATACCACAAGTGGGGGAACATTTAGAATTTTTTTCAAAATGTATTTTTGATTCAAACTAAAATGCTTATGGAGAACTACTGAAAATTTTCTGAGTTCTGCTGCTTAATAAAAACAAATGTGAATTCCCCAACATCAAATCAGCTTCAGTTTCTTCTTCTGCCTCATTGCAGAAAATAATTGTCAAACTTCAACCCTTACCTAGTTTGCTGGTAAAGAATCTTTCCAAACTATAATAGCAGTTGTCAGTGGGATAGTAGCCTGATCAGGCCTCCTTCAACCTGGTGGCTACTTCTTAGTAATATTGTAATCACTTTCCTATAAAACTTTTTCTTTTTAAAAGCATTAAGCAGGTCAGAGATACAGCAACTCTAAAGTGACATCGCTTCACTGAACAAAGGCTAGATAAGAAGCTTGTCCAATACCACCAGAGGGTGTTGCTCAAGGGATCTATCTATTCCTCAGTGTGGTATTGAAAGTCATCAAACATTTAAATAATTCTTGTTACAAATGAGTGGCAATCCAGTGGGGAATTATTTCACAGATCTAGGAAGAGTCGATTGATTGTATCCCTATTGAAGAACATTAATAGCTGCTATCAAAATATGATGCACTCTGAAAAATGCCAGCACAATACTAGTCTCTGTTTACAGTTGTTTTGTTTGAGAATTGCTGGCACCTGATCTACATTACTCACAATAAAACATTCATGTATTAAGTGCCCCAGGACTAGGTGTGCAGAAGGATACAGAGGAGAAGACTATAGGACTACTGTTGGTCCTTCCAGCAGACTTCATTTTCCCCAGCACTTTTGCCATTTTATAGTAAAAAATTACCTTGCTGGCTGTGATACCTCCACAGATAGAGTGTTTTTGCTAGTAGCAGCCATCCATGAGGCATGTGAAGTGTCCAGAGCCACAGGCCTTCATGATTAAATCCTGTGGGAAGGAGTGCAGGTGTACTTCTCCCAAGAGAAAATTAAGTGGTGCAGCAGCAGCAATCTCTAACAGTGACTGAAAAAGCTAACATGCATAACAAGAACTGGTTTTTACCAGATTTTGCAAATTGCACCAATTGATTGGTGTTCTGTGATCAGTGCTTCTGTGCATGAATTCCACTATTTCCCTTCCCAGAAGGTGAAATAACAAGATAGAATGCAAGTTACAGAACAAAGACATTAACTAATCAAAGAGGATGAATTGACCTGTTATGTTTTGCAATTAACCTATATTGCTAATAGATGGCTGGATTGTCTCTCTGGCACTACATGTTGGAAGAAAAAAACCCAATTGCTTTTCTTCGTAAAACCCATGCATGATGCAGTAACTTTGCAGTAACACTGAAGAATATTTCCAATTAAATAAGGAATAATACCTTCACAAGATCTTTTTGGATTTCCGGTTTCAGGTTAAGAATAACCAAGCTGACTTGGATCTAATTGTCAACATGCACATTTGATTTAACTGATCTTTTTTATCTAAGCAATATAAACTCAGTTATTTTATTCCATTAACTCCAGCATTATGCCCCAATAGAAATGCAGGGAAAGTGTGCAGGCAAAATCATCACTGCTGTTAGTCAAGACAAAGAGCCCTGTTGATAAGAGATTACAAGGGAAATGATCCCCAGGCCTGGGGCCTTGCAAACCATAAGTTACTGGGGAAAAAATTGTTGCTGCTCTGTTGTCATAGTAGTGTTGATCCAAATTACTATTAGACAATCCCTGTTTCTGACAGGGGCATTATAAGTCAAGCTTAACCACACGGTGTAGCCACAAGTCCTCTGCTGCTTTAAGTACACACAAAGAGTTCAATCTCACAGGTTTTTGGCAGTTTCATTTCTGATTGATAAATTGTGAGAATATAGATATTTTATGAATTTTTGCTACGAGACTACTGAACCAATCAAACAAGAGTTGCAAAAATAAAGCTAAAATATTATAAGAACATATGTTCTAGCTGTGTAATACTGGCATTTGGGTGAATATTCTAAATAAACAACCAAATTGCATCCAACATACAGAGTAAAGTAACAAAAATGTCAGAGGAAAACCCTTATAGCAGCTGGACTAAGAATAGGAAAATACAAAAACACATTCCAAGGTTGGTACTTTGGCAGAGAAAAAACTCATCCTCTCTGAGCAGTGTCTAACTGGCATTCAGCCTGTCCCATACCAGATGAGATCAACTTAACAAATGCATGAGTACAGGAATAGCTAGTAAGATATGTAATTATATTATTTATGGTTTTGTTAATCAGGTCAGTATCATTAGTTATTATTTCCCAGATCAAAGGCCTATAACCTGTTTCTCACAACATTTTAACACTATGTTGAAATATTTTTAGAGCCAATCATAAATATTACCCTACTAAATCAGTTTTGAAACTTCTGGCCTTAGTGCCCACCAGCCATAATGCAAGGAGCTATACATACATAGATGAATTTCTTCCTTTGGAAAAACACACTCACTTTTGAAAGTTTATCAAAACCTCCTGGCATATATTATGTAGAAGAGCTTAGATCTAATTAGTAGAATAAATTGTGAGGTATTATCTTCTCGTATTTAATATTTGGCTGGTGACTTCTCATGCTGCTAAGAGAGGTCTATGCTGGAGTGGAACGTCTCTTCAGGAAATTAGGAATAATATCTCTTTGGAATATTGTGAAAGTCTTTACTCTGAGAGTGCTGAGGCACTGGAACATGTTCCTTGGAGAAGTTGCCAATGTCCTATCCGTGGAGGTGTTCGAGGCTAGGTTGGATGGAACTCTGAGTAACCTGGTCTAGTGGAAGGTAATCTTTAAGCTCCCTTCCAACCCAAGTCATTCTATGATTCAGAAGTGTTGTACATGTCGGGCGCTTGTCTGGGAAGCTAGCAGTTAACCCATTGGGAACTGGATGCCTTCCAAGCTTTACAACTCCAGTGAAGAAGGAACATTGATTTTCTGCAGTTCATATATTTTTGAAATGTATGTTCATATATACGTTTGGATTTTTTTTCCCCAAGAGTTAAATTATACTCTTATTTTCCCTGAATTCACATTCTACTTGAAAACTTCTATCCTTGACAAGTTAAAAATATTTCATTATAGCAAACAGGGAATAGAAGAGCTATCAAAAAATAACTCAAAAACTTTATAATAAGTAGGCTGCATTTTTGAACTTATAGGCTCTATGGTCTTTTCTCCAATACATCAAGTGTTAACAATTCTGGGAAATTTGTGCACTTCTCATTTGATACCAAACCTTTATCTTGGTAATTTACTATAGCCAGGAACTAGAGAATGAGGTATTTTCATAATATGCACAAAGGTTTAGTCATGAATTAAAAAATGGTCTCAATTTAAACTTATCTTCCTGTAAGTCATATTTAAATCAAAACCTGTCCATAGTCACTTCAGAGATACAGATGCTCAGACAGGATTCCTAGGAGAAAGATGGATCTCTCAAAGGCTAACTGAGGTAGACTGTCCAGCCAGCTTTGTCACCCGTGTCATGCACCTTAGGACAATGACATGGCATCCATCACCTACTGCAGGGTATGTTCTGGGAACTACAGACACCAGCATAAATTATAGCAGAGAAACTTCAGCAGCTGCAGCATGAGGATCAATAAGTGTCTTCATGACAACTCCAGATACTAAATGCAACTCTATACCTGCAGAATTATGGCTTGGTTAAAAGAGAGGTTAAAAAAAAAAAAAAAAAAAGTGAGGGTGTCAGCATAGATCAAAATATTCAGAAACTAATTCAGGACAGTCCAAATTTACAATGAGATCACTCTTGCTCTCAGAGTCCAATGGAAAGCGGTAGCTGACACTGCACACTTAACAGTGGGAGCTGTCAGACCGTTTCCAGGTGAAAGGGACCAATCTCCAGGACACTGCGCATCACTTTAAGTTAAATTATCACCTTACAGTAAAGTTGTATTATTCCTGAGGTTTAGCCCATAACTATGTTTTAGGAAGAAAAAAAAATTTCAGATGGGTCAAAATACACATCTTATCATGGCAACTAAATCTCACTATGGAGATACACAGGAAAATGGTCAACACATTCAGCCTG
Source organism: Cephalopterus ornatus (assembly GCA_013396775.1). NCBI lineage: Eukaryota > Metazoa > Chordata > Aves > Passeriformes > Cotingidae > Cephalopterus > Cephalopterus ornatus. Next base: position 6,864 of record VZRE01004455.1, on the reverse strand, counting down.
TGCTTTCAGCCAGCTAGAATGGCCAAGAAATGTGCCAACAGATTACCTAAAATAAATTGGGAGAAATAAAATACCAACACGGAGTTATGCATCAATCCCAGAAGAAATTTCAAGTCAATTCAGAGCAGTGCATTTGGTCTCCTGATTTTTCTTCCCCAAATTTCATGCAGCTGCATCACACAGCATGTCTAAAGGGCTGTCAGGAAGCTGGTATAAGGCTGGATTCACAGTCCCCAATATCAGATATATTACTTGATGGGGAATGTCTGCCTGTACATTTTGCAGTCTCCCTATTGCTGCAATTAAATGGATTTTCAGTGTTAAATTGTGCTCAGAGGACTGAATTCAGGAGTTCAGAAATCTTTCTAGTATGTGCAAAGGATTTTAGGCCAAGCATTTTGACCCCCACTTTTCAAAAATATTTCAAGGGCTGATTACTAATCAAGCACTGGATATTTACAATGGAGCCGTTTGAAAATATAGCCTTTTATTCCTGTGTAGCTCTAGAATTTTAGCTCTTCTGAACATCTGATTCACTACGGGGATCTACTTTCATTTTCCTCATGTAGGCAGTGTATTTCCACGCAAGATCAAAATTTAAAATTGATACATTTTGTTGAGTGCTTACCAGATCAGTATCTCATATCCCAGAAGAAATATTGACCTCTTCCAGGGCTGCATTTTCTGTCTGCACAGCATGTTTCTCATGATTTTTGCTTTGTAACTGAGCACTGAAATTGCTTGTCATTACTATGATTTTTCCCTATAGAATGACTTTCAAAACAGGTAAAGGAAATCCTCCCTGCAGATAAGAGACCTGCAGCTGGCTAAGAAGAGGAACATTTTTATTTTTGCCCTGTAAGTGGTAAATTTCCTTGCACTTCTTTCTTGCAGCATAGACAGTGCAGGGATAAGAGCTGTTCCAGAAATCCAGAGCCTCAACTTCAGTGCACCAGTGTGGGATTTCACAGAATTTATGCCAAGCTGGTTGAGTTACTGGCAGCCCAGCAGTTACTGCAGAAAAGCATTCAAGACAAGAGGACAAAAAAATTATGCAGTACGGAAAATCTCTCTGTAGCTTAAAGCTAATGTTTTGATTTAAGTTTAATTTGCATCAGAGGAAACTTTTGCTAAGTACCAGTAGAGTCAATAGAGTGACTCCACTATAATGCTTCAGCCTTTCAGTTTCCATGTAGCAACAATTCCTTATGTGTTCTATGATGAATAGTACTAGCCCAGTGATGACTATTAGGGCAAAAAAGAGGAGCTAAACCAGCACATTTTTCACCAGTTGCATGACCTAGAATCCACCACATATTTCATTGATTAAGCTACAGATTAAATTATGTATATTTACTTTGGAAAGTTAAATATGAGACAAAACCATAAAGTTTTTGTTAATTACTGTCACGCATTCCAATTACATTTCAAGAATTTGTTTAGTCTTGTGATTTAAAAGACACTAGATTTTGACTTTCTGATTCTCACTTTTTAATTTTCAGAGCAACAGAAAGAAAACATGAATTTCATTTTCTGGCAACGTATGGCCAAACCCTGCCACAGTGCTTCACCTTTAAACTACCTTATCTCTTATCTCAAGGGACACTCCTAATTTCAAGGCCACCTCTCTTTCCATTCATTTAGCATGTAACAGAAACTCACAAACAATCAAATCTTTGCAGGGCCAACTGAGCAATCACTGATTAAATTTTTTTTCACTGTTTTTCCAGTCTTCCAACAAAATCAAGCCACAGATGCTGGAGGAGGGGAGGAAGTGATGCAGGAAGGTAATTCCCTTCTGTGACTCTCAAAATTTCATTGAGCTGCACTTCTGAAATACAGAGTGAATAGAACTGCATGAAACCATAGGTTTCACAGTTTAATTCAGACCTTTTCTAAGTTTTTTTGTAATTCAGAGCTTTGCATTCTAAGTAAGGAAAGTGTATTCCAGGGAAAAAAAATTTAAAAGGATTGATTAGTATAGGATCATATATTCAGAGGATGGTTTGGTCTGGAAGGGACCTTAGAAGTCATCTAGTCCAAGCCTCCTGCAACAAGCAGGGACACCTTCAACTAGATCAGGTTGCTCAGAGCTCTGTCCAATCTGACCTTGAACGTTTCCAGGGATGGGTCATCCATGGCCTCTCTGGGAAACCTGATCCAGTGTTTCACCACCTTCATCATAAAAAATCTCTTCCTTATATCTAGTCTGAATCTACCCTCTTTCATTTAAGAGCACTACCCCTTGTCCTATTGCAGCAGACCCTGCTAAAAAGTCTGTCCCCGTACTTCAAGTCCTTTTTAATTACTAAAAGAGTGCCATAAAGCCTCCCTGGATCCTCCTCGTCTCCAGGCTGAGCAACCCCAACTCTTGCTGTGATACATGTTCGGAAAAATCAGTTCTAGAAGTTGTTTCAAACATGTATAGGAAAGAAGAACCCCAAGTAGAAAACAAGTAGTGCGTATAAAATGAAGAGATGGAGAGTAGCTTTAAATTCACCCTGAAAAAATTCAAGTATTTCCAGATCACTGATGTTTTGGAATAGCTTTTCAGTGGAATTTGTGAAAACAAAACAAAATAAAGCGGTTGTGTTGTTTTGGGTTTTTTTTAATATGGTATTGACCAATTTACAGAAGCAAGGTTCTTAGTTTGGATTCAGGCAGTTTGATGTGGATGCCTAATGTTTGTAGTCATGAAGTATCAACAGATTCCCACCTTACCACCATCCCTCCCCGACACACACACACAAATCACATGTAAAGTGGGTGGGAATGACTCAGTTCCACGTTTTTGTAAATTAGCCTGAAGTCCCCTCCTTGCTCTGCCTCTTGGTCCCTTTTTGCTGCAGATTGGTCAGACAAGGCCCTGGGATGCAGAGGAGCTCTCTAAGTGCACTCACTGCGGCACATGCAGGAGTCAGCCCTTGCCCATACTCATCCTGTTAAGAAGCTGTAAATAACTGAAGGGATTAATGATGTGGAGTTTCATGCTCAGGAGACTGTCTTAGACCATTAACTTAATATACGCTACACTAAGGCAGGGAGCCTATTAAAGATAAAATTTAAGGAGAATATTTATTGATCATTGCAATACTTCTGTATTATTTTTAATTGTTAGTTTTTCTTTACAATTATACTCACTAGAGCTGCAGAATAAGAAAATGATCAAGTAGAACTGGTAACACCAGTTCAACTAATTAAAGTTTAAATTAGTGTGATCTCCGTGTCTTTTTGCAGTTAATTATCACTCTAATACCTACAACAATAAAGTCAAATTTAATCCATGAATCACAGTAGATTATCTAGTGGTAATAACAGCAATAAAGGAAAATGATACACAGTGGGAACTTGTTTCTCAGAACCAAACAAATTATCAGCAATAAAATACAAATGAATAATACGCTTCATTAAGAATACACTTACTCCCCATCAAGAGTACCATCAAATTTTACAACATTACAGGCAGTGGTATCTGAAAAGACATACTATGGACATGAAATTCCAAGAAAAAGGTTGAGTCATTCACTGCATGGGTTTTTTTGCTGAAACATAATCATTTCACCTTTGGGAAGCAAAGAGCTCTTTAACAGCAAGAGTGAACTCTTTCAGTATTTCCCTGCATGTAGGAAAGTAACTATAAGCAATACACTGGATGATAAGACAATGTGTCATGCCATTTTTTTTCTCTTTCATTCATATTTAATTTTCTTTGTAACTCTGGGATAAGTCAGGCACCTTACAGATTTTTCTTCTCAGTACAGAGGCCAAAACCCAAGCTTTCCAGAAGCTAAGCAAATCACTTAGCAACAGAATTAGACTCCATTTTGTTCATTCCCCAAGTAGTTTCATTATTTAGCAAATTTGGATGGCCTAGCTTCCACTAGACACCATGAAAGTACCCTGCTGCCTTATCTCTCTCTTTATTGCCCAAAGGTTAGTGTACTTCTAAGAAAGAAGAAGCTTAAGCCTCTCAGAGCTGGGGTAGTTGACCCACTGCAATCTCTGTCCTAAGGGCTGTCTAGCCATTAAGATGGTTGGTTTATTCCCAACTGGATAATTCAAAAAAATTACTCATTAGCATATACAGTTTTCAAATCATCACTGGATACTCAGGTGTCGCCATATACATCCTAAAGGGATAAAAATATTTTTAGAGATGGGATGAGATTTGTCACATCTGTTTTCATGATGATCCCAGTATCTACCAGCATTAAACAAACTCCTTGCTCAGCATATAACTTTAGATCACCTCTCTGAAGGGTCTGATTTTCCAGATGCAATAACACTAAGCATGGCACAATCTGGGCTTTGAATTCCACATGAGCACATAAGGATTAGGGATCTTTCTCTTCTCTGTTGGGAAATAATCTGCAATTGACTGTAAAACAAATACAAGACATTTCTTTCTTATCTGCTATAACTGATGTTTTACGACAAGCTAAAAAATGAGCAGTGTATCACTATTTAGACAGCTAGCTAAGATAGTGATGGAGCCACCTCCATGCTTATAAGGAGGTTTTGACCTCAATTAATGAATCATACTTTAATCCATTATAGAACACATCTCTTACTGTGAATTACCAAACTAATGAGGTGCAAAAGTGACAAAATTAATTATCCCTAGAGCTATGACAATTTTAATGAGGCCAAGTGAACACAGAGGAGAAGGCAGTATCACATTTCATTCCTTTTTCTTTTGGGTATTACCTTTTCCAGGATTTGCCATATGATATTTACACTATTGGGTTATATTCTCTAATCACAGTGGGCATTTGTAGGAAGCTAAATTCAGAGTAAAAGAACATAAAAGATGCTCATTAGGAGAATTCCTACTCTGCTCTTTCTGTGGGAATTAAGAGGAATGAGCGTAGAAACTGCTGTGTATAGAAAATCCCACTACAATACACCCACCCTTGGGGAAAACATCCTTTGGAAATACTTGATTACCCTGCCCACTCCATTGACCACAAAGAGGCCAAAGGTGGTGGCACTCCTCAGGTTCTACAGCCGCCTGGAAGGACATGGATGACCCACCTGGCTTGTGGGAATTTATAGTCCACCTCCTAATTCCCGATGAGTTTGGCCAGTCTCTTTGGATAGGGCCTTGAATGCACTGGAAATGCTCATGGTGGAAGTTAAATATCAAAATGCTGGAAAATTGCTGCCTAGCATCCTTCTACTTGGAACTTGTCAAGTAAATCTATATTACCATAGAAAATCATTCCTTTGGCAAAATCAAAAGGTTCTTGTATAACACCCCAGTCTTCATGAAAGGAGTATTTTTTTCTGTTTCAGCAATGGAAAACTGAAAGGGAATGAAGACCAAATTCTAACATTGAAAGTTTAGAGCTGATTGCTGGGACATACAGGGCTGGATCACTCTCACAGACCTCCAGCCCTATTCAGAGACGTGCATCTCTTAATCCTTATGATTCAGGTGTGTGCCAAGCTTCACTCAAGATTTCTTCTTTTTTTTGGGCTGAATTCATGCCAGACTTATAATAATCAGAGACTTAGATTTCATTTTTTTTCTTTAGCGCTGTTAGCATTGTATTTTTTTTAAGTATCAAAGTTGGAAAGAACAAACACTGAAATAAGAAAGGATGTGGGATTTTTTGATGCACTCAGACAAGAAAGAACTGGTTTTTTTCAGAGATATCTGTGCTATATAATAAATAAATATAATACTGTTTCACCATAGGGTTATATAAAGGAAAAGAGCGTGAAAAGAGGTATTTATTATCAAAACAAAAATATTTTTCACATGTTCCTCAGGAAAACAAAATATCTTTATGAGTGATTTCTTTATCAGAAAATAGAAGCCATTTATTACACAGCCCTCCACTCTGAAGATTTCACAAGAATTTTGTTTAATTATTTTCTTTACTATAGTTTTTATATTTCAATGAAATTAATTTTTATATAATAATTTCTTTAATATAATTTATATAATTTTTAAAGCCCACACATACCACGCAATTTATACAAAGAACTTCTAGAGTGAAACTCATTTGATCAGATGAATGAATCATCACATGCAAACCAGTTGCTGACTGTAATTGCTCATATAGTGAATTTCAGTCCTGCCATTTTTGCTAATGGTTTTAGCAGTTCATAGCACAAATGAGCTGACAAATGACAGATGTTCAGTTAAGTACTCCTCTATTAGAATAAAATCGTAGCTATTGTACTCAGCTAGAAATAAAATATGTCCTAACCTTTGCTCTGCAAAACAAAAAAAAACCAAAAAATGAAAATGCTTTTCTTTCTGATGGAAAGAGATTTGGTTCACTACTTGGTTTTGGTTTTATTTTGATATTAGTTGTTTTACCTATAAAAGTACTTATTGTCCCTTAACAGGCAATATCACAAAATCACAGAATCAATTAGGTCGGAAAAGACCTCTGAGATCATCAAGTCCAACCTATGACTGAACACCACCATGTCATCTAGACCACGGCACTAAGTGCCACTTCCAGTCTTTTCTTAAACCCCTCCAGAGATGTTGACTCCACCACCTCCCTGGGCAGCCCATTCCANTCTACCACCTCCCTGGGCAGCCCGTTCCAATGCCTGACAACCTTTTCTGTGAAAAAATTCCTCTTAATGTCCACCCTGAACCTCCCCTGGCACAGCTTGAGGCTATGGTGTCCTATCCTGTTGCTAGTTGCCACGAAGAAGAGGTCAACACCCACCTGGCACAAAACCCTTTCAGGTGGTTGTAGAGATCCATAAGGTCACCTCCAAGCCTCCTGTTCTCCAGGCTAAAAAACTCCAGCTCCCTCAATCGCTCCTCATAGGACTTGTTAAGCAAAAAACTGAAAAGCTTATTTGCTAAATCCTTTAGCAATTTCAAGGAGAAGA